>JAKOGI010001079.1:0-317655 GCA_029747015.1 Carnegiea gigantea
TCCAGTCCAGTTCTGATACAGGTGTAATGTTCGGACCATAACTTTTTATCTACTTATCCAAATTGAGCAAATGAGCCCATTCTGGAAAATAGATTTCCAGGTCTTTCCAACAAGCCCAGAATCACCTGATTTGGACGTGTGTGCTGAGAGTTATGCTCCGTTGAAGTGAAGGCTGCTGCATGGAGTTAATGCTGGGCAAATGAAGAGACATAGGTTACATGACATCACCTTGCTGATATCATGCACGACTTGGATGGATTTCTTCAGCTGATAAGAAGTCTAGAATGTTCATTGTAACCTCCTCCATTCCTTTAAGTTGTGTCTTTTTATTTTTCCTAAGTCTTTTCAATTTTCTAGCTTTAAATTGTTAGGAGTTTGTGTCTTTTGCTTATCTTGTTGTTGCCTATATATAGTGGGGGTGTGAAGTGTTTCTCAATTCAGAGTTGTATGCTTTCCCAAGTGAAATAAAATTACCTTTGAGTGTGATTCTCAAAAGTATTCCAAATCCCTATTTCTATATCTTGAATTTTGGCAAGTTCAAGTGGTGTTCTAGGTTCTCTTTTCTTTTCCAATTGGAGTGATTCCTTGGTGAAGACGAGAGGATTTACCCAAGATCAAGTCCTTCAGTGGCTCCGCGAAGGATTATCTCAAGTGCAAGGTCTTGTTTATCCTTTGTTCTGTTTTGCCATTATTTTCATTCCACCTCAATCAACCTTCCATTTTCTCTTTACTTTGGTTCAATTCTTATTTGGGTTTATTTGAGTTTGATTTGGTTCACTTACCACCCACATATACATCAGCACTCATGTTAGGGCATTTGTTTGCTCCCACCTGGAGCTCTTTGTGGCTAAAATAAGGGCCTACATCAAAAGAAGAGTTATTATTGGTTCTTTAGTTTGCCCTGGTTCTTGATTTGTGGCTACCACTTCCATTACATTGCACTTGTTTTAGGTGATTTGATTTCGCCCGATGCGAGTTGCTTATGAGAGAAATTGGGGGGCCTAAATAAAAAGACAACTAGAGTGAAGGTTAGCTGTTAGGTTTGGGTTGGTTCTTGATCTATATGGCCGCATCTTTCATTCCACTGCACTCATTTTGGAGCATTCGTTTCCACTGGTAGGAGCCTTTGTGAGTCAAATTGGAACTGGAAAAGAAAAGGCAACTAGAGTTAAAGTTAGATCATAAGTTTGGCTAGTTTCTTTATTCATAGCCACACCTTTTGTTCTCTTGAACTTATTTTGGGACATTTGTTCACTTTTGAGTGAAATTAGAGCGCCAAATGAAATGATAAATAGAGCTATTATTAGTTCTTTAGTTTGGCCTAGTTCTTGATTTGGGGTTACCACTTTCATTCCATTGCACTTATCTTATTAGGCAATTTGATTTCAGTCAGTGGGAGCTTTTTGTGGGTAAAATTGCTGCTCCAAATGAAAAGGCAACTTGAGGAAAACTTTGTTCTTAACTTCGGGTTGGTTCTTCATATGTAGCCACACCTTTCATTTCATTGAACTCATTTTAGAGCGTTTGTTTCCATTGGCGGGAGCCTTTTGCAAGTCAAATTAGAACCCGAAAAGAAAAGGCAATTACAGTTAAAATTAGATCATAAGGTTGGCTAGGTTGTTCATTTGTAGCCAGACATTCCATTCCCTTGCCCTTATTAAGCTATTTATTTTCTTTTTGTGGAAGCCCTTTGTGGGGGAGATTGGAGCCCCAAATGAAAAGAGATCTAAAGTCATAGTTATTTCTCATGTTCAGCTTACTTCTTGATTTATAACCACATCTTTTGTTCCCTTACACTCATTGTATGCCATTTGTTTCCCGTTGGTATGAACCCCTTGCCGGTGAAATTTAAGCCCTAATGAAAAGACAACTAGAGTTAAAGTGAGCTCCTATGTTTGACTTAGTTCAATACTTATGCCCACATGTTCCGTTTTGTTGCACAGATTTTAGGGCAACTTGTTTCCACTTGGCGGGAGTACTTTCTGCCTGCAATTAGAACGCTCAAAGGAAAGACAACTAGAGTTAACGTTAGTTCTTAAGTTTGGCAAGTTTATTTATCTATGGTCACACCTTTCGTTCGCTTGCACTTGTGCAGGGCATTTATTTTCCCTTGGTAGGAGGTCTTTATGGGTGAAAATGGAGCCCCCAAATGAAAGCACAGCTATAGAGTTAAAGCTAGCTCTCAAATTTGGCTTACTTCTTGATTTGTAGGCATATCTTTTGTTTCCTTGCACTCGTTTTAGGATATTTGTTTCCGCTTGGCGGAGCTCTTTGTTGTGGGTGAAGTTAGTGCCGCAAATGAGCGAATAATTAGATTAAAAGTTAGTTCATACATTCGGCCTATTTCTTTACTCGCCACCACCTTTTGTTCCCTTGTACTGGTTCTAGGTCGCTTGTTTTCTGTTGATAAGAGCTCCTTATGGACGAAATTGCAGTTGAAATGAAAAGAAATCTGGTTTTAAAGCTAATTTTGTGTTTGGTTTAGCTCATTATTTATAGCCTACTCTTTTGGTGTTTGTTTGTAGCCATATCCGTTCATAAGAGTGAACGACCCATATGGAGGCGGGCACTTCCCAGGTGAAGTTTGAGCCGCAAAAGAAAAGAAAGCCACGGTTAAGTTTAGTTCCTAAATTTAGCTCACTTCTTGATTTGTAGCCAAACCTTTCATTACATGGCACTGATCTTAGGGCATTTGTTTCCTCCCGCTCGGAGCTCTTTATGGGTGAAATAAGGGCCTACATGAAAAGAAAAGTAGAGTTATTATTGGTTCTTTAGTTTGCCTTAGTCCTTCAGTTGTGGCTACCGCTTTCATTACATTGCCTGGCGCGAGCTGCGTATGAGAGAAATTGGGGGGCCTCAATAAAAAGACAACTAGTGTGAAGGTTAGTTGTTGCGTTTGGGCTGGTTCTTGATCTATATAGCCACATCTTTCATTTTGTTGCACTCAATTTAGAGCCCTAGTAGGAGCCTTTGTTGGTTAAATTGGAACTGGAAAAGAAAAGGCAACTAGAGGTAAAGTTAGTTCATAAGTTTGGCGATTTTCTTTATTTGTAGCCACACCTTTTGTTCCCTTAAATGTGTTTTGGGACATTCGTTCATTTTTAGAGAGAGCTGTTGTTTTGAGTGAAATTAGAGCACCAAATGAAATGACAAATAGAGCTATTATTAGTTCTTTAGTTTGGCCTAGTTCTTGATTTGGGGCAACTGCTCTCGTTCCATTGCACTTATTTTATTAGGTATTTTGATTTCAGTCGATGCGAGCTCTTTGTGGGTGAAATAACAGCTCGAAATGAAAAGGCAACATGAGCGAAACTTAGTTCTTTACTTTGGATTAGTTCCTCATATGTAGCCACAGCTTTCATTTCATTGAACTCATTTTAGAGCATTTCTTTCCATTGGTAAGAGCCTTTTGCAAGTCAAATTGGAACTCGAAAAGAAAAGGCAATTAGAGTTAAAGTTCGATCATAAGTTTGGCTAGTTTCTTCATTTGTAGCCACACATTCCGTTCCCTTACCCTTATTTTAAGGAATTCATTTTCTTTTTATGGAAGCCCTTCGTGGCGGAAATTGGAACCCCGAATGAAAAGAGAACTAGAGTTATAGTTAGTTCTCATGTTCAGCTCACTTCTTGATTTATAGCCACATCTTTCGCTCCCATGCACTCATTGTATGGCAATTGTATCCCCTTGGTACGAACCCCTTGCCGGTGAAATTTAAGCCCTAATGAAAAGACAACTAGAGTTAAAGTGAGCTACCATGTCTGACTTAGTTCTATACATATGGCCACACATTTTGTTTCATTGCACAGATTTTAGGGCAACCTGTTTCCACTTGGCAGGAGTACTTTCTGCGTGCAATTGGAACCCTCAAAGGAAAGACAACTAGAGTTAAAGCTAGTTCTCATGTTTGGCTAGTTTATTTATCTATAGTCACACCTTTTGTTTGCTTGCACTTGTTATAGGGCATTTATTTTCTCTTGGCAGGAGGTCTTTATAGGTGAAAATGGTGCCCCCAAAAGAAAGCACAACTAGAGCTAAAGTTAGTTCTCAAGTTTGGCTTACTTCTTAATTTGTAGCCATATCTTTTGTTTCCTTGCACTCGTTTAAGGATATTTGTTTCCGCTTGGTGGAGCTCTTTGTTGTGGGTGAAGTTATTGCCCCAAATGAGGGAATAATTAGATTCAAAGTTGGTTCATACATTCGGCTTGTTTCTTTACTCGGCACCACCTTTTGTTCCCATCTACTGGTTCTAGGTCGCTTGTTTTCCCTTGATAAGAACTCTTTGTAGACAAAATTACAGTCGAAATGAAAAGAAAACTAGTTTTAAAGCTAGCTTTGTGTTTGGTTTAGTTCATTATTTATATAGCCTAGTCTTTCGGTGTTTGTTTGTAGCCATATCTATTCATAAGAGTGAACGATGCATATGGAGACGTGCTCTTCCTAGGTGAAGATTGAGCTGCAAAAGAAAAGAAAGTTACGGTAAAGTTTAGTTCCTAAATTTAGCTTAGTTCTTGATTTGTAGCCAAACCTTTCATTACATGGCACTTGATGCATATTCCCATATGCATCATTTTTATTTAAGGTCAACTTCCAAGAAGAAAAGTGATAAACAAGAGTGTGCATGGGAACTCTTATATTTTCTCTTATTATGTGACTTCAAGGACTTTAGACACCATGAAGAAGTCAAGCAAGTGGCGAAAATCTGGATAAAACTCATATTCCTTCCGGAAGAATTGGTGCTCGATTCCCACAACTTGAGCCTCCACATAGTTTTGAAGTTTAAGATCTCAGCTTTCAAACAAGCCCAATTATGTTTAATTTGGACGTCGTTTGGTTGGGCTAAATATTACTCAAAGAAGACATGACCTGCTCCAGTCCAGTTCTGATATAGGTGTAATGTTCGGACCATAACTTTTGATCTACTTATCCAAATTGAGCAAATGAGCCCATTCTGGAAAATAGATTTCTAGGGCTTTCCAACAAGCCCCAAATCATCTTATTTGGACGTTTGAGCTGAGAGAAATGCGCCGTTGAAGTGAAGGCTGCTGCAAGGATTAAATGCTGGGCAAATGAAGAGACATAGGTTACATGACATCACCTTGCTGACATCATGCATGACTTGGATGGATTTCTTCAGCTGATAGGAAGTCTAGAGTGTTCATTGTAACCTCCCCCATTCCTTTAAGTTGTGTCTTTTTATTTTTCCTAAGTCTTTTCAATTTTCTAGCTTTAAATTGTTAGGAGTTTGTGTCTTTTGCTTATCTTGTTGTTGCCTATATATAGTAGGGGTGTGAAGTGTTTCTCAATTCAGAGTTGTAAGCTTTCCCAAGTGAAATACAATTACCTTTGAGTGTGATTCTCAAAAGTATTCCAAATCCCTAGTTCTATATCTTGAATTTTGGCAAGTTCAAGTGGTGTTCTAGGGTCTCTTTTCTTTTCCAATTGGAGTGATTCCTTGGTGAAGACGAGAGGATTTGCCCAAGATCAAGTCCTTGAGTGGCTCCGCGAAGGATTATCTCAAGTGCAAGGTCTTGTTTATCCTTTGTTCCTTTTTTGTTATTATTTTTATTCCATCTCAATCAACCTTCCATTTTCTCTTTACTTTGGTTCAATTCTTATTTGGGTTTATTTGAGTTTGATTTGGTTCACTTACCACCCACATATACATCAATTGGTATCAGAGCCAAGGCTTTTAAAGTGTCCCACATCACACCCAAATACATAAAAAAAAAAAAAAAACCGTGAACATCCAGTGTCCACAGGCCAGAAATTTTGCATGGTGCCCCCGTGCCATACCACACGACCGTGCCATATTCATTTTCCAGAACTCTTCAAGTCGAGACGCAGCATGGTGTCCCCGTGCCTACCAGCACGACCGTGCCACCCTACTTTTCTGCACTTCCTCAAGTCGAAGCATAGCACGGTTCCCCAGTGCCCCATTGCACGACCGTGCCCTCCCTCCTCTTCTCCAAAACAGCCTTTTTCTAGCCTAAACACATAACCCACAAAGAACCCTTAAGCATTCATCCGTCATGATTTCGCTTGGGAACTTGCGAAAAGAGATTACTTTGATTGAAAAGGAGATGGTCATCCTTGAAACTCCAAAGTTTCGTGGCCAAAAAGAAGATTTCCCTTACTGGATTTCCAAAGTGGATCAAGTTTTCACTCGGTACAATATTGACGAGCAAGAGAAGTTTAAGGTGGTTATCAAGAAGCTCCGAGGCCATGCACTTGAATGGTGGGAAAAGTACAAGTATAAGAGGAAGAAGAGAGGGAAAAGTAAGATCAGAACATGGGATAAGTTGAGAGGTAAACTAAAGTCTGCTTTTGCTCCAACCTCTTACTTACACAAGCATCTTTTTCTTACCTTTGGAGGAAATGGCTTTAATTTCTCTTCTAAAGACATCCCTTTCAACAAGGGGAGTCCCATGAGTGCTTGTATCTCTGACTCTACTTCCTTCCTTTGTTTGGAGAAACCTAACCCCAACAAAGATGAAAAGACCTTTGGGGAAAAAGCTTCAAGCCTAGTTGACCTACCTCCTGTTTTTGATGACTATGGTGATGAAGAGACCTTTGAACTTGAGGCCCAAAGATCCGAGTTGAAGCAAGAAGAGATTGTGCAAGAAATTGAGCAATCCTTCACCGAAGAAGGGTGCCAAGGAGATAATGAGGTGAATTTGAGCATAACCCCAAGAATTGAAGAGCATGTAGTTAAAGACCTTGAAGTGATGAAGCCATGTAGGGTTGCTGAAGAGTTTGAAAAACTCTTGATTCAAGAAGTACGCCCTACCGAACTCCAAGCACCCGAGTTGGATGCATGTGGGGTTATTGAAGAAGTTGAGCAACTCTTGACCCAAGAAGAATTCACCTTAACCCCCATTCAACCTTCCCAACCCCTCAAGCCACAAAAGGACCGACAAGCCTTAACCCTCATTCATCCTTCCCAAACCCTTGCCCCCAAAGAAGATTTCCCACTTCCGCCTCTTCTCCTCACCAGGTATGACCCGTTTTTTCATCCTCCCCTCACCCTCTTCTATATCTCTCTAGAGGTGATGCCCTGTGACCTCCTTCCCCAAAAGCTCCCATATTGTGAGCGTGACCCCTTTATTGAGAGGCTTGCTAACCCTTTGAGTTTGAGGACAAACTCAAAACCACCCGGGGAGTATGATGCATATTCTCATATGCATCATTTTTATTTAAGGTCAACTTCCAAGAAGAAAAGTGTCAAACAAGAGCGTGCGTGGGAACTCTCATATTTTCTCTTATTATGTGAGTTCAAGGACTTTAGACACCATGAAGAAGTCAAACAAGTGGCGAAAATCTGGATAAAACTCATATTCCTTCCGGAAAAATTGGTGCCCGATTCCCACAACTTGAGGCTCCACATGGTTTTGAAGTTTAAGATCTCAGCTTTCAAACAAGCCCAATTATGTTTAATTTGGACGTCATTTGGTTGGGCTAAGTATTACTCAAAGGGAAGTTATCCTGCTCCAGTCCAGTTCTGATATAGGTGTAATGTTCGGACCATAACTTTTTATCTACTTATCCAAATTGAGCAAATGAGCCCATTCGGGAAAATAGATTTCCAGGGCTTTCCAACAAGCCCCAAATCACCTTATTTGGACGTGTGAGCTGAGAGAAATGCTCAGTTGAAGTGAAGGCTGCTGCATAGAGTTAATGCTGGGCAAATGAAGAGACATAGGTTACATGACATCACCTTGCTGACATCATGCACGACTTGGATGGATTTCTTCAGCTGATAGGAAGTCTAGAATGTTCATTGTAACCTCCCCCATTCCTTTAAGTTGTGTCTTTTTATTTTTCCTAAGTCTTTTCAATTTTCTAGCTTAAAATTGTTAGGAGTTTGTGTCTTTTGCTTGTCTTGTTGTTGCCTATATATAGTGGGGGTGTGAAGTGTTTCTCAATTCAGAGTTGTAAGCTTTCCCACGTGAAATACAATTACCTTTGAGTGTGATTCTCAAAAGTAGTCCAAATCCCTAGTTCTATATCTTGAATTTTGGCAAGTTCAAGTGGTGTTCTAGGTTCTCTTTCCTTTTCCAATTGGAGTGATTCCTTGGTGAAGACGAGAGAATTTGCCCAAGATTAAGTCCTTGAGTGGCTCTGCGAAGGATTATCTCAAGTGCAAGGTCTTGTTTATCCTTTGTTCTGTTTTGCCATTATTTTCATTCCACCTCAATCAACCTTCCATTTTCTCTTTACTTTGGTTCAATTCTTATTTGGGTTTATTTGAGTTTGATTTGGTTCACTTACCACCCACATATACATCAGCACTCATCTTAGGGCATTTGTTTGCTCCCACCTGGAGCTCTTTGTGGCTAAAATAAGGGCCTACATCAAAAGAAGAGTTATTATTGGTTCTTTAGTTTGCCCTGGTTCTTGATTTGTGGCTACCACTTCCATTACATTGCACTTGTTTTAGGTGATTTGATTTCGCCCGATGCGAGTTGCTTATGAGAGAAATTGGGGGGCCTAAATAAAAAGACAACTAGAGTGAAGGTTAGCTGTTAGGTTTGGGTTGGTTCTTGATCTATATGGCCACATCTTTCATTCCACTGCACTCATTTTGGAGCATTCGTTTCCACTGGTAGGAGCCTTTGTGAGTCAAATTGGAACTGGAAAAGAAAAGGCAACTAGAGTTAAAGTTAGATCATAAGTTTGGCTAGTTTCTTTATTCATAGCCACACCTTTTGTTCTCTTGAACTTATTTTGGGACATTTGTTCACTTTTGAGTGAAATTAGAGCGCCAAATGAAATGATAAATAGAGCTATTATTAGTTCTTTAGTTTGGCCTAGTTCTTGATTTGGGGTTACCACTTTCATTCCATTGCACTTATCTTATTAGGCAATTTGATTTCAGTCAGTGGGAGCTTTTTGTGGGTAAAATTGCTGCTCCAAATGAAAAGGCAACTTGAGGAAAACTTTGTTCTTAACTTCGGGTTGGTTCTTCATATGTAGCCACACCTTTCATTTCATTGAACTCATTTTAGAGCGTTTGTTTCCATTGGCGGGAGCCTTTTGCAAGTCAAATTAGAACCCGAAAAGAAAAGGCAATTACAGTTAAAATTAGATCATAAGGTTGGCTAGGTTGTTCATTTGTAGCCAGACATTCCATTCCCTTGCCCTTATTAAGCTATTTATTTTCTTTTTATGGAAGCCCTTTGTGGGGGAGATTGGAGCCCCAAATGAAAAGAGATCTAAAGTCATAGTTATTTCTCATGTTCGGCTTACTTCTTGATTTATAACCACATCTTTTGTTCCCTTACACTCATTGTATGCCATTTGTTTCCCGTTGGTATGAACCCCTTACCGGTGAAATTTAAGCCCTAATGAAAAGACAACTAGAGTTAAAGTGAGCTCCTATGTTTGACTTAGTTCAATACTTATGCCCACATGTTCCGTTTTGTTGCACAGATTTTAGGGCAACTTGTTTCCACTTGGCGGGAGTACTTTCTGCCTGCAATTAGAACGCTCAAAGGAAAGACAACTAGAGTTAACGTTAGTTCTTAAGTTTGGCAAGTTTATTTATCTATGGTCACACCTTTCGTTCGCTTGCACTTGTGCAGGGCATTTATTTTCCCTTGGTAGGAGGTCTTAATGGGTGAAAATGGAGCCCCCAAATGAAAGCACAACTATAGAGTTAAAGTTAGCTCTCAAATTTGGCTTACTTCTTGATTTGTAGGCATATCTTTTGTTTCCTTGCACTCGTTTTAGGATATTTGTTTCTGCTTGGCGGAGCTCTTTGTTGTGGGTGAAGTTAGTGCCGCAAATGAGCGAATAATTAGATTAAAAGTTAGTTCATACATTCGGCCTATTTCTTTACTCGCCACCACCTTTTGTTCCCTTGTACTGGTTCTAGGTCGCTTGTTTTCTGTTGATAAGAGCTCCTTATGGACGAAATTGCAGTTGAAATGAAAAGAAAACTGGTTTTAAAGCTAATTTTGTGTTTGGTTTAGCTCATTATTTATAGCCTACTCTTTTGGTGTTTGTTTGTAGCCATATCCGTTCATAAGAGTGAACGACCCATATGGAGGCGGGCACTTCCCAGGTGAAGTTTGAGCCGCAAAAGAAAAGAAAGCCACGGTTAAGTTTAGTTCCTAAATTTAGCTCACTTCTTGATTTGTAGCCAAACCTTTCATTACATGGCACTGATCTTAGGGCATTTGTTTCCTCCCGCTCGGAGCTCTTTATGGGTGAAATAAGGGCCTACATGAAAAGAAAAGTAGAGTTATTATTGGTTCTTTAGTTTGCCTTAGTCCTTCAGTTGTGGCTACCGCTTTCATTACATTGCCTGGCGCGAGCTGCGTATGAGAGAAATTGGGGGGCCTCAATAAAAAGACAACTAGTGTGAAGGTTAGTTGTTGCGTTTGGGCTGGTTCTTGATCTATATAGCCACATCTTTTATTTTGTTGCACTCAATTTAGAGCCCTAGTAGGAGCCTTTGTTGGTTAAATTGGAACTGGAAAAGAAAAGGCAACTAGAGGTAAAGTTAGTTCATAAGTTTGGCGATTTTCTTTATTTGTAGCCACACCTTTTGTTCCCTTAAATGTGTTTTGGGACATTCGTTCATTTTTAGAGAGAGCTGTTGTTTTGAGTGAAATTAGAGCACCAAATGAAATGACAAATAGAGCTATTATTAGTTCTTTAGTTTGGCCTAGTTCTTGATTTGGGGCAACTGCTCTCGTTCCATTGCACTTATTTTATTAGGTATTTTGATTTCAGTCGATGCGAGCTCTTTGTGGGTGAAATAACAGCTCGAAATGAAAAGGCAACATGAGCGAAACTTAGTTCTTTACTTTGGATTAGTTCCTCATATGTAGCCACAGCTTTCATTTCATTGAACTCATTTTAGAGCATTTCTTTCCATTGGTAAGAGCCTTTTGCAAGTCAAATTGGAACTCGAAAAGAAAAGGCAATTAGAGTTAAAGTTCGATCATAAGTTTGGCTAGTTTCTTCATTTGTAGCCACACATTCCGTTCCCTTACCCTTATTTTAAGGAATTCATTTTCTTTTTATGGAAGCCCTTCGTGGCGGAAATTGGAACCCCGAATGAAAAGAGAACTAGAGTTATAGTTAGTTCTCATGTTCAGCTCACTTCTTGATTTATAGCCACATCTTTCGCTCCCATGCACTCATTGTATGGCAATTGTATCCCCTTGGTACGAACCCCTTGCCGGTGAAATTTAAGCCCTAATGAAAAGACAACTAGAGTTAAAGTGAGCTACCATGTCTGACTTAGTTCTATACATATGGCCACACATTTTGTTTCATTGCACAGATTTTAGGGCAACCTGTTTCCACTTGGCAGGAGTACTTTCTGCGTGCAATTGGAACCCTCAAAGGAAAGACAACTAGAGTTAAAGCTAGTTCTCATGTTTGGCTAGTTTATTTATCTATAGTCACACCTTTTGTTTGCTTGCACTTGTTATAGGGCATTTATTTTCTCTTGGCAGGAGGTCTTTATAGGTGAAAATGGTGCCCCCAAAAGAAAGCACAACTAGAGCTAAAGTTAGTTCTCAAGTTTGGCTTACTTCTTAATTTGTAGCCATATCTTTTGTTTCCTTGCACTCGTTTAAGGATATTTGTTTCCGCTTGGTGGAGCTCTTTGTTGTGGGTGAAGTTATTGCCCCAAATGAGGGAATAATTAGATTCAAAGTTGGTTCATACATTCGGCTTGTTTCTTTACTCGGCACCACCTTTTGTTCCCATCTACTGGTTCTAGGTCGCTTGTTTTCCCTTGATAAGAACTCTTTGTAGACAAAATTACAGTCGAAATGAAAAGAAAACTAGTTTTAAAGCTAGCTTTGTGTTTGGTTTAGTTCATTATTTATATAGCCTAGTCTTTCGGTGTTTGTTTGTAGCCATATCTATTCATAAGAGTGAACGATGCATATGGAGACGTGCTCTTCCTAGGTGAAGATTGAGCTGCAAAAGAAAAGAAAGTTACGGTAAAGTTTAGTTCCTAAATTTAGCTTAGTTCTTGATTTGTAGCCAAACCTTTCATTACATGGCACTTGATGCATATTCCCATATGCATCATTTTTATTTAAGGTCAACTTCCAAGAAGAAAAGTGATAAACAAGAGTGTGCATGGGAACTCTTATATTTTCTCTTATTATGTGACTTCAAGGACTTTAGACACCATGAAGAAGTCAAGCAAGTGGCGAAAATCTGGATAAAACTCATATTCCTTCCGGAAGAATTGGTGCTCGATTCCCACAACTTGAGCCTCCACATAGTTTTGAAGTTTAAGATCTCAGCTTTCAAACAAGCCCAATTATGTTTAATTTGGACGTCGTTTGGTTGGGCTAAATATTACTCAAAGAAGACATGTCCTGTTCCAGTCCAGTTCTGATATAGGTGTAATGTTCGGACCATAACGTTTGATCTACTTATCCAAATTGAGCAAATGAGCCCATTATGGAAAATAGATTTCTAGGGCTTTCCAACAAGCCCCAAATCACCTTATTTGGACGTGTGAGCTGAGAGAAATGCGCCGTTGAAGTGAAGGCTGCTGCAAGGATTAAATGCTGGGCAAATGAAGAGACATAGGTTACATGACATCACCTTGCTGACATCATGCACGACTTGGATGGATTTCTTCAGCTGATAGGAAGTCTAGAATGTTCATTGTAACCTCCACCATTCCTTTAAGTTGTGTCTTTTTATTTTTCCTAAGTCTTTTCAATTTTCTAGCTTTAAATTGTTAGGAGTTTGTGTCTTTTGCTTATCTTGTTGTTGCCTATATATAGTAGGGGTGTGAAGTGTTTCTCAATTCAGAGTTGTAAGCTTTCCCAAGTGAAATACAATTACCTTTGAGTGTGATTCTCAAAAGTATTCCAAATCCCTAGTTCTATATCTTGAATTTTGGTAAGTTCAAGTGGTGTTCTAGGTTCTCTTTTCTTTTCCAATTGGAGTGATTCCTTGGTGAAGACGAGAGGATTTGCCCAAGATCAAGTCCTTGAGTGGCTCCGCGAAGGATTATCGCAAGTGCAATGTCTTGTTTATCCTTTGTTCTGTTTTGCCATTATTTTCATTCCACCTCAATCAACCTTCCATTTTCTCTTTACTTTGGTTCAATTCTTATTCGGGTTTATTTGAGTTTGATTTGGTTCACTTACCACCCACATATACATCAATTGGTATCAGAGCAAAGGTTTTAAAGTGACCCACATCACACCCAAATTCATTTAAAAAAAAAAAAAAACCGTGAACATCCAGTGTCCACAGGCCAGAAATTTCGCACGGTGCCCCCGTGCCATACCACACGACCGTGCCATATTCATTTTCCAGAACTCTTCAAGTCGAGACGCAGCACGGTGTCCCCGTGCCTACCAGCACGACCGTGCCACCCTACTTTTCTGCACTTGCTCAAGTCGAAGCATAGCACGGTTCCCCAGTGTCCCATTGCACGACCGTGCCCTCCCTCCTCTTCTCCAAAGCAGCCTTTTTCTAGCCTAAACACATAACCCACAAAGAACCCTTAAGCATTCATCCATCATGATTTCTCTTGGGAACTTGGGAAAAGAGATTGCTTTGATTGAAAAGGAGATGGTCATCCTTGAAACTCCAAAGTTTCGTGGCCAAAAAGAAGATTTCCCTTACTGGATTTCCAAAGTGGATCAAGTTTTCACTCGCTACAATATTGACGAGCAAGAGAACTTTAAGGTGGTTATCAAGAAGCTCCGAGGCCATGCACTTGAATGGTGGGAAAAGTACAAGTATAAGAGGAAGAAGAGAGGGAAAAGTAAGATCAGAACATGGGATAAGTTGAGAGGTAAACTAAAGTCTGCTTTTGCTCCAACCTCTTACTTACACAAGCATCTTTTTCTTACCTTTGGAGGAAATGGCTTTAATTTCTCTTCTAAAGACATCCCTTTCAACAAGGGGAGTCCCATGAGTGCTTGTATCTCTGACTCTACTTCCTTCCTTTGTTTGGAGAAACCTAACCCCAACAAAGATGAAAAGACCCTTGGGGAAAAAGCTTCAAGCCTAGTTGACCTACCTCCTGTTTTTGATGACTATGGTGATGAAGAGACCTTTGAACTTGAGGCCCAAAGATCCGAGCCGAAGCAAGAAGAGATTGTGCAAGAAATTGAGCAATCCTTCACCCAAGAAGGGTGCCAAGAAGATAATGAGGTGAATTTGAGCATAACCCCAAGAATTGAAGAGCATATAGTTAAAGACCTTAAAGTGATGAAGCCATGTAGGGTTGCTGAAGAGTTTGAACAACTCTTGATTCAAGAAGTACGCCCTACCGAACTCCAAGCACCCAAGTTGGAGGCATGGGGGTTATTGAAGAAGTTGAGCAACTCTTGACCCAAGAAGAATTCACCTTAACCCCCATTCAACCTTCCCAACCCCCCAAGCCACAAAAGGACCGACAAGCCTTAACCCTCATTCATCCTCCCCAAACCCTTGCCCCCAAAGAAGATTTCCCACTTCCGCCTCTTCTCCTCACCAGGTATGACCCGTTTTATCATCCTCCCCTCACCCTCTTCTATATCTCTCTAGAGGTGATGCCCTGTGATCTCCTTCCCCAAAAGCTCCCATATTGTGAGCGTGACCCCTTTCTTGAGAGGCTTGCTAACCCTTTGAGTTTGAGGACAAACTCAAAACCACCGGGGGAGTATGATGCATATTCCCATATGCATCATTTTTATTTAAGGTCAACTTCCAAGAAGAAAAGTGTCAAACAAGAGCGTGCATGGGAACTCTCATATTTTTTCTTATTATGTGAGTTCAAGGACTTTAGACACCATGAAGAAGTCAAACAAGTGGCGAAAATCTGGATAAAACTCATATTCCTTCCGGAAAAATTGGTGCCCGATTCCCACAACTTGAGGCTCCACATGGTTTTGAAGTTTAAGATCTCAGCTTTCAAACAAGCCCAATTATGTTTAATTTGGACGTCGTTTGGTTGGGCTAAATATTACTCAAAGAAGACATGTCCTGTTCCAGTCTAGTTCTAATATAGGTGTAATGTTCGGACCATAACTTTTGATCTACGTATCCAAATTGAGCAAATGAGCCCATTATGGAAAATAGATTTCCAGGGATTTCCAACAAGCCCAAAATCACCTTATTGGGACGTGTGAGCTGAGAGAAATGCTCAGTTGAAGTGAAGGCTGCTGCATAGAGTTAATGCTGGGCAAATGAAGAGACATAGGTTACATGACATCACCTTGCTGACATCATGCACGACTTGGATGGATTTCTTCAGCTGATAGGAAGTCTAGAATGTTAATTGTAACCTCCCCCATTCCTTTAAGTTGTGTCTTTTTATTTTTCCTAAGTCTTTTCAATTTTCTAGCTTTAAATTGTTAGGAGTTTGTGTCTTTTGCTTGTCTTGTTGTTGCCTATATATGGTGGGGGTGTGAAGTGTTTCTCAATTCAGAGTTGTAAGCTTTCCCAAGTGAAATACAGTTACCTTTGAGTGTGATTCTCAAAAGTATTCCAAATCCCTAGTTCTATATCTTGAATTTTGGCAAGTTTAAGTGGTGTTCTAGGTTCTCTTTTCTTTTCCAATTGGAGTGATTTCTTGGTGAAGACGAGAGGATTTGCCCAAGATCAAGTCCTTGAGTGGCTCCGCGAAGGATTATCTCAAGTGCAAGGTCTTGTTTATCCTTTGTTCTGTTTTGCTATTATTTTCATTCCACCTCAATCAACCTTTCATTTTCTCTTTACTTTGGTTCAATTCTTATTTGGGTTTATTTGAGTTTGATTTGGTTCACTTACCACCCACATATACATCAGCACTCATGTTAGGGCATTTGTTTGCTCCCACCTGGAGCTCTTTGTGGCTAAAATAAGGGCCTACATCAAAAGAAGAGTTATTATTGTTTCTTTAGTTTGCCCTGGTTCTTGATTTGTGGCTACCACTTCCATTACATTGCACTTGTTTTAGGTGATTTGATTTCGCCCGATGCGAGTTGCTTATGAGAGAAATTGGGGGGCCTAAATAAAAAGACAACTAGAGTGAAGGTTAGCTGTTAGGTTTGGGTTGGTTCTTGATCTATATGGCCACATCTTTCATTCCACTGCACTCATTTTGGAGCATTCGTTTCCACTGGTAGGAGCCTTTGTGAGTCAAATTGGAACTGAAAAAAAAAGGCAACTAGAGTTAAAGTTAGATTAAAAGTTTGGCGAGTTTCTTTATTTGTAGCCACACCTTTTGTTCCCTTGAACTTATTTTGGGACATTCGCTCACTTTTGGAGGGAGCTCTTGTTTTGAGTGAAATTAGAGCGGCAAATGAAATGATAAATAGGGCTATTATTAGTTCTTTAGTTTGTCCTAGTTCTTGATTTGGGGCTACCGCTTTCATTCCATTGCACTTATTTTATTCGGCAATTTGATTTCTGTCGATGGGAGCTCTTTATGGTGAAATTACTGCTCCAAATGAAAGGGCAACTTGAGTAAAACTGAGTTCTTAACTTTGGGTTGGTTCTTCATATATAGCCATGCCTTTCATTTCATTGAACTCGTTTTAGAGCGTTTGTTTCCATTGGTGGGAGCATTTTGCATGTCAAATTAGAACCCGAAAAGAGAAGGCAATTAGAGTTAAAGCTAGATCATGAGTTTGGCTAGTTTCTTCATTTGTGGCCACACATTCGATTCCCTTGCCCTTATTTTAAGGAATTTATTTTCTTTTCATGGAAGCCCTTTATGGGGGAAATTGGAGCCCCAAATGAAAAGAGAACGAGAGTTATAGTTCTCATGTTTGGCTTACTTCTTGATTTATAACCACCTCTTTCGTTCCCTTGCACCCATTGTATGGCATTTGTTTCCCCTTGGTACGAACCTCTTGCCGGTGAAATTTTAGCCCTAATGAAAAGACAACTAGAGTTAAAGTGAGCTCCTATGTTTGACTTAGTTCTATACTTATGCCCACATGTTCCGTTTCATTGCACAGATTTTAGGACGACTTATTTCCACTTGGCGGGAGTACTTTCTGCATCCAATTGGAATGCTCAAAGGAAAGACAACTAGAGTTAAAGTTAGTTCTTAAGATTGGCTAGTTAATTTATCTATTGTCACACCTTTCGTTCGCTTGCACTTGTTGCAGGGCATTTATTTTCCCTTGGCAGGAGGTCTTTATGGGTGAAAATGGAGCCCCCTAATGAAAGCACAACTAGAGTTAAAGTTAGTTCTCAAGTTTGGCTTACTTCTTGATTTGTAGCCATATCTTTTGTTACCTTGCACTCGTTTTAGGATAATTGTTTCTGCTTGCTGGAGCTCTTTGTTATGGGTGAAGTTAATGCCCCAAATGAGCGAATAATTAGATTCAAAGTTAGTTCATACATTCGACCTGTTTCTTTACTTGCCACCACCTTTTGTTCCCTTGTAATGGTTCTAGGTCATTTGTTTTCTCCTGATAAGAGCTATTCGTGGACGAAATTGCAGTCGAAATGAAAAGAAAACTAGTTTTAAAGCTAGTTTTGTGTTTGGTTTAGCTCATTATTTATAGCCTAGTCTTTTGGCGCTTGTTTGTAGCCATATCTATTCATAAGAGTGAACGACCCATGTGGAGGCGAGCACTTCCTATGTGAAGTTTGAGCCGCAAACGAAAAGATAGCCACGATTAAGTTTAGTTCCTAAATTTACTTACTTCTTGATTTGTAGCCAAACCTTTCATTACATGGCACTCATCTTGGGGCATTTGTTTCCTCCTGCTCGGAGCTCTTTGTGGGTGGAATAAGGACCTACACAAAAAGAAAAGTAGAGTTATTATTGGATCTTTACTTTGCCCTGGTTCCTGATTTGTGGCCACTGCTTTCATTACATTGCACTTGTTTTAGGTGATTTGATTTCGCCCGATGCGAGCTGCGTATGAGAGAAATTGGGGGGCCTAAATAAAAAGACAACTAGTGCGAGCGTTAGTTGTTAGGTTTGGGTTGGTTCTTGATCTATATAGCCACATCTTTCATTTCGTTGCACTCATTTTAGAGCATTTGTTTCCACTGGTAGGAGCCTTTGCGGGTCAAATTGGAACTGGAATAGAAAAGGCAACTAGAGGTAAAGTTGGTTCATAAGTTTGGGTAGTTTCTTTATTTGTAGCCACACCTTTTGTTCCCTTGAACCTATTTTGGGACATTCGTTCACTTTTTGAGGGAGCTATTGTTTTGAGTGAAATTAGAGCGCCAAATGAAATGACAAATAGAGCTATTATTAGTTCTTTAGTTTGGCCAAGTTCTTGATTTGGGGCTACCGCTTCCGTTCCATTGCACTTATTTTATTAGGTAATTTGATTTCAGTCGATGGGAGCTCTTTGTGGCCGAAATAACAGCTCCAAATGAAAAGGCAATTTGAGCGAAACTTAGTTCTTAACTTTGGGTTAGTTATTCATATATAACCACACCTTTCATTTCATTGAACTCATTTTAAAGTATTTGTGTCCATTGGTAGGAGCCTTTTGCAAGTCAAATTGGAATCCGAAAAGAAAAGGCAATTAGAGATAAAGTTAGATCAAAAGTTTGGCTAGTTTCTCCATTTGTAGCCACACATTCCGTTCCCTTGTGATGGAGGGTTGCAAAGAGAAGAACCAACTCACAACTTGTTTCAAAGTGGAACACGAAGGGAAGAGGAATGAAAAACAGCAAAGGGAGATGAGTAACTAAGAGTTTGGATAATCAAGTGATCTTTCAAGGGATAATCCTAGGAGCCACCCTTGGAGAACACTTGGGTAATCTCTTTGTATCAACTAGTTACAGAATTTAATCACCTTCTAGTTGAGAGAAAGAGACCTAGAGACCCACTTGATTTGCCAAGCTCAAGATATAACACTAGGAGTTTTGTGGAGAGAGTTTAGAGAACTCACAAGCTCTTGCATTCAAAGTTGTCTTACAAAATGAGGGCCAATCTGGTTTTAAGCTAGAATGGCCGAGGTTCCCACCCTCCCCAAGCAGCAAAATCAAAACTAAGTACATTTGGGGAAGAGTTACACATCTAATCAACCATTGCTAACTTAACACCTCACTACCTAGCTTAATCTACCTCATTAGGGGTTATAATGCCTCCCAAATGAGGTGTCAAGCCTACAAGGATTTTAGAAAGCAGCAAGGTGAGCCATTCAGCAAGTGGGGAGGCAAGTGGGCAAGCAAAACCCAATAAAATCAGACATTGTACCGGTTGGTGAAGAACCGGGTAAAGGGGTGTTTTACTTGTCCTTTTGGTTGGTTAAAACCAACACAAGGGGGTGCTTTGGATGGGATTTGAACCCATGATCTGATAAAGATTTATGTCCCCTTCCATGCTGCAAAATTTCAGAGAGAATGGAGTTGAGTTGGTGGTCCAAACTCCTTCTTGTTTTGGACAGTGCTGGATTGGCGCCCAGCTTGCACGGTTGGGAAAAGCTTGTTGTTTGACCGACCAAATGACCTCCAAATCCCTTGCAACTTGTTTTATTGGATTCCTAACATCTTAAACTTAAAGTGAGGGGGCAAGGCAGTCAATCATCCCCTCGTCTTCAAGGCGTAAAAGATGCACAAAACCGGGCCAATTTTCGGTCGAATCTGCCCAGGTTCTGTCCGTGTGCTCCAAGGTGTTTCTGACCATTGCATGAATGTTCTTGACTTCCTTGGGGCTTGGATGGATGTGTGGGCTTGCTGGTTGAGTGCTTGAAGTTTGGGCTTGATGGTCCCCATCACCTTGCCCTTATTTTAAGGAATTTATTTTCTTTTTATGGAAGCCCTTCGTGGGGGAAATTGGAGCCCCAAATGAAAAGAGAACTATAGTTATAGTTAGTTCTCATGTTCGGCTTACTTCTTGATTGATAGCCACATCTTTCGCTCCCTTGCACTCATTGTATGACATTTGTTTCCCCTTGGTACGACCCCCTTGCCGGTGAAATTTCAGCCCTAATAAAAAGACAACTAGAGTTAAAGTGAGCTCCTATGTTCTGCTTAGTTCTATACTTATGGCCACATGTTCCGTTTCGTCGCACAGATTTTAGGGCAACTTGTTTCCACTTGACGAGAGTACTCTCTCCGTGCAATTGGAACCCTCAAAGCAGAGACAACTAGAGTTAAAGTTAGTTCTTAAGTTTGGCTAGTTTATTTATCCATAGTCACACCTTTTGTTCGCTTGCACTAATCGCAGGGCATTTATTTTCTCTTGGTAGGAGGTCTTTATGGGTAAAAATGAAGCCCCCAAATGAAAGCACAACTAAAGCTAATGTTAGTTCTCAAGTTTGGCTTACCCCTTGATTTATAGCCATATGTTTTGTTTCTTTACACTCGTTTTAGGATATTTGTTTCTGCTTGGTGGAGCTCTTTGTTGTGGGTGAAGTTAGTGCCTCAGCTGAGCGAATAATTAGATCCAAAGTTAGTTCATATGTTCGGCCTGTTTCTTTACTTGCCACCACCTTTTGCTCCCTTGAACTGGTTCTAGGTCATTTGTTTTCTTTTGATAAGAGCTCTTTATGGACAAAATTGCTGTCGAAATGAAAAGAAAACTAGCTTTAAAGCTAGTTTTGTGTTTGGTTTAGTTCATTATTTAGAGCCTGGCCTTTCGGTGTTTGTTGGTAGCCAAATCTATTAGCAAGAGTGAACGGCCCTTATGGACGTGGGTTCTTCTCAGGTGAAGTTTGAGCTGCAAAAGAAAAGAATGCTACGGTTATGTTTAGCTCTTAAATTTAGCTGACTTCTTGATTAGTAGCCAAACCTTTCATTACATGGCACTCATCCTAGGGCATTTGTTTCGTCCTGCTTGGAGCTCTTCTTTGGTGAAATAAGGGCCTACACGAAAAGAAAAGTAGAGTTGTTATTAGTTTGGCCTGGTTCTTGATTTGTGGCTACCGCTTTCATTACATTGCACTTGTTTTAGGTGACTTGATTTCGCCTGATGCGGGCTGCTTATGAGAGAAATTGGGGGGCCTAAATAAAAAGACAACTAGAGTGAAGGCTAGCTGTTAGGTTTGGGTTGGTTCTTGATCTATATAGCCACATCTTTCATTCCGCTGCGCTCATTTTAGACCATTTGTTTCCACTGGTAGGAGCCTCTATGAGTCAAATTGGAATTGGAAAAGAAAAGGCAACTAGAGTTAAAGTTAGTTCATAAGTTGGGCTAGTTTCTTTACTAGTAGCCACAACTTTTGTTCCCTTGAACTTATTTTGGGACATTTGTTCACTTTTAGATGGAGCTCTTGTTCTGAGTGAAATTAGAGCGCCAAATGAAATGACAAATAGAGCTATTATTAGTTCTTTAGTTCGGCCTAGTTCTTGATTTGGGGCTGTGGCTTTCATTCCATTGCACTTATTTTACTAGGCAATTTGATTTCAGTCGATGGGAGCTCTTTGTGGGTGAAATTGCTACTCCAAATGAAAAGACAACTCGAACGAAACTTAGTTCTTAACTTCGGGTTGGTTCTTCATTGAACTCATTGAACTCATTTTAGAGCATTTGTTTCCATTGGTGAGAGACTTTTGCAAGTCAAATTGGAACCCGAAAAGAAAAGGCAATTAGAGTTAAAGTTAGATCATAAGTTTGGCTAGTTTCCTCATTTGTCGCCACACATTCGGTTCCCTTGCCTTTATTTTAAGGAATTTATTTTCTTTTTATGGAAGCCCTTCGTGGGGGAAATTGGAGCCCCAAATGAAAAGAGAACTACAGTTATAGTTAGTTCTCATGTTCGGCTTACTTCTTGATTTTTTCGTTCCCTTGCACTCATGGTGTGGCATTTGTTTCCCCTTGGTTCGAACCCCTTGTCGAGGAAATTTAAGCCCTAATGAAAAGACAACTAGAGTTAAAGTGAGCTCCTATGTTTGACTTAGTTCTATACTTATGGCCACACGTTCCGTTTCATTGCACAAATTTCAGGGCAACTTCTTTTCACTTGGCGGGAGTGCTTTCTACGTGCAACTGGAACCCTCAAAGGAAAGACAACTAGGGTTAAAGTTAGTTCTTAAGTTAGGCTAGTTTAGTCATCTATAGTCACACCTTTCGTTCGTTTGCACTTGTTGTAGGGCATTTATTTTCTCTTGGTAGGCGGTCTTTATGGGTGAAAATGGAGCCCCAAAATGAAAGCACAAATGGAGTTAAAGTTAGTTCTCAAGTTTGGCTTACTTCTTGATTTGTAGCCATATCTTTTGTTTCCTTACACTCGTTTTAGGATATTTGTTTCCGCTTGGTGGAGCTCTTTGTTGTAGGTGAAGTTAGTGCCCCAAATGAGGGCATAATTCGATTTAAAGTTAGTTCATACATTCAGCCTGTTTCTTTGCTCGCCGCCGCCTTTTGTTCCCTTGTACCGGTTCTAAGTCATTTGTTTTCTGTTGATAAGAGCGCTTTGTGGACAAAGTTGCAGTCGAAATGAAAAAAGAACTTGTTGTAAAGCTAAGTTTGTGTTCGGTTTAGTTCATTATTTATAGCCTTGTCTTTCGGTGTTTGTTTGCAGCCACATCTATTCATATGAGTGAACGACCCAGATGGAGGCGGGCTCTTCCCAGGTGAAACTTATGCCGCAAAGGAAAAGAAAGCTACGGTTAAGTTTAGTTCCTAAATTTAGCTTACTTCTTGATTTGTAGCCAAACCTTTCATTACATGGCACACATCTTAGGGCATTTGTTTCCTCCCGCTCGAAGCTCTTTGTGGATGAAATAAGGGCCTACATGAAAAGACATGTAGAGTTATCATTGGTTCTTTAGTTTGGCTTGGTTCTTGATTTGTGGCTACCACTTTCATTACGTTGCACTTATTTTAGGTGATTTGATTTCGCTCGATGCAAGCTGCTTATGAGAGAAATTGGGGACCTAAATAAAAAGACAACTAGAGTGAAGATTGGTTGTTAGGTTTGGGTTGGTTCATGATCTATATAGCCACAACTTTTAGTCCACTGCACCCATTTTGGTGCATTTGTTTCCACTGGTAGGAGCCTTTGTGAGTCAAATTAGGACTGGAAAAGAAAAGGCAACTATAGTCAAAGTTAGTTCATAAGTTTGGCTAGTTTCTTTATTTGTAGGCACGCCTTTTGTTCCCTTGAACTTATTTTGGGACATTCACTCACTTTTAGAGGGAGCTCTTCTTTTGAGTGAAATTAGAGTGCCAAGTGAAATGACAAAAAGAGCTACTATTAGTTCTTTAGTTTGGCCTAGTTCTTGATTTGGGGCTACCATCTTCATTCCATTGCACTTACTTTATTAGGCAATTTGATTCCAGTTGATGGGAGCTCTTTATGGGTGAAATTGCTGCCCCAAATGAAAAGGCAACTTGAGCGAAACTTAGTTCTTAACTTTGGGTTAGTTCTTCATATACAGCCACACCTTTCATTTCATTAAACTCATTTTAGAGCATTTGTTACCATTAGAGGGAGCCTTTTGTAAGTCAAATTGGAACCCGAAAAGAAAAGACAATTATTGTTGAAGTTAGATCATAAGTTTGGCTAGTTTCTTCATTTGTAGCCACACATTCCGTTCCCTTGCCCTTGTTTTAAGGAATTTATTTTCTTTTTATGGAAGCCCTTTGTGGATGAAACAGGAGCCCCAAATGAAAAGAGAACTGGAGTTATAGTTAGTTCTCATGTCCGGCTTACTTCTTGATTTATAGCCATATCGTTCGTTCCCTTGCACTCATTGTATGGCAATTATTCCCCCTTGGTATGAACCCCTTGCCGGTGAAATTTAAGCTTTAATGAAAAGGCAGCTAGAGTTAAAGTAAGATCCTATGTTTTGGCGGGAGTACTTTCTGCGTGAAATTGGAACCCTCAAAGGAAAGACAACTAGAGTTAAAGTTAGTTCTTAAGTTTGGTAAGTTTATTTATCTATAGCCACACCTTTCATTTGCTTGCACTTGTTGCGGGGCATTTATTTTCTTTTGGTAGGAGATCTTTATGGGTGAAAATGGAGCCCCCAAATGAAAGCACAACTGGAGTTAAAGTTAGTTCTCACGTTTGGCTTACATCTTGATTTGTAGCCATATCTTTTGTTTCCTTACGCTTGTTTTTGGATATTTGTTTCCGTTTGGTGGAGCCCTTTGTTGTGGGTGAAGTTAGGGTGCCAAATGAGCGAATAATTAGATCCAAAGTTAGTTCATACATTCGGCGTGTTTCTTTACCCGCCACCACCTTTTGTTCCCTTGTACTGGTTCTAGGTCGTTTATTTTCTCTTGATAAGAGCTCTTTGTGGAAAAAGTCACCGCCGAAATGAGAAGAAAACTAGTTTTAAAGCTAGTTTTGTGTTTGGTTTAGTTCATTATTTATAGCCTAGTCTTTTGGTGTTTGTTTGTAGCCTTATTTGTTTAGAAAATTGAACAACCCATATGGAGGCGGCTCTCCCCAGGTGAAGTTTGAGGTGCAAAAGAAAAGAAAGCTACGGTTAGGTTTAGCTCCTAAATTTAGCTTACTTCTTGATTTGTAGCCAAACATTTCATTACATGGCACTTATCTTGGGGCATTTGTCTCCTCCCGCTCGGAGCTCTTGGTGATTAAAGTAAGGGCCTACGCGAAAGGAAAAGTAGAGTTGTTATTGATTCTTTGGTTTGGCCTGGTTCTTGATTTGTGGTTACCGCTTTCATTACATTGCCATTGTTTTAGGTAACTTGATTTCGCCCGATGCGAGCTACTTATGAGAGAAATTAGAGGGCCTAAATAAAAAGATAACTAGAGTGAAGGTTAGTTGCTAGGTTTGGGTTGGTTCTTGATCTATACAGCCACATCTTTCATTCCGCTGCGCTCATTTTAGAGCATTCATTTCCACTGGTTTGAGCCTTTGTGAGTGAAATTGGAACTGGAAAGGAAAAGGCAACTAGAGTTAAAGTTAGTTCATAAGTTTGGCTTGTTTCTTTATTTGTAGCCACACCTTTTATTCCCTTGAACTTATTTTGGGACATTCGTTCACTTTTAGAGGGAGCCCTTGTTTGGATTAAATTAGAGCACCAAATGAAATGATAAATAGAGCCATTAATTAGTTCTTTAGTTTGGCCTAGTTCTTGATTTGTGGCCACCGCTTTCATTTCGTTGCACTTATTTTATTAGAAAATTTGATTCAGTCGATGGGAGCTCTTTGTGGGTGAAATTGTTGCTCCAAATGAAAAAGGCAACTTGAGTGAAACTTAGTTCTTAACTTCGGGTTGGTTCTTCATATATAGCCACACCTTTCATTTCATTGAACTCATTTTAGAGCATTTGTTTCCATTGGTGGGCGACTTTTGCAAGTCAAATTAGAACTCGAAAAGGTAATTAGAGTTAAAGTTTGATCATAAGTTTGGCTGGTTTCTTCATTTGTAGCCACACATTCATCCCTTGCCCTAATTTTAAGGAATTTATTTTCTTTTTATGGAAGCCCTTCGTGGGGGAAATTGGAGCCCCAAATGAAAAGAGAACAAGAGTTACAGTTACTTCTCATGTTCGGCTTACTTCTTGATTTATAGCCACATCTTTCGTACCCTTGCACTCATTGTATGGCATTTGCTTCCCCTTGGTTCAAACCCCTTGCCGGCGAAATTTAAGCCCTAATGAAAAGGTAACTAGAGTTAAAGTGAGGTCCTATGTTTGACTTAGTTATATACTTATGGCCGTACGTTCCGTTTCATTGCACAGATTTTAGGGCAACTTCTTTCCACTTGGCAGGAGTACTCTCTGCGTGCAATTGGAACCCTCAAAGGAAAGACAGCTAGAGTTAAAGTTAGCCCTTAAGTTAGGCTAGTTTATTCATTTATAGTCACACTTTTTGTTTGCTTGCACTTGTTGCAGGGCATTTATTTTCTCTTGGCAAGCTGTCTTTATGGGTGAAAATGGAGCCCCAAAATGAAAGCACGACTAGAGTTAAAGTTAGTTCTCAAGTTTGGCTTACTTCTTGATTTGTAGCCATATCTTTTATTTCCTTGCACCCATTTTAGGATATTTGTTTCCGCTTGGTGGAGCTCTTTGTTGTGGGTGAAGTTAGTGTCCCAAATGAGCGAATAATTCGATTCAAAGTTAGTTCATACATTCGGCCTATTTCTTTACTCGCCATCGCCTTTTGTTCCCTTGTATCGGTTCTAAGTTGTTTGTTTTCTCTTGATAAGAGCGCTTTGTGGAAAAAATTGCAGTCGAAGTGAAAAGAGAACTTGTTTTAAAGCTAAGTTTATGCTCGGTTTTGTTCATTATTTATAGCCTTGTCTTTCGGTGCTTGTTTGTAGCCATTTCTATTTATAAGAGGGAACGACCCAGATGGAGACGGGCTCTTCCTAGCTGAAATTTGAGCTGCAAAAGAAAAGAAACCTACGGTTAAGTTTAGTTCCTAAATTTAGCTTACTTCCTGATTTGTAGCCGAACCTTTCATTACATGGCACGCATCTTAGGGCATTTGTTTCATCCCGCTCGGAGCTCTTTGTGGGTGAAATAAGGGCCTACATAAAAAGACATGTAGAGTTATTATTGGTTCTTTAGTTTGGCTTCGTTCTTGATTTGTGGCTGCTGCTTTTATTACGTTGCACTTATTTTAGGTGATTTGATTTCACCCGATGCGAGCTACTTATGAGGGAAATTGGGGACCCAAATAAAAAGACAACTAGAGTGAAGATTGGTTGTTGGTTTTGGGTTAGTTCTTGATCTATATAGCCACAACTTTCATTCTGTTGCACTCATGTTAGAGCATTTGTTTCAATTGGTAGGAGCCTTTGTGAGTCAAATTAGGACTATAAAAGAAAAAGCAACTATAGTCAAAGTTAGTTCATAAGTTCGGCTAGTTTTTTTAATTGTAGCCACACCTTTTGTTCCCTTGAACTTATTTTGGAACATTCGTTCACTTTTAGAGGGAGCTCTTCTTTTGAGTGAAATTAGAGCGCCAAATGAAATGACAAATAGAGCTACTATTAGTTCTTTAGTTTGGCCTGGTTCTTGATTTGGGGCCACCGCTTTCATTCCATTGCACTTACTTTATTAGGCAATTTGATTTTAGTCGATGGGAGCTCTTTGTGGGTGAAATTACTGCTCCAAATGAAAAGGCAACCTGGGCGAAACTTAGTTCTGAGATTTGGGTTTGTTCTTCATATATTGATGCACCTCTGGTGTGATGTATATGTGGGTGGTAAGTGAACCAAATCAACTCAAACTCAAACTAAACAAGAATCAACCAAAGAAAAGTGAATATGGTGGAAGATAGTTTGAGATGGTTTGAAGAATAATAACAAAAAGAACAAGGATAAACAAGACCTTGTAATTAAGATAATCCTTCACGGAGCCACTCAATGACTTGATCTTGGGCTAATTCTCTTGTCTTAACCAAGGAATCACTCCAATTGGAAAAGGAAGAGAACCTAGAACACCACTTGAATGAGCCAAATTCAAGATATAGAACTAGGAATTTTGAGACACAAATGAGAATCACTCTCAAAGGTGCTTGTATTACTTTGGAAATCTCTTACAATGCTGAATGATTAGCTTCACATGCCCCTCCCCTTTTATAGACTCAGCAAAAGACAATCAAAAGACTCAAATAACTCCTAACAATTAAAACTAGCTAATGAAAAGTCTAAGAAAAATGAAAAGACACATCATAAAAGGGGGTGGGGGAGGTTACAAGGAATATTCTAGGATTTTTGCAGCTGATTACATCAATCTAGAAGCATCTAAAACGTGCACAATATCAGCCACACAAATATATGTAACCGAAGACTCTTCATATTCCCAGCATTAATCCTTGCAACTGCCTCAACTTCAACAGAGCATAACTTCCAGAATACTCGGCCAAATCACGCGTTCTTGGGCTTGTTAGAAAGCCCTGGAAGTCTATTTTCCAGAATGGGCTCATTTGCTCAATTTGGATAAGCGGTTTGAAAGTTATGGCCCAAACAATGCACCTATCTCAGACTGGACTGGATCAGCACAACGTATCTTTGAGTGATATTTTGCCCAATCAAATGATGTCCAAATTAAATAAAATTGGGCTTATTTTAAAGCTGACATCTTAAGCTTCAAAACCATGTGGAGCCTCAAGTTGTGGGTCCACGTTAGGTAGGCCAAAAGTGCACACAAAAATCGGGAAATTTCTGGATGAAGGCGGCACTACCTCTTCGGCCATGAACGCCAATTTCCGGCAAAGTTTAGCAACTTCCTTGACCTCTTGAAGCTTGAGTGAATCCTCCTTGGGCTGAGCTTGATGGTCCTTGGGCTTCTCACGATGGTCTCCATCATTCCCCCCGGGTAAGTGAAAGTTTGCCCTCAAACTAGGAAGGGGCTCATCATCGAAATAGGGGCTAAGATCGGAGACATTGAAGGTAGCCGAAACTCCATAATCTCCAGGTAGATCAACCTTGTATGCATTGGGCCCAACCTTCTCAAGGATTTCAAATGGACCATCGGAACGCGGCATCAACTTAGATTTTCTCTTTGAAGGGAAACGCTCCTTCCTCATGTGAATCCATACCAAATCTCCTGGTTGAAAATGTACCTCCTTGCGATGCTTGTTGGCGCTTTGCATGGCTCTTTCATTAGCCTTGGCAATGTTATCTCTAACTCTTGCATGAAGATCTTGGATCTCCTTGGCTCTTTTTTCAGCTTCCCAACTAAATTTTGTGGGAGTTGGAATGGGAACAAGATCCAAGGGACTCTTGGGATTGTAGCCATACACAACTTGAAATGGAGAGAGTTGGGTCGACTTACTAGGCACTCGATTGAATGCAAACTCGGCATGTGGTAGCAACTCATCCCAATTCTTCAAATGCTTCTTCACTAGGACTCGAAGTAAGGTACCCAAAGTCCTATTAGTGACTTCAGTTTGGCCATCAGTTTGGGGATGACAAGTAGTGCTAAACTTGAGTTGAGTACCCAATTTGCGCCATAGAGTTAGCCAAAAATGACTAAGAAACTTGGAGTCACGATCGGATACCATGCTCTTTGGAATGCCATGTAGTCTCACAATCTCCTTGAAGTAAAGATTAGCCACTTGAGTAGCATCATTAGTGGTGTGGCAAGGGATGAAATGCGCCATCTTGGAGAATCGATCCACAACCACCATAATGGAGTCTTTGTTCCTTTGGGTTCTAGGCAAACCCGTGATAAAATCCAGGCTAATATCTTCCCAAGGGGCTTGAGGAATGGGGAGTGGAGAATACAATCCTTGGGGCAAAGAATGGCTCTTAGCCATTTGACAAGTAGAACATCTTTTGATGAAATGCTCTACATCTCTTGACATCTTAGGCCAATAGTAGTGTTCCTTCAACATTGATCTAGTCTTCTCAACACCAAAATGGCCAGCTAGGGCTCCTCCATGCAGCTCTTGGATAAGCAGTTCACGAAATCCACATTGAGGTATACAAAGGCGTGAACCTTTGAATAGGAACCCATCTTCTAAGTGGAACAACCCATGGGGGTGTTTAAGACACTTCTCAAAAATGTCCTTGAAATCATCATCTTTTGGGTACAAATCTTTAACAACTTCAAACCCAAGTACTTTAGTACTCAAAGTGGAGAGTAATAAGTACCTTCTTGACAATGCATCAGCTCCTTTGTTGAGAGTACCCGCCTTATGTTGGATAGTGAAGTGGAAGGACTGAAGATACTCTACCCATTTAGCATGTCTAGGGTTGAGCTTGTGTTGTCCTTGAATGTATTTGAGAGCTTCATGGTCGGAATGAAGGATGAACTCACCTCCAACTAAGTAATGACGCCAATGCTCCAATGCTCTAATGATTGCATAAAACTCCTTGTCATAGGTGGAGTACTTCTTCTTGGCATCGTTGAGCTTCTCACTAAAAAAGGCAATGGGTCTCCTCTCTTGAGATAGGACAGCTCCAATTCCTACCCCGGATGCATCACATTCTACTTCAAAGACTTTGGTAAAGTCAGGCAAGGCTAGAACGGGGGAACTAGTGAGCTTCTTCTTGATCTCTTCAAAGGCTTGTTGTGCTTGCTCATTCCATGAAAACTCTTTGCCTTTAATTACCTCGGTCATAGGAGCCACGATAGTGCTGAAATTTCTAATGAACCTCCGGTAAAATGAGGCTAGGCCATGAAAACTCCTTACTTGAGTGACGGATGTAGGAGTTGGCCACTCTTGAATAGCCTTGATCTTGCTTTCATCAACTTGGAGGCCTTGGGCGGAAACAATGAAACCCAAGAATACCACTTGAGGAGTGAAGAAAAAGCATTTCTCCATATTGCCATAAAGTTGTTCTTGTGAAAGAATCTCCAAAACTTGTTGCAAATGCTTGGCATGCTCCTCCTCGGTCTTGCTATAGACCAAGATATCATCAAAGTAAACGACAACACAAGTTCCAATGAGGGGCTTGAGAACTTGGTTCATGAGTCTCATAAAAGTGCTCGGGGCATTAGTAAGCCCGAATGGCATTACAAGCCACTCATATAAACCTCCTTTAGTCTTAAAGGCGGTTTTCCATTCATCACCTTCAAAAATACGAATCTGATAATAGCCACTTCTAAGATCAATCTTAGAAAAGATAGCGGCTCCATGTAATTCATCCAATAGATCTTCCAATCGGGGAATAGGAAACCGGTACTCGATAGTGATCTTGTTTATTGCCCGGCTATCAACACACATACGCATGCTACCATCCTTCTTAGGAACAAGGAGGGCGGGCACGGCACATGGGCTTAGACTTTCCCGAATTAAACCCTTGGACAAGAGATCATCCACTTGTCTTTGGACTTCTTGAGTTTCGCTTGGAGACATCCGGTATGCCGGCTTGTTTGGAAGTACGGATCCGGGAACGAGGTCTATCTTGTGTTGGATAGATCTTGGAGGGGGAAGGCCATGTGGAATTTCTTGTGGAAAAACATGGTGATAGGCTTGTAGAAGAGGGGTGAGTAGTGGATGTGAGGGAGATGATGGCTTAGACTCTTCTTGTAAAAGTATCAAGTCTTTAAAAGACTCATACTCATGGTGCTCAGATTTGAGAAGAGTAGTAAAGAAGACTTCCAAATGAGGATTGTCTTTTGGCTTAGAGGGGGAAGGACTTTTGAGAGGGGTAAGAGTGATTTTCTTACGGTCCTTGAGAAAAGAGTAAGTGTTCATCCGGCCATCATGGATGACACTTCTATCAAAAAGCCATGGTCTACCCAATAATATATGGCAAGCATCCATGGGGACTATATCACACCAAATCTCATCTTTATAGTTTTTCCCAATTGAAAAAAAAACAAGACAACGGTGAGTAATTTGCAAACCTTTGCCTTGATTCAACCATTGTATGGTGTAGGGATTTGGACGAGGAGAGACTTGCAGCTTGAGTTTGTCCACCATAGTCTTTGAGGCAACGTTAGCACAACTACCTCCATCAATGATAAGGGAACAAACCTTGTCTCCTACGGTACACCTGGTGTGAAAAATGGCTTCTCTTTGCTCCATGTCCTTTTGAGTGGCAATTCCACTCAAGGCCCGGCGGATAACAAGCAACTCTCCTTCATCGGGGCCTTCCTCAACTTCTTCCAAACTTCCTTCTTCTTCATTATAGGCATGTTCATCACATGCTTCTTGGTACTCCGCTAGGGAAACAATCCTCCTGTTTGGACACTCAGATGCATAATGTCCCATGCCTTGACACCGAAAGCAACGAACCTTGTCCTTTGATTTGGGCTCTTGTGTGGAGGGTTTTGGAGGGGTTGGAGTGGTGTTTTTGGTTTGTGGAGGTGGGGGATTTTGTGGACGAGGAGGGTAGTACGGAGGCTTTTGTGTGGGGTAAGGACGAGAGAGAGGCTTGGAAAGGACACTCTTTCCCTTTGATTTCTTTTGTTGCTCTACCTTGTAGGCTAGAGAACTCAAGTCATCTAGGGATGAATAGGGTTGCAACTCAATTACATGAGCAATGGACTCATCAAGACCGGTCAAGTATCTTACCAAGGTTTGTGAGTCGTCTTCTCTCAAATCACATTTGAGTAGGAGTTGTTCAAACTCCCGAGTGTATTCTTCCACACTCTTGGATCCTTGCTTGAGTCGATGGAGCTTGAGATAATTGTCTTGCACATAGTGAGAGGGAAGAAACTTGGCCTTGAGTTTTTCTTTCATTTTGGCCCAAGTTCTGATTTTCCCTTTCCCGTTTCTTGCTCTTTTCGCTCCAAGGTTAGCCCACCAGATTGAAGCATATTTTCTGAGTTTAAGGGCTACAAGCTTTACCTTCTTATCTTCCGGGATGTCCTCATATTCAAAGATCCTCTCAATGGTGTGCAACCAATCGAGAAATAAGTCCGGATCAAGTTGGCCTTCAAATTCGGGGATGTCAATTCGGACACCACCAATATTTCCTCCTTGCCTTCGTCTCCTTGGGGGTTCCTCATCACTTGAATTGGCATGGGAGTGATGGACTTCCTCTTCAGATTCAACCACCGGTTCATGAGGATGAGAGGGAGTGGGGCTATGAACCCACCTTCTTTTCTCCTCCAAAAGTTGCCCAAGTTGAGTTCGAAGATAAGTGAGTTGTGCTTCTAACTCTTCCACACGTGCTTGGTCGCTTCTTGTGGACTTTGTAGACATGTTGGAGATGCGTTGAAGGAAGAATATGCAGCAGGGAAAGTGGCACGGTCGTGCAAGGGGGCACGGTCAGGCCGTGCTATGCTTCGGCTGAAGAAAATGCAGAAAAGTAGAGTGGCACGGTCGTGCTTGGCGGCACGGGGGCACCGTGCTCCGTCTCGACTTGAAGATTCCTGGAAAAAGAATATGGCACGGTCGTGTGTTGTGGCACGGGGGCACCGTGCTGCTTCTCTGGTCTTCAAGACTTCGGATTGCCGGTTTGTGCCTCTTTTTTTTTTTTTGTATTTTGGCTTTTTGGGATGTGTTTGGGTATGATGTGGGTCACTTAAAAGCCTTGGCTCTGATACCAATTGATGTAGATGTGGGTGGTAAGTGAACCAAATCAACTCAAACTCAAACTAAACAAGAATCAACCAAAGAAAAGTGAATATGGTGGAAGATAGTTTGAGATGGTTTGAAGAATAATAACAAAAAGAACAAGGATAAACAAGACCTTGTAATTAAGATAATCCTTCACGGAGCCACTCAATGACTTGATCTTGGGCTAATTCTCTTGTCTTAACCAAGGAATCACTCCAATTGGAAAAGGAAGAGAACCTAGAACACCACTTGAATGAGCCAAATTCAAGATATAGAACTAGGAATTTTGAGACACAAATGAGAATCACTCTCAAAGGTGCTTGTATTACTTTGGAAATCTCTTACAATGCTGAATGATTAGCTTCACATGCCCCTCCCCTTTTATAGACTCAGCAAAAGACAATCAAAAGACTCAAATAACTCCTAACAATTAAAACTAGCTAATGAAAAGTCTAAGAAAAATGAAAGACACATCATAAAAGGGGGTGGGGGAGGTTACAAGGAATATTCTAGGATTTTTGCAGCTGATTACATCAATCTAGAAGCATCTAAAACGTGCACAATGATGTAGATGTGGGTGGTAAGTGAACCAAATCAACTCAAACTCAAACTAAACAAGAATCAACCAAAGAAAAGTGAATATGGTGGAAGATAGTTTGAGATGGTTTGAAGAATAATAACAAAAAGAACAAGGATAAACAAGACCTTGTAATTAAGATAATCCTTCACGGAGCCACTCAATGACTTGATCTTGGGCTAATTCTCTTGTCTTAACCAAGGAATCACTCCAATTGGAAAAGGAAGAGAACCTAGAACACCACTTGAATTTGCCACAATTCAAGATATAGAACTAGGAATTTAGAGACACAAATGAGAATCACTCTCAAAGGTGCTTGTATTACTTTGGAAATCTCTTACAATGCTGAATGATTAGCTTCACATGCCCCTCCCCTTTTATAGACTCAGCAAAAGACAATCAAAAGACTCAAATAACTCCTAACAATTAAAACTAGCTAATGAAAAGTCTAAGAAAAATGAAAAGACACATCATAAAAGGGGGTGGGGGAGGTTACAAGGAATATTCTAGGATTTTTGCAGCTGATTACATCAATCTAGAAGCATCTAAAACGTGCACAATATCAGCCACACAAATATATGTAACCTAAGACTCTTCATATTCCCAGCATTAATCCTTGCAACTGCCTCAACTTCAACAGAGCATAACTTCCAGAATACTCGGCCAAATCACGCGTTCTTGGGCTTGTTAGAAAGCCCTGGAAGTCTATTTTCCAGAATGGGCTCATTTGCTCAATTTGGATAAGCGGTTTGAAAGTTATGGCCCAAACAATGCACCTATCTCAGACTGGACTGGATCAGCACAACGTATCTTTGAGTGATATTTGCCCAATCAAATGATGTCCAAATTAAATAAAATTGGGCTTATTTTAAAGCTGACATCTTAAGCTTCAAAACCATGTGGAGCCTCAAGTTGTGGGTCCACGTTAGGTAGGCCAAAAGGGCACACAAAAATCGGGAAATTTCTGGATGAAGGCGGCACTACCTCTTCGGGCATGAACGCCAATTTCCGGCAAAGTTTGGCAACTTCCTTGACCTCTTGAAGCTTGAGTGAATCCTCCTTGGGCTGAGCTTGATGGTCCTTGGGCTTCTCACGATGGTCTCCATCATTCCCCCCGGGTAAGTGAAAGTTTGCCCTCAAACTAGGAAGGGGCTCATCATCGAAAAAGGGGCTAAGATCGGAGACATTGAAGGTAGCCGAAACTCCATAATCTCCAGGTAGATCAACCTTGTATGCATTGGGCCCAACCTTCTCAAGGATTTCAAATGGACCATCGGAACGCGGCATCAACTTAGATTTTCTCTTTGAAGGGAAACGCTCCTTCCTCATGTGAATCCATACCAAATCTCCTGGTTGAAAATGTACCTCCTTGCGATGCTTGTTGGCGCTTTGCATGGCTCTTTCATTAGCCTTGGCAATGTTATCCCTAACTCTTGCATGAAGATCTTGGATCTCCTTGGCTCTTTTTTCAGCTTCCCAACTAAATTTTGTGGGAGTTGGAATGGGAACAAGATCCAAGGGACTCTTGGGATTGTAGCCATACACAACTTGAAATGGAGAGAGTTGGGTCGACTTACTAGGGACTCGATTGAATGCAAACTCGGCATGTGGTAGCAACTCATCCCAATTCTTCAAATGCTTCTTCACTAGGACTCGAAGTAAGGTACCCAAAGTCCTATTAGTGCCTTCAGTTTGGCCATCAGTTTGGGGATGACAAGTAGTGCTAAACTTGAGTTGAGTACCCAATTTGCGCCATAGAGTTAGCCAAAAATGCCTAAGAAACTTGGAGTCCCGATCAGATACCATGCTCTTTGGAATGCCATGTAGTCTCACAATCTCCTTGAAGTAAAGATTAGCCACTTGAGTAGCATCATTAGTGGGGTGGCAAGGGATGAAATGCGCCATCTTGGAGAATCGATCCACAACCACCATAATGGAGTCTTTGTTCCTTTGGGTTCTAGGCAAACCCATGATAAAATCCAGGCTAATATCTTCCCAAGGGGCTTGAGGAATGGGGAGTGGAGAATACAATCCTTGGGGCAAAGAATGGCTCTTAGCCATTTGACAAGTAGAAAATCTTTTGATGAAATGCTCTACATCTCTTGACATCTTAGGCCAATAGTAGTGTTCCTTCAACATTGATCTAGTCTTCTCGACACCAAAATGGCCAGCTAGGGCTCCTCCATGTAGCTCTTGGATAAGCAGTTCACGAAATCCACATTGAGGTATACAAAGGCGTGAACCTTTGAATAGGAAACCATCTTCTAAGTGGAACAACCCATGGGGGTGTTTAAGACACTTCTCAAAAATGTCCTTGAAATCATCATCTTTTGGGGACAAATCTTTAACAACTTCAAACCCAAGTACTTTAGTACTCAAAGTGGAGAGTAATAAGTACCTTCTTGACAATGCATCAGCTCCTTTGTTGAGAGTACCCGCCTTATGTTGGATAGTTAAGTGGAAGGACTGAAGATACTCTACCCATTTAGCATGTCTAGGGTTGAGCTTGTGTTGTCCTTGAATGTATTTGAGAGCTTCATGGTCGGAATGAAGGATGAACTCACCTCCAACTAAGTAATGACGCCAATGCTCCAATGCTCTAATGATTGCATAAAAATCCTTGTCATAGGTGGAGTACTTCTTCTTGGCATCGTTGAGCTTCTCACTAAAAAAGGCAATGGGTCTCCTTTCTTGAGATAGGACAGCTCCAATTCCTACCCCGGATGCATCACATTCTACTTCAAAGACTTTGGTAAAGTCAGGCAAGGCTAGAACGGGAGAACTAGTGAGCTTCTTCTTGATCTCTTCAAAGGCTTGTTGTGCTTGCTCATTCCATGAAAACTCTTTGCCTTTAATTACCTCGGTCATAGGAGCCACGATAGTGCTGAAATTTCTAATGAACCTCCGGTAAAATGAGGCTAGGCCATGAAAACTCCTTACTTGAGTGACGGATGTAGGAGTTGGTCACTCTTGAATAGCCTTGATCTTGCTTTCATCAACTTGGAGGCCTTGGGCGGAAACAATGAAACCCAAGAATACCACTTGAGGAGTGAAGAAAAAAGCATTTCTCCATATTGCCATAAAGTTGTTCTTGTGAAAGAATCTCTAAAACTTGTTGCAAATGCTTGGCATGCTCCTCCTCGGTCTTGCTATAGACCAAGATATCATCAAAGTAAACGACAACACAAGTTCCAATGAGGGGCTTGAGAACTTGGTTCATGGGTCTCATAAAAGTGCTCGGGGCATTAGTAAGCCCGAATGGCATTACAAGCCACTCATATAAACCTCCTTTAGTCTTAAAGGTGGTTTTCCATTCATCACCTTCAAAAATACGAATCTGATAATAGCACTTCTAAGATGAATCTTAGAAAAGATAGCGGCTCCATGTAATTCATCCAATAGATCTTCCAATCGGGGAATAGCAAACCGGTACTTGATAGTGATCTTGTTTATTGCCCGGCTATCAACACACATACGCATGCTACCATCCTTCTTAGGAACAAGGAGGGCGGGCACGGCACATGGGCTTAGACTTCCCCGAATTAAACCCTTGGACAAGAGATCATCCACTTGTCTTTGGACTTCTTGAGTTTCGCTTGGAGACATCCGGTATGCCGGCTTGTTTGGAAGTACGGATCCGGGAACGAGGTCTATCTTGTGTTGGATAGATCTTGGAGGGGGAAGGCCATGGGGAATTTCTTGTGGAAAAACATGGTGATAGGCTTGTAGGAGAGGGGTGAGTAGTGGATGTGAGGGAGATGGTGGCTTAGACTCTTCTTGTAAAAGTATCAAGTCTTTAAAAGACTCATACCCATGGTGCTCAGATTTGAGAAGAGTAGTAAAGAAGACTTCCAAATGAGGATTGTCTTTTGGCTTAGAGGGGGAAGGACTTTTGAGAGGGGTAAGAGTGATTTTCTTACGGTCCTTGAGAAAAAGAGTAAGTGTTCATCCGGCCATCATGGATGACACTTCTATCAAAAAGCCATGGTCTACCCAATAATATATGGCAAGCATCCATGGGGACTATATCACACCAAATCTCATCTTTATAGTTTTTCCCAATTGAAAAGGAAACAAGACACCGGTGAGTAATTTGCAAACCTTTGCCTTGATTCAACCATTGTATGGTGTAGGGATTTGGACGAGGAGAGACTTGCAGCTTGAGTTTGTCCACCATAGTCTTTGAGGCAACGTTAGCACAACTACCTCCATCAATGATAAGGGAACAAACCTTGTCTCCTACGGTACACCTGGTGTGAAAAAATGGCTTCTCTTTGCTCCATGTCCTTTTGAGTGGCAATTCCACTCAAGGCCCGGCGGATAACAAGCAACTCTCCTTCATCGGGGCCTTCCTCAACTTCTTCCAAACTTCCTTCTTCAAAGTGCCCTCCTTCTTCTTCATCATAGGCATGTTCATCACATGCTTCTTGGTACTCCGCTAGGGAAACAATCCTCCTGTTTGGACACTCAGATGCATAGTGTCCCATGCCTTGACACCGAAAGCAACGAACCTTGTCCTTTGATTTGGGCTCTTGTATGGAGGGTTTTGGAGGGGTTGGAGTGGTGTTTTTGGTTTGTGGAGGTGGGGGATTTTGTGGACGAGGAGGGTAGTACGGAGGCTTTTAAGTGACCCACATCATACCCAAACACATCCCAAAAAGCCAAAATACAAAAAAAAAAAAGAGGCACAAACCGGCAATCCGAAGTCTTGAAGACCAGAGAAGCAGCATGGTGCCCCCGTGCCACAACACACGACCGTGCCATATTCTTTTTCCAGGAATCTTCAAGTCGAGACGGAGCACGGTTCCCCCGTGCCGCCAAGCACGACCGTGCCACTCTACTTTTCTGCATTTTCTTCAGCCGAAGCATAGCACGGCCTGACCGTGCCCCCTTGCACGACCGTGCCACTTGAACACCACCTTAATCGGCCTAATTAAGGATAAGCAAGTTAAGTGTTTGAGAGGAACACAAGACACAAAGTCTTTTCTTAATTTCAATACTCAAGCTTCTTGTTTTACAAAAGAGCAGCCAAGGCACTTATATAGCCTTGTGATTACATGAAAAGGGCTTTCCTTCTAGGCAAGGAAAGTCATTAAACTAATCCTATGCTTTAGTAATACACGGTTTAAGCTAAAACACACATAAGCTGAAAGTTTATATTACAAAGCACTTAATTTATCTTCCTAAGCCTTTTCCTTTGTATTAAGGAATGTAAATGACTCAATTTCCCAGCTAGGAAGGCAAGAGTGCACGGCTAGCCACCTCAAAAGGACTGAAAATGCATGTGTGCCATGTCATGCTTGAGTGGTCGAATGAAAGCTTGCAAGATGGTGGTGTTTCACTTATCCCACGTGTCTCTCTCACAAGTAGCTGAGTGGTGTTTCATCAAGTAGCTCAAAATGACCTAGTTGGCAGTCTTCCACGTTAAGCAAACCCATCTAGGAGGAAAATCCACCTTGCTAAGCAACCGGGTATCTAGGTGCCCGTTTCTGCCGTGACTTGTGCTTCATGGTTGACACCTCAAATGCTGAGTAATCTTGGCTTTTCTTACATGGAAGGAAACCTCAAGATGTCTAGTTTACCCTCGTTTTTGAATCATAGCATTTGGACGTCGTTTACCCCTTGAATGAGCCTGATTCCCCAAACCGTGCAGATTAGACTCCAAAACAGCACAGGTTTACTAATTAGCTTAATTCACTAACCAATTGAACTCCAAATCTGGTAATTCCAATTGGACATGAAAGCTAAGATCTTGGGGACCCAAAATATGTAAAAATACAAGACTTAAACAAACTATATCATAAGAAATAAAAAGAACAAAACCGGGTTCATCCTGGCCCTGCTGGGCAGTTTTGACACCTTGGGTTTAATTGCTGATTTGAACGACCAAATGAAGTCCAAATTGGATGAAACTTGATTTGTTGGAAAGCTAGCATCTTGATCTTCAAATCCATCAAAAAATATTAGACGTAAACCCTTAGTATGTTTGAGAAATTAAGCACACAAAAACGGGTTAGCTGCTGGATTTAACCCTTGCCCTGCAGTTTCAATGTTTAATCAAAACTTGGATGATTTATTCATCCTTAAACCAGCATAATAAGATTACCTAATTGATTTGATTCTTTTTAACAAAAGGGATGGAGGGATTTCCATCATACTCCCCTTGTTAAAAATGATTTGCCCTCAAATCATATAGGTAATGAACTCCTCTTTTGCTTCAATTCTGGTTGAAATAAAATCAACCATGAAAACAAGTCTCTTTTGAACTTAGAGACTCTCTTCTTTCCTTTCCCCTTACTGGTTTGAATGGTGGACATAGGGGACTCTTTGATTTTGCTTTGAACCACTTCCTTAAGTACTCTTAATTCAAAATTAGGAGCATTAAGTAAAGGTTCTGAAATGGGTTGACAGAAATTGTATTTGAGTGTTTTGGGTGTGGGTGGAGTGGAAAAAAAGGATGGTGGTTCATGAAAAGTGGTGGGAAGGCCGAGATGCTCATGGCTTCTAGGTGGATGGTGGGTGTCCAGGGGGAGCATGTAGCCTTCATCAGCTTCTACCATGACTTCTTCAAGATCATCTCCATCATGGTCTTCAACTTTCTCTTCTGATTGAACCTCTTCTATAGCCTTCCATTCAGCTAGGGTGACTTTTCTTAGGTTGGGACATTCGGATGCTAAGTGACCAAATCCTTGGCACTTAAAACATTTTCAAGCTCCTTTAGGAAGGGGTCTTTGTGTGGGTGGTGGGAAAAGGTTCTTTGGTGGAGTTGGGCTTTTTTGTGGAGTGGAAGGGAATGAACTTGTGAGCTTAATGGAGATACTTTCTTTCATGAGCGTGTAAGTGGATGGATAAAAGGAATCCTTCAACTTACTACTTAATTTCTTCCAAGTTCGCACCTTCTCTTTTCCTTTCTTTTTTCGCTCAAACTTGTACTTATTCCACCACTGAAGTGCACAACCTCTCAATCTTGAAATAACCACTTTGAACTTCTCTTGGTCATTAAGGATACAACAAGCAAAAACTCGTTCCACCTTAGATAACCAACCTGTGAACTCTTCCTTTTCGCCACGAAATTTTGGAATTGCAAAGCAAGCATATCCAATATCAATAAAAGCTAGTTCTTTCTCCAAGTTCATTTAAGATGGCATGAAGGATGAGGTCTAGGGTTCTTTGTGGATTGATTTGAAACGTAAGTAGGCTGTTTGTGCTTGGATTTAATTTGGGAGCGTGGGTTTCAGGCAAGGATCTGAACTTGTTCTGATACCAAATATGATGTACCTGCCGAGGGTCTAGGCTAATACTCAAATTAAGAGTGAAAGCTTACAAACCAAAGGTAGATACAATAAAAGGAAAACTAAGGAAAGTGGCACATAATATGTTGGTTGTGAGGCAACAAACATGTGAGGGAGGAATGGAACTTAGAATCAAGGGATTCTAAGTGAAAATCAAAGGAAGTTTGATGTAATTGATGTATATCTCAAAGGATGAATGGAACCAAGTTACAAGCTACCAAGAATATGAAACAACCAAGTGAAAACCACACGGATTATGTGTGGCACGGTCGTGCCTTTAGGCACGGGCAGGCCGTGCCACTTTGCTGGTTTGTGACACCATGTTTCTCACTTTTGCACGGTTGAGTATGGTTTGAGGTTTGTGATGGAAGCTAGACTACTAGAGGTAGTCTAAACCTTGAGTAAGCATGGGGATGGATATGTGAGTGGCTTGTAAATGAGAGAACATGGGAGAGAAGCAAAGTTAAGATTCACTAACTCCAAATTAAAGCTAGCAAACTCACTTTAACTCTCTTTGAATCCTTGAGTATAACACCAAATGAGATAGAACTAAACTTGAAGAATGGATACAGAAACACCACCAAACTCAAGTTTAGGGCCTTAAACTATGATTAAGATACAGATATCACCACTTAATCAAGTTTAAGACTTCACTTGAACACCACCTTAATCGGCCTAATTAAGGATAAGCAAGTTAAGTATTTAAGAGGAACTCAAGACACAAAGTCTTTGCTTTCTTTCAATACTCAAGCTTCTTGTTCTACAAAAGAGCAGCCAAGGCACTTATATAGCCTTGTGATTACATGAAAAGGGCTTTCTTTCTAGGCAAGGAAAGTCATTAAACTAATCCTATGCTTAATAATACACGGTTTAAGCTAAAACATACATAAGCTGAAAGTTTATATTACAAAGCACTTAATTTATCTTCCTAAGCCTTTTCCTTTGTACTAAGGAATGTAAATGACTCAATTTCCCAGCTAGGAAGGCAAGAGTGCATGGCTAGCCACCTCAAAAGGACTGAAAAATGCATGTGTGCCATGTCATGCTTGAGTGGTCGAATGAAAGCTTGCAAGATGGTGGTGTTTCACTTGTCCCACGTGTCTCTCTCACAAGTAGCTAAGTGGTGTTTCATCAAGCAGCTCAAAATGACCTAGTTGGCAGTCTTCCACCTTAAGCAAACCCATCTAGGAGGGAAATCCACCTTGCTAAGCAACCGGGTATCTAGATGCCCGTTTCTGCCGTGACTTGTGCTTCATGGTTGACACCTCAAATGCTGAGTAATCTTGGATTTTCTTACATGGAAGGAAACCTCAAGATGTCTAGTTTACCCTCGTTTTTGAATCATAGCATTTGGACGTCGTTTACCCCTTGAATGGCCTGATTCCCCAAACCGTGCAGATTAGACTCCAAAACAGCACAGGTTTACTAATTAGCTTAATTCACTAACCAATTGAACTCCAAATCTGGTAATTCAAATTGGACATGAAAGCTAAGATCTTGGGGACCCAAAATATGTAAAAATTCAAGACTTAAACAAAACTATATTATAAGAAATAAAAAGAACAAAACTGGGTTCATCCTGGCCCTGCTGGGCAGTTTTGACACCTTGGGTTTAATTGCTGATTTGAACGACCAAATGAAGTCCAAATTGGATGAAACTTGATTTGTTGGAAAGCTAGCATCTTGATCTTCAAATCCATCAAAAAATATTAGACGTAAACCCTTAGTATGTTTGAGAAATTAAGCACACAAAAACGGTTTAGCTGCTGGATTTAACCCTTGCCCTGCAGTTTCAATGTTTAATCAAAACATGGATGATTTATTCATCCTTAAACCAGCATAATAAGATTACCTAATTTGATTTGATTCTTTTTTAACAAAAGGGATGGAGGGATTTCCATCATACTACCCTTGTTAAAAATGATTTGCCCTCAAATCATAGTAGGTAATGAACTCCTCTTTTGCTTCCATTCTGGTTGAAATAAAATCAACCATGAAAACAAGTCTCTTTTGAACTTAGAGACTTTCTTCTTTCCTTTCCCCTTACTGGTTTGAATGGTGGACATAGGGGACTCTTTGATTTTGCTTTGAACCACTTCCTTAAGTACTCTTAATTCAAAATTAGGAGCATTAAGTAAAGGTTCTGAAATGGGTTGACAGAAATTGTATTTAAGTGTTTTGGGTGTGGGTGGAGTGGAAAAAAAGGATGGTGGTTCATGAAAAGTGGTGGGAAGGCCGAGATGCTCATGGCTTCTAGGTGGATGGTGGGTGTCCAGGGAGAGCATGTAGCCTTCATCAGCTTCTACCATGACTTCTTCAAGATCATCTCCATCATGGTCTTCAACTTTCTCTTCTGATTGAACCTCTTCTATAGCCTTCCATTCAGCTAGGGTGACTTTTCTTAGGTTGGGACATTCGGATGCTAAGTGACCAAATCCTTGGCACTTAAAACATATTCGAGCTCCTTTAGGAAGGGGTCTTTGTGTGGGTGGTGGGAAAAGGTTCTTTGGTGGAGTTGGGCTTTTTTGTGGAGTGGAAGGGAATGAACTTGTGAGCTTAATGGAGATACTTTCTTTCATGGGCATGTAAGTGGATGGGCAAAAGGAACCCTTCAACTTACTACTCAATTTCTTCCAAGTTCTCACCTTCTCTTTTCCTTTCTTTTTTCGCTCAAACTTGTAATTATTCTACCACTAAAGTGCACAACCTTTCAATCTTGAAATAACCACTTCAAACTTCTGTTGGTCATTAAGGATACAACAAGTAAAAACTCGTTCCACCTTAGATAACCAACCTGTGAACTCTTCCTTTTCGCCACGAAATTTTGGAATTGCAAAGCAAGCATATCCAATATCAATAGAAGCTAGTTCTTTCTCCAAGCTCATTGAAGATGGCGTGAAGGATGAGGCCTAGGGTTCTTTGTGGGCTGATTTGAAATGTAAGTAGGTTGTTTGTGTTTGGATTTAATTTGGGAGCGTGGGGTTCAGGCAAGGATCTGAACTTGCTCTGATACCAAATATGATGTACTTGCCGATGGTCCAAGCTAGAACTCAAATTAAGAGTGAAAGCTTACAAACCAAGGGAGAATACAATCATGAGAAAACTAAGGAAAGTGGCACATAATATGTTGGCCGTGAGGCAACAAATATGTGAGGGAGGAATGGAACTTAGAATCTAGGGATTCTAAGTGAAAATCAAAAGGGAGTTTGATGTAATTTGATGTATATCACAAGGGATGAATGGAACCAAGTTACAGGCTACCAAGATTATGAAGCAACCAAGTGAAAACCACACGAATAGGTGTGGCACGGTCGTGCCTTTAGGCACGGGTAGGCCGTGCCACTTTTCTGGGTTGTGACACCATGTTTCTCACTTTTGCACGGTTGAGTATGGTTTGAGGTTTGTGATGGAAGCTAGACTACTAGAGGTAGTCTAAACCTTGAATAAGCATGGGGATGGATATGTGAGTGGCTTGTAAATGAGAGAAAGTGGGAGAGAAGCAAAGTTAAGATTCACTAACTCCAAATTAAAGCTAGCAAACTCACTTTAGCTCTCTTTGAATCCTTGAGTATAACACCAAATTAGATAGAACTAAACTTGAAGAATGGATACAGAAACACCACCAAACTCATTTTTAGGGCCCTTAAACTATGATTAAGATACAGATATCACAACTTAATCAAGTTTAAGACTTCACTTGAACACCACCTTAATCGGCCTAATTAAGGATAAGCAAGTTAAGTGTTTGAGAGGAACACAAGACACAAAGTCTTTTCTTAATCTCAATACTCAAGCTTCTTGTTTTACAAAAGAGCAGCCAAGGCACTTATGTAGCCTTGTGATTACATGAAAAGGGCTTTCCTTCTAGGCAAGGAAAGTCATTAAACTAATCCTATGCTTTAGTAATACACGGTTTAAGCTAAAACACACATAAGCTGAAAGTTTATATTACAAAGCACTTATTTTATCTTCCTAAGCCTTTTCCTTTGTACTAAGGAATGTAAATGACTCAATTTCCCAGCTAGGAAGGCAAGAGTGCACGGCTAGCCACCTCAAAAGGACTGAAAAAATGCATGTGTGCCATGTCATGCTTGAGTGGTCGAATGAAAGCTTGCAAGATGGTGGTGTTTCACTTGTCCCACGTGTCTCTCTCACAAGTAGCTGAGTGGTGTTTCGTCAAGCAGCTCAAAATGACCTAGTTGGCAGTCTTCCACCTTAAGCAAACCCATCTAGGAGGGAAATCCACCTTGCTAAGCAACCGGGTATCTAGGTGCCCGTTTCTGCCGTGACTTGTGCTTCTTGGTTGACACCTCAAATGCTGAGTAATCTTGGATTTCCTTACATGGAAGGAAACCTCAAGATGTCTAGTTTACCCTCGTTTTTGAATCATAGCATTTGGACGTCGTTTACCCCTTGAATGAGCCTGATTCCCCAAACCGTGCAGATTGGACTCCAAAACAGCACAGGTTTACTAATTAGCTTAGTTCACTAACCAATTGAACTCCAAATCTGGTAATTCCAATTGGACATGAAAGCTAAGATCTTGGGGACCAAAAATATGTAAAAATACAAGATTTAAGCTAAACTACATCATAAGAAATAAAAAGAACAAAACCGGGTTCATCCTGGCCCGGCTGGGCAGTTTTGACACCTTGGGTTTAATTGCTGATTTGAACGACCAAATGAAGTCCAAATTGGATGAAACTTGATTTGTTGGAAAGCTAACATTTGATCTTCAAATCCATCAAAAAAATATTAGACGTAAACCCTTAGTATGTTTGAGAAATTAAGCACTCAAAAACGGGTTAGCTGCTGGATTTAACCCTTGCCCTGCAGTTTCAATGTTTAATCAAAACTTGGATGGTTTATTCATCCTTAAACCAGCATAATAAGATTACCTAATTTGATTTGATTCTTTTTTAACAAAAGGGATGGAGGGATTTCCATCAGATCCCAAGCTAACACACATCAAAAGAGATCAAAATTACAAAGGTTTGAATCGTACCAAGGTGGCACGGTCGTGCTTAGGAGCACAGGCAGGCCGTGCCAATTTTCTGATTGTGGAAGCTGAAATGCTCTCACTTGAGCCCGGTTGAGTGTTCTTGGTGTTGGACGTGTTTGCTTGGCTTTTTGGTTGCTGTAAAACCATGGAATGGGATGGAATGGAGGGTATGAGGGATGAGAGAGTGAGGGGACTTGAGGGATCCTCAGAGTAAGAGATTATTAACTTGTAAACTTAAGCTAATAATCTTACCTTAATCCTCTCTTAACCCGGTTGTTTGTGAATAAGATTTGGATAGGCTAAACTCAATGAATGGATACAGAAACACCACCAATCTTTGAGTTTAGGGCCCTTAAACTTGATTAAGATACAGATATCACCACTTAATCAAGGTTAAGACTTGACTTGAACACCACCTTAATTGGCCTAATCAAGGATAAGTAAGCAAGAATTTGAGAGAGAAAGCTTTCAAGCCTTCAAACTGATTTTCATTCAACAAAAGTTTAGTTCTTCTTGCCATGACCGTGCATTCCTTAAGTAAGCACGTCAAGCAAGCACACAAGCAAGCAAGCACCTTACTAATCCTTTCCTTCCTAGGGAGGAAAGGTCTTAATTAGCTAAACATACCCGGTTAGAGCAAAACCGGTTGTCACCTAGGTTTAGCTAGCTTAATTACATCCTTTAACATTAAGGAAAGCAAGACAAATGATGTTTACATTGTATTTAGCTTAAACATAAGCCAAAGCAGCTGATAAACCTCCTCTCTTGCCATTGGACAGCCGAAAAGGGAACAAGTGCTTTACGGCTAGCCAATTACAAAGAGGGGACATCTTCCATGGCAGCTTCTCTCCCATTGGTCGTTCTTCTCAAGGTTACAGCTCATCATTGGGACTTTGGGATGTGTGCCCAGCCTTGAGGGGTGTGCCATATCTGCTGAAGTGAAGAAAACCCACCGGAGAAGGCAAAATAAAACCGGACTGCTGAACCGGGTTCTTGGACAGTTTTGTAGCCGGTTTTGGGGCTTGGTTTAATCTTGACAAAAGTGAGTTTGACTCTGGTTTTAACCCACGGGAAGAAAGTTTAGGATGTGTTTAAACTCTCCCAACCAAGAAATTAAGGTTAAACAAAGTTTAAGTGGGGTTTTCAAGCTAAAAGAAAAAACCGTGCGGATTGGGTGCAATTCTAACCGGTTTAACAAAATACTTTGTTCCTCCTTTCCATGACTTGGATAGTGGCAAACTAACATTGGGACATGAAAGGGGACATCTTAAGGTTTATCAAAATGAAAAAATTAAGGACTTAAGCCTCCTTAAAGCTTAGGAAATCAAGTGCACAAAACCGGGTAAGGTTTGGTTCTTGAACCCGTGTGCACCTCCTTGGGATGTTTGGATAATTTGGACCATGGCTTGTATCTTGGAGCTTGTATTGGACCTTGATTGACTTGTTGGACCTTCTTCATTGCTAATGGTGGTGGGGACTACATCAGATGAGTCCCTAGCTTCCTCTACAAAGTGCGCCAAAAGTGACTCAAGAACTTGTTGCCCCAATCCGAGACCATGCTTCTTAGTATGCCATGGAATTGCATAATATCTCAGAAGTAGAGGTTAGCAATGTGGGTAGCATCATTTGCGGTGTGGCACGCTTAAAAGTGAGCCATCTTCGAAAATCTACCAACCACCACCATGATGGAATTCTTGTGCCTTCGCATCCTTGGCAAACCAGTGATAAAATCCAAACTCACATCCTCCCATGGACCTTGAGGAACCAGAAGTGATGAGTAATGGCCTTGAGGCCAAAGGTGACTCTTGGCTAGTTGGCACGTGGAGCATCTTTTCATATGATGCTCTATATCCTTGGACAAAGTTGGCTAATAGTAATGCTCTTTAAGCATTGAACAAGTCTTCTTTATGCCAAAATGTCCAGCCAAGGCTCCTCCATATAGCTCTTGAATGCAGAGTTCTCTAAACCCACATTTCTATAAGTATAGCCAGTTCCTTATGGAGCAACCCATGAGCATGACTAGAACACTTCTCATAGATTTTCGTAAAATCTTCATCTTGATCATACATCCCCTTTACACACTCAAAACCAAGGACTTCAGATTCGAAGGTAGAGAGAAGGAGATACCTTCTTGACAATGCATCTGCACCCTTGTTCGTCTTGTCGGCCTTGTGGTGGATCATGAAATGAAAGGATTGTAAGCACTCAACCCACTTTTCATGACTTAGATTGAGCTTGTGTTAGCCTTGAATAAACTTGAGAGCCTCATGATCCTAACGAAGAATGAACTCTCCTCCCACCAAGTTACTACCAAGCTCAAAAGCTCTCATAATTGTATAGAACTCGTTATCATAAGTGGAATACTTCCTCCTGGCATCATTGATCTTTTAAGTAAAGAAAGCCACACGCCTCTCCTCTTGATGCAAGACAACCCCTATCCCCACACTGGAGGCATCACATTCCACTTCAAAGGCTTTGGAGAAGCTTAAAAAGGCGCACTAGTGAGCCTAAGCTTGATTTGCTCAAAAGGTCTTTTTGAGCTTGCTCAGCCCATTCAAACCGTTTGACTTTGAGAACTACGGTCATGGAAGCAACAATGGTGCTAAAATTCTTGGAAACCTCCTATAAGAACAGGCTAGATGATGAAAACATCGAACTTGTTAGATGAAAATAGGAGTAGGCCACTCACGGATGGCCTTGATCTTGCTCTAGTCCACATGTATGCCTTGAGTCGAAGTAATATAGCCTAAGAATATGACTTGTGAGGAGAAAAAGTGACATTTCTCCAAGTTCCCATAAAGCTTCTCTTGAGCTAGAATACTCAAGACTTGGTGCAAGTGCTCGACATTCTCTTCTTCACTACGGCTATACACCAATATATCATCGAAGTATACCACTACATACCGATGGGGGGCTTAAGAACTTGGTTCATAAGCATCATGAAAGTGCTGGGCGCATTTGTTAACCCAAAGGCATAACTAGCCACTCATAAAGTCCACTTTGGTTTTGAAAGCCATCTTCCATTCATCTCCCTCATTGATCCGAATTTAATTGTAGCCACTTGTAAGATCAATCCTAGAAAGGATGGTGGCTCTATGTAACTCATCTAGAAGATCCTCTAATCCTAGAATGGGATAGTGATATTTAATGGTGATCTTGTTGATTGTCCGACTATCCACACACATCCTCATGGTACCATCCTTCTTGGGAATAAGCAAGGCCGGAACGGCACAAGGGCTAAGGCTCCCATAGATCAAGCCCTTAGGTAGAGGCTCATCTACTTACCATTACACTTCTTGAGTTTCTTGAGGGTTCATACGGTAGGCCGGCTTGTTAGGAGTGTGGCACAGGGAATGAGGTCAATTTTGTGTTGTATGGATCTTTTGAGAGGTAGGCCGTGAGGTACTTCACTTGGAAAGACATGTTCAAAGGCTTTTATGAGGGGAGCATAAGAGGGGAACAAGTGATGGAGTCCTACCTCGCCGAGAAATTTAGGATGCTCAAATAAGTCCGGGGACTCAAAGATCAACGTCCAAAATCCAAAGGATAGCTCACATTTTACAAAGGGCACAAATAAAAGCATCCCCGTTCAAAGCTAATTTCGAGCGTAGTTTTGTGTTCTTGATTACTTAGCCCTCCATGAAGTTTAATTCCTCATTTTTTACATGTCTTAGTTCCTCAAGATGTTAACTACCTAATTTAATTAAGAAAACCAAGTTAATTCATGTGCAAATAGAAGAACCACGTACTTTTTCCAAATCGTGCTGGCTAGAGCCTAGTTCTAACCGGTTTGAATTATCGAAGGATTTAGATAAGAAAATGAAGTCATAAACTGCCATTTCACTTGGAAGAGTTAGGATACATCCTAACGTTTCCATCTGTGTAAGAAAATCCAGATCATGCTCACTTTTTGCGTGGGAAATGTGGCGAGTAAAAACAGCCTGCAATATGCCAGGATAGAGCTGAATGGTGCATTTGTTTGTTGCTATCCTTCCAGCGACCCAATCTGGTCCTAGCAGCATGATTAGGTAGTTAAAGGGAGCTTGGACACAATCATGAGCCTTTCAAGTAAGCTAAATGAAGAACCAATGAGGAATAAGGAAGAAAAGGCAGAAACGTTCCCATTGGTCAACTGTAAAGCACGAAGGAAACAAGGCAACTTTCTCCATTGCTCTCACACATGACCAACTGTTTACTTGCTTAATTACTTGATTAGTAATGCATTTAGGCTTAATCGCAACTGTTAACTAGACTCAATGGTTGTAATTAGTAAAGACTATGAAAGCTTTTACTTTGTTGTTTCACGGGTTAGGCTAAAACCATTGCTAAGCTAGATTAGGAGGTTTCTTAAGCCTGAAGAAACCTCACTTCCTTTACTAGACCAGCTTTCTTGCTTGTGCGTAAGGGCTTGGAAACTCACTTTTGCAATCAGATTGCTTATTATATTGAATGAGAAAAGAGAGCATTTGATGGAGGTCCTTCCCCTAACATGATCCATGGCCATCAAGGGAGCCCAAAAGGTCCAAACCTCATGTCCAAGATGCAAGAAATCAACCTAAGGGAGCAAGGAAATTATTTCCTCAAAACTGGAATTTCAGGCGTGCACAAACCCGGTTTTGTGCACGTTATTTCCTAAACTTCCCAAGGCTGAAATGGGGTTCAGGAAGCCTAAGTTTAAGTTCAAGATGTGCTCTTTCCATCAAGACCTCTTGCAAGTCATTTGGAGATCATTTGGTACCTCAAAACCTCAAGCCAAGTCAAACACTACATTCTGGCCAGAAACTGGAATGTCCGAATTTAAGGGCTGTGTTGGTGGGCTTTTTCTCCTCTATTTGGTTTGAAACTTTTATGGCTTGAAAGTACTTTAAAAATATTATCAAATGGCCATAAAAAAACTCAGCCAAATTACACACATATAGAGCTATTAACCACCAAAACATTGCACAAAAACATCCCTTTACCCGGTACATGCCCAGCCGGTACAAGAGAGAGAGGAGTGAGGTGTTTTGCTCTTTTCCATGCTTAGCCACTTGCAAGAGTCATTATGGGAAGTACCAAGCTGCTAAGGAAGCTTCCATTCACCCCAAGATCGACACATCATCCTCAAGATTAGCATTAAAGAGGTGTCAAGTGGAGGATGCATCTATCCTTTTTTGCTTTGATTTGATCTTTGTATTTTTGCCTAGTTTAGCTTGTAGTGCAACCTAAGGCCTACGCTTGTACTTGAAAATCTTGTATTAATACCCCCCCAAGGCTTGGCCGGCCACTCACTCAAGCATTTGTATGAAATGAAGTTGAGCTTTGCTCCTTTGAGCTCTCAAACTCTCTTCTAGCTTATCTCTTCCTTTGGCCGGGTTGAGTGGTGATCTAGCAAGAGTCTTAACTCCTTCTTGGTGGTGTTTCTGTATCCAAGGGGTGGTTAAGGGCCCTAACATCTTTCCTTGGTGGTGTTTCTATATCCAAGGTTGGTGTTAGTTCCGGTTGCTTATCCAAGTCTAAGGTGAGTTTGTGGTTTCAAAGTTGCCTTGAACTTCTTGCACTTTTCTTACATCTTTCCCATCCTCTTGGCTTTCCCTAGAGGATACCTCATATTTGGTATCAGAGCTAAGGTTTCCCTAGGCCTAAGCTTGCTGCCCAACACCCTTCCAAACACCCCAAACACATTCCCCCTCAAAAACACCAAACCGTGCTCCACAGATTTTCACCATCCAGAAAATCGGCACGGTCAGCCCGTGCCAAAGAGCACGACCGTGCCACCCTCACATTCCAGCCACACTTCCTTTTTCCATCCACACCCAGTACTTCAGCACGGCCACCCCGTGCCATGTCGCACGACCGTGCCACCCCTTTTCCAGCAACATCTCACCTTCACTCCCGTCCAGAACCAGAGCACGGCCGCCCCGTGCCTCACAGCACGCCCGTGCCACATTCAGGCCGTGAAGTTCCTGCTTATTTCAACACAAGCACTACTAGCATGACCATGGATGAAAAGTTTGAGGCTCTCATGAGGAATTATGAGGCCTTGAAGCTACAGAATGAAGAGATCAAAGGTCAGAACGAGTATTTGAGGCGACAACTTGGAGACTCCTTGAAGCAAAAACGAAAGGAGGTTAGAAGTTCTCGATCTTCTAACTCCTCCGACTCCGAACCGGAAGCGAGAGAAGCCCCACACTTGAGCTCGTCAAGTGAAGAGGAGGCTTATGGAAGATCAAGAAGAGGAAGGCGAACAACCTCTCACCAAGGAGACATTAGAGTGGAGATTCCAGAATTTGAAGGGAAGCTAGACCCTGATGAGTTCTTGGAATGGATGCAAACCGTTGAGAGAATCTTTGACTACAAAGAGATTTCCGAGGGAAATAAGGTAAAACTTGTGGCCCTTAAACTTCGTAAATATGCTTCTCTTTGGTGATCCAACCTTTGTGCTAAGAGAGTTAGGCAAGGGAAGGGAAAGATTCGAACATGGGAAAAGATGAAAACCAAACTCAAAGCCCGTTTCTTACCCCCATCTTACCTACAAGACAATTATTTCCAACTTCACAATCTCACCCAGGGGAACTTGAGTGTTGAGGAGTACACTAGGGAATTTGAGAAGTTGTTAATCAAGTGTGACTTGAGAGAGCCCGAAGAGCAAACCATAGTGAGATATTTGGGTGGGTTAGTGATGCATATTTCCATATGCATCATTTTTATTCAAGTCCAAATTCAAAGAAGAAAAGGGTCAAAGACGATCATGCGTGGAAATGTGCCTATTTGGTCTTATTAAGTGAGTTCAAAGACTCACGACACTATGGAGAGGTCAAAAAGAGGTTAAGGTTTGCTAGAAATTTGGTGCCGAATTCATCCCTGCGGAACCCGATTTTTTGTGACCACTTTTGGACAAGCTCACATGGACCCACAACTTGAGGGCCCATGTGCTTTTGAAGTTTAAGATTTCATCTTTCAAATAAGCCCAAGTTTATTTAATTTGGACATCATTTGATTGGGCAAAATATCACTCAAAGATACGTTGTGCTGATCCAGTCCACTCTGAGATAGGTGCATTGTTTGGGCCATAACTTTCAAACCGCTTATCCAAATTGAGCAAATGAGCCCATTCTGGAAAATAGACTTCCAGGGCTTTCTAACAAGCCCAACAACGCGTGATTTTGCCGAGTATTCTGGAAGTTATGCTCTGTTGAAGTTGAGGCAGTTGCAAGGATTAATGCTGAGAATATGAAGAGTCTTAGGTTACATATATTTGTGTGGCTGATATTTTGCACGTTTTAGATGCTTCTAGATTGATGTAATCAGCTGCAAAAATCCTAGAATATTCCTTGTAACCTCCCCCACCCCCTTTTATGATGTGTCTTTTCATTTTTCTTAGACTTTTCATTAGCTAGTTTTTAATTGTTAGGATTTATTTGAGTCTTTTGATTGTCTTTTGCTGAGTCTATAAAAGGGGAGGGGCATGTGAAGCTAATCATTCAGCATTGTAAGAGATTTCAAAAGTAATACAAGCACCTTTGAGAGTGATTCTCATTTGTGTCTCAAAAATTCCTAGTTCTATATCTTGCATTTGGCTAATTCAAGTGGTGTTCTAGGTTCTCTATCTTTTCCAATTGGAGTGATTCCTTGGTTAAGACAAGAGAATTAGCCCAAGGTCAAGTCATTGAGTGTCTCCGTGAAGGATTATCTCAATTACAAGATCTTGTTCTATCCCTTTTTCTTGTGTAGTGAAGTTCTTCATCCATCTCATCCATCTTTCATTTCTCTTTCCGATTTGGCTTATTTGAGTTGGAGTTTGATTTGGTTCACTTGCCCACCCACATATACATCAGTTAGATCCTAGGTATGCCCATGTGGTGGAATTGCAACAATACACCACTTTTGATGAAGTGTGTGTCTTAGCCCACAAAGTTGAACAACAAAGGAAATCCAAACTCTACAAAAGGGAACCTCCCAAACCCTTTCCCAAGAGCCAACCTTTCAACAAGGGGAGCTCTTATCCACCTCCCAAACCCACGGTTACTACACCCTCACCTCCACAAAAGAACCAAGCTCCACAAAAGACTCCACCTTCTCAAAACCGTCCCAACCCTAAGCCAAATGACCAAAGAAGATGTTTCAAGTGTCAAGGTCTTGGGCACATTGCTTCGGAGTGTCCAAATAGGAGAGTTATCACCTTGCCGAGTGGGATGAGAGAAGAGAAGAAGAGGGAGAAGAGGAGGAAGAAAGAGAAGGTGTGTATTACATGGAGGAACAGAAGAAGTGATTGAGGAAGCGGGATGAAGGAGAGTTACTTGTATTGAGGAGAGCTTTGAGTACCAAAAGAGGAGAGCATGAAGAACAAAGGGAGAACATCTTCCATACACGTTGTACCATTCAAAGCAAAGTGTGTTCCCTCATCATTGATGGTGGGAGTTGTGCAAATGTGGCATCCTCAACTATGGTGGAGAAGCTTGGCCTTCAAGCTTCGGCTCATCCTCCCCCCTACAACATTCAATGGCTAAATCAAGGTAAGGGGTTGCAAGTTAATTCAAGATGTTTGATTTCATTTTCCATTGGCAAGCACTATCATGATGAGTTGTGGTGTGATATCATCCCCATGGATGCATGTCACCTTTTGTTGGGAAGACCATGGTTGTTTGACCGAAAAGTCATGCATGATGGCTACTTAAACACTTACACTTTCCACAAGGATGGGAAAAAGATCACCCTTGCCCCATTAAGCCCTTCCCAACTCCACAAAAGCCAGCCCCAACCAACCCATGACCGTTCGGATATGCTTCTAACCGTGAGTGAGCCTCTCCTTAAGGCTTCTCACCATGAATTCAAGGCCTTCAAGGAGTGGATCCTAGCCACCCTTGAAGAATCCGAAACTTCCACTCCATCACACCCCCTAGCCCTTTCCCTCCTTGAACACTTTAGCCATGTCTTTCCCGAGGAAATACCTCCCGGCTTACCACCACAAAGAACCATCCAACACCACATAGACCTCATACCCGGTTCCATTCTCCCAAATAAACCGGCATATCGAGCCAACCCCAAGGAAACCATGGAAATCCAAAGGCAAGTTGATGAACTTATGGATAAGGGGTTGATTAGAGAGAGCTTGAGCCCTTGTGCGGTTCCGGCCCTCCTTGTGCCAAAGAAAGATGGGAGCATGCGTATGTGTGTTGATAGTCGGGCAATCAACAAGATAACCATCAAGTATAGATATCCAATTCCCCTCCTTGAGGATATGCTTGATGAGTTATATGGTTCTAGTGTGTTCTCTAAGGTGGATTTGAGAAGTGGTTACTACCAAATCCGCATTAGAGAGGGAGATGAATGGAAAACGACCTTCAAAACCAAAGGAGGCTTATATGAGTGGCTAGTCATGCCATTCGGATTGTCAAATGCTCCAAGTACCTTCATGCGGCTCATGAACCAAGTGTTCCGGCCCCTCATTGGCAAATTCGTTGTGGTGTATTTTGATGACATCCTCATCTATAGCAAGAATGAAGAAGAGCACCTTCAACATCTCACACAAGTCATGAAGGTTTTAGAGAAGGAAAAGCTCTATGGTAACCTCAAGAAGTGTGCATTTTTCACTCATGAGGTAACCTTCCTTGGTTACATTGTCACAAGTGAAGGCATCAAAGTTGATGAGAGTAAAGTGGAAGCAATTCGGTCTTAGCCAATCCCCAAGAGTATTCATGATGTGCGAAGTTTCCATGGGCTTGCCTCATTCTATAGGCGGTTCATTAGAAACTTTAGTACCATTATGGCCCCTATGACCGAGGTTATCAAAGGTACATCGTTCAAGTGGACTCCCAAGGCTCAAGAAGCCTTTGAAACCATCAAGTCCAAACTCACCCAAGCACCGGTTCTTGCCTTGCCATGCTTTGATAAAGTGTTTGAGGTATAATGTGATGCGTCGGGAGTTGGCATTGGAGGAGTCCTCACTCAAGAAGGGCGGCCCTTAGCCTTCTTTAGTGAGAAGCTTTGTGACTCAAGGAGGAAGTACTCCACTTATGATAAGGAGTTCTATGCAATAGTAAGGTGCCTTGAGCATTGGAATCATTACTTGGTGGCTAGTGAGTTCATCTTGCACTCCGATCATGAAGCCTTGAAATACATTCAAGGGCAACATAAACTTAACTCACGGCATGCCAAGTGGGTGGAGTTCCTCCAATCTTTCAACTTTACCATCAAGCATAAATCCGGAAAGCTCAACCAAGGAGCCGATGCCTTGTCAATGAGGCACTTATTGCTATTCCAACTTGATGCTTGCATTCTTGGTTTTGAGCATTTGAAGTCCCTCTATGAGAATGATGAAGATTTGGGAGAGCTCTACAAGGAGTGCCTTCGACATCCCAAAGGTGACTTCCTTGTCCAAGATGGATTTTTATTCAAGGGATCAAGATTGTGTGTGCCTAAGTGTGGCACAAGAGAGTTACTCATACGTGAGGTCCATGGAGGATCTCTTGCCGGTCACTTTGGAGAAAACAAGACCCTTATGATGTTAAGGGAACATTATTATTGGCCGAGTATGAGTAAAGATGTCCAAGATGTGTTGAAGAGATGTGCAACTTGCCAAGTTGCCAAAAGCCACCTCCTACCCCACGGCTTATACACTCCCTTACCTACTCCCAATCATCCTTGGGAGGATGTGAGCATGGACTTTGTTCTTGGCCTTCCAAGAACACAAAGGGGTCAAGGTTCGATCTTTGTCGTTGTTGATCGTTTTTCTAAGATGGCCCATTTTATACCTTGTACCAAGACCAATGATGCCACCCATATTGCCGAATTATACTTCAAGGAAGTAATGAGGCTACATGGCATCCCTAGATCCATTGTTTCGGATAGGGATACCAAGTTCCTTAGCCATTTTTGGGTGACACTTTGGAAGAAGATGGGAACCAAGCTCAAGTATAGCACTTCATGCCACCCTCAAACGGATGGGCAAACCGAAGTCACCAACCGGACTTTGGGAACCCTCTTAAGAGTGCTAGTGAAATCCAACATCAAAGCTTGGGACTTAGCCCTGCCACAAGCCGAATTTGCCTTCAACAAGTCACCTAGCAAGGCCACGGGCTTATCTCCATTCAAGGTAGTCTATGGGATGGATCCTTTGAGTCCCCTTGATCTTGCTCCAAGAGAAATGAATGAGAAGCCTCACATGGAGGCTAGCAAACGGGTGGAGGAGATCCAGAAGCTCCATGAAACCGTGAAGGCCAAAATTGAGAAGGCCAATGCCTCATACAAAGACCATGCCAACAAGCATAGAAAGAAGATGGTGCTTCACCCCGGTGATTTGGTATGGGTTCACTTAAGAAAGGAACGGTTTCCTTCTAAGAGGAAGAGCAAATTGATGCCAAGGGCCGATGGTCCTTTTGAAGTATTGGAACGCATCAATGATAATGCATACAAGATCAATTTGCCCGGTGAGTATGGAGTTTCGGCTACTTTCAACGTAGCCGACCTTAGCCCTTATGAGGAGGATGATAATCTTATCAATTTGAGGGCAAATTCTCTTCAACAAGGGGAGGATGATGGAGGTCCTTCCCTAACATGATCCATGGCCATCAAGGGAGCCCAAAAGGTCCAAACCTCATGTCCAAGATGCAAGAAATCAACCTAAGGGAACAAGGAAATTATTTCCTCAAAACTGGAATTTCAGGCGTGCACAAACCCGGTTTTGTGCACGTTATTTCCTAAACTTCCCAAGGCTGAAATGGGGTTGCAGGAAGCCTAAGTTTAAGTTCAAGATGTGCTCTTTCCATCAAGACCTCTTGCAAGTCATTTGGAGATCATTTGGTACCTCAAAACCTCAAGCCAAATCAAACACTACATTCTGGCCAGAAACTGGACTGTCCGAATTTAAGGGCTGTGTTGGTGGACTTTTTCTCCTCTATTTGGTTTGAAACTTTTATGGCTTGAAAGTACTTTAAAAATATTATCAAATGGCCATAAAAAAACTCAGCCAAATTACACACATATAGAGCTATTAACCACCAAAACATTGCACAAAAACATCCCTTTACCCGGTACATGCCCAGCCGGTACAAGAGAGAGAGGAGTGAGGTGTTTTGCTCTTTTCCATGCTTAGCCACTTGCAAGAGTCATTATGGGAAGTACCAAGCTGCCAAGGAAGCTTCCATTCACCCCAAGATCGACACATCATCCTCAAGATTAGCATTGAAGAGGTGTCAAGTGGAGGATGCATCTATCCTTTTTTGCTTTGATTTGATCTTTGTATTTTTGCCTAGTTTCGCTTGTAGTGCAACCTAAGGCCTATGCTTGTACTTGAAAGCTTGTATTAATACCCCCCCAAGGCTTGGCCGGCCACTCACTCAAGCATTTGTATGAAATGAAGTTGAGCTTTGCTCCTTTGAACTCTGAAACTCTCTTCTAGCTTATCTCTTCCTTTGGCCGGGTTGAGTGGTGATCTAGCAAGAGTCTTAACTCCTTCTTGGTGGTGTTTCTGTATCCAAGGGGTGGTTAAGGGCCCTAACATCTTTCCTTGGTGGTGTTTCTGTATCCAAGGTTGGTGTTAGTTCCGGTTGCTTATCCAAGTCTAAGGTGAGTTTGTGGTTTCAAAGTTGCCTTGAACTTCTTGCACTTTGCTTACTTCTTTCCCATCCTCTTGACTTTCCCTAGAGGATACATCAACATTGCTCCTTTGAAACCGAAAATACTTAGCTCGCTTATCCTTACTTAGGCTGAGTAAGGTGGTGTTCAAGTGAAGTCCTAAACTTGTTTAGGTGGTGTTTCTATATCTTAATCAAGCTTAGGGCCCTAGCCTTGATCTTGCCGATGTTTCTGCATCCAAGTGTTAAAGCTCATTTCTATTGTTCCCACACTTTGCTTTCAGATTTAATTGAACTTGAGCTTAGAATACCGTTTGTTATAGCTTAGCTTACATTCCCCTTTGAGTCCAAGTTTAATTTAGTGACCTTTCCATCAACTTTGGTATCAGAGCTAAGTTTCTCTTTAGCCCATATTCACCTCTGCACTTCCAGATTCATTCCCCAAACACAATCTAAACACTAACCCCATTTCTGTTCTAAACTAGCCGGCTACACCTTGAGTGCTAGTATGCACTTAGAAGAGAAATTCGAAGCTATAACCAAGCCATTTCTACCTCCAAGCAAGAAATCAAGCCTCAAAGTGACTATTTAAGGAAACAACTTGGGGACTTCATGAAACAAAAGCAAAAGATGTATGTTGAACCTATATGGTCTGAGCATAGAGAAGGAGAATGAGCAGCTAGCAATCCTCTAAGTTAATCTAGTGAGGATGAACCAAAAAGTATGATAAGAATGGAGCTAAGATTTCAAGCCAACTCTAATGACTTTGGAGTTGAGATTCCAGAATTTGAAGGCAAATTGGATCCAGATGAGTTCCTTGAATGGATGCATACAGTAGAGAGAATATTTGAGTCCAAGGACATTCCAGATGATAAGAAACTCAAGCTGGTGGCCATTAGGCTGAGGAAGTATGCCTCCCTATGGTGGACAAACCTTTGTGCTAAGAGGGTAAGGAATAGGAAAAGCAAGATTTGAACTTGGGAGACGATTAAGGAAAAACTCAAATCACAGTTCCTTCCTCCCACCCACATTCAAGATAGCTATTCTTACGTTCAGAACCTTACATAAGGTAACCTTAATGTCGAGAAATATACACATGAGTTTGAGAAACTTATGATCAAATGCGACATCTAGGAACCTAAGCAACAAATAGATACTTGGGAGGGCTTGATCCTACGTATGCTAATGTGGCTGAATTACAACAATTCACTTCTTTTGTTAGGTGTGTGTCCTTTCTTATAAAGTTGACCAACAAAAGAAGATAAGATAGCCCTTTAAACATGAGTTTAGCAAGCCTCCACCCCAGAACACACCCTTTAACAAGGGGAGTTCCAACCCACCTCCTAAGCCCACAACTCCATACCCTTTCACCCCATAAAGAACCCAAAGTCCACAAAAGGGCCAACCACCTCAAAACAGACCCAATCCCAGGCCTATGAGCACAAGAAGGTGCTTTAAATGTCAAGAACTTGGGTGCATTACCACATACTGCTCTAACCGAAAAGTGATCACAGTAGTAGAATGGAAAGCCATGGAAGAGCTAGAGATTGAGGATGAAGATGAGGTCGATATTGAGGGAAATCTTGAGGAGACCCTAGAGAAGGTTGAGAAGGAAGCAAATGAAGGTGAGACGTTGGTATTGAGAAGAGTTTTGAGTGGCCAAAAGGGTGCTAAACATGAACAGAGGGAGAACATATTTTAAACTCGATGCACAATTCAAGAGAGAGTTTGCTCCTTGATCATAGATGAAAGGAGTTGTGTCAATGTAGTTTCTCTTAGCGTGATTGAGAAAGTTGGCTTGCAAGCCATGACCCACCCCTATCCATACAGCATCCAATGGCTAAATCAAAGTAAGGGGTTATAAGTTAACTCTCAATGCCTCATTTCCCTTTCCATTGGCAAGAACTACCAAGATGAGTTATGGTGTGATGTTATCCCCCATGGATCTATGCCATATCTTACTAGGTAGGTCCTAGTTGTATGATAAGAAGGTAATGCATAATGGATTCGTGAATATGTACTCCTTTTCCAAAGGAGGGAAGAAGATTACCATGGTTCCTTTATCTCTATCTGAGCTCTACAAAAGCAAACTACAAAAAGACCTGAACATTTTGATTTGCTACTCACCTTTACTGAGCCACTTTTAAAGGCCTCATACCATCAGTTTAAAGCTTTTAAGGAGTGGATTTTTAATGTTCAAAAGGAACTAGAAACTCCCCTACTAAGCCACCCCATTGCTATTTCCCTAATCCACCAATTTGGTTATTTATTTCCTTAGGACATACCTATGGGTTTGCCTTCTAAAAGGGATATCCAGCACCATAATAATCTCATTCCAGGTTCTATCCTTCCAAATAAGCTAGCATATAAGATGAATCATAAGGAAACTATGGAGATTCAAAGGCAAGTTGAGGAATTAATGTCCAAAAGGCTAGTACGTGAGTCCTTGAGCCCTTGTGTCATGCCTACTTTATTAATTTGTAGGAACGATAGCAACATACATATGTGTGCAGATAGCAGAGCCATTAACAAGATTACAGTCAAGTACATGTATCCCATACCTAGACTTGAGGATGTGCTACATGAGTTACTTAGCTCACAAGCATTTTCAAAGATTGATCTTCGAAGTGGCTATTTCCAAATCAGAATTCGAGAAGGAGATGAATAGAAGACAGCATTCAAGACCAAAGAGGGTCATATGAGTGGCTAGTTATTCCATTTGGTCTTTCCAATGCTCTTAGTACATTCATGAGGCTAATGAATCAAGTATTCAGGCCTTGTATTATTCGTGGTTGTATGCTTCAATGACATTTTGGTCTATTCCAAGAGTGACAAGAGCATCGAGATTATCTTACTCAGATTATGCTTTCTCTTGAATGTAAGAAATTGTTTGGTAACCTTAAGAAATGCACCTTTTTCACTCACCTTTTTCACTCATAAGGTGACATTCTTAGATTATATTGTTTCTGGTGAAGGTATTAAGGCAGATGAGAGCGAGTTAGAGGCTATTCGGATATGGCCTCTCCCATAAAGCATACATGACTTGTGAAGTCTCCATGGCCTTGCTTCTTTTTATAGGTGTTTTATAAGAAACTTTACCATGTGAAAAACGAGACTAACTCAAGCACTTGTACTTGCCTTTCCATGCTTTGAGAAAGTCTTTGAGGTTGAATGTGATGCATTTGGTGTTGGTATGGGTGGTGTTCTTAATCAGGAAGGTAAGCCTTTAGTGTTCTTTAGTGAGAAATTATGTGATTTAAGACTAAAATATTCCACCTATAATAAAGAGTTTTATGCGGTTGTGCGATGTCTTGAGCACTGGAGTCATTATCTGCCAATGAGTTCATTTTACATTCTAATCATGAGGCTTTGAAGTGCATTCAAGGCCAACACAAGTTAAACTCACGCCATGGAAAATGGATTGACCATCTCTAGTCATTTTGCTTTACAATCAAACACAAATTTGGGAAACTCAATCAAGGAGCCGATGCATTATCTGGGAGGTATCTACCCCTATTTCAGTTAGATGCTTGTATACTTCCTTTTAAGCATCTAAAATGTTTATACACTAAAGATGAAGACTTTAGGGAGTTATTTTTCGTGTGCCAAAAGCACCTTAGAGGAGCTTTCTTTGTCCAAGAGGGCTTTTTGTTTAAGGGTACATGCTTGTGTATTCCTAAGGGTAACACCCATGAGCTCTTAATTAGAGAGGTGCATGAAGGCTCTTTGGCTGGTCATTATGGAGAAACCAAGCCCTTAACCATGTTAGGGGGACATTATTACTAGCTAGGATGGAGAAAGATGTTCAAGACATCTTGAGGTGTGCAGTACGTGCAAAGTTGCTGAAAGTCATTCCCTTTCCCATGACTTATACATCCCCCTACCAGTCCCTACTCTTCCTTGAGTGGATGTAAGCATGGATTTAATTTTGGGTTTGCCTAAAACCCAAAGGAAACAAGGATTACGTTTCCTAAGATGGCACATTTCATTCCATGTAATAAGACTGACGATGCTACACACATCGCAAAGTTATACTTTAAAGAGGTAACCAGATTACATGGTATCCCTAGATCCATTGTTTTTTATAGTAAGCTCCTGAGTCATTTTTGGATTAACTTGGCGAAGAAATTGGGTACTAAATTCAAGCATAGTACCACTTGTCTTCTACAAACTAATGGACAAACTGAGGATACAAATCGAACCTTAGGAACTCTCCTAAGAACTTTGATTAAACCTGATGCCAAGGCTTGGGATTTGCTCTTGCCACATGCTGAGTTTGCTTACAACAAGGCTCCTAGCAAGGCTACTGGTCTATCCCCTTTTAAGGTGGTCTATGAAATTGATCCCTTTAGTCCACTTGATCTCACTCCACGGCTTTTAACCAAAGACCAAGTGTGGATGCAGCAGCTAGAGTGAGAGACATTCAAAAGCTCCATGAGTTAGTTAAGGTAAACCACGCTAGCTGGAGCCTAGTTCTGACCAGTTTGAATTATCTAAGGATTTGGACAAGCAAATGAAGTTATAAACCTACCATTCTGCTTAGAGGAGTTAGGAGACATCCTAAGGTTTCTATCAATGCAAGAAAATCCAGATCATGCTCACTTTTTGCATGGGATATGTGGCGAGCAAAAACAACACACAATATGCCCGGATAGTGCTGATTGTTGCTTTTGGTGGTTGCTGTCCAGTAGCATGATTAGGTAGTTAAAAAGGGCTTGGACACAATCATGAGCCTTTCAAGTCATCCAAATGAAGAACTAATGAGGAATAAGGAAGAAAAGACAGAAACATTCCTATTGGTCAGCCGTAAAGCACAAAGGAAATAAGGCAGCTTGCTCCTTTACTCTCACATATGACCAGCTACTTACTTGCTTAATTACTTGATAAGTAACGAGTTTAGGCCTAATCTCAAAGGTTAAGTAGACACAATGGTTTTAATAAGTAAAGATTAAGCAGGCTTTTACATTGTTGTTTCACGGGTTAAGCTAAAACCATGTGTTAAGCTAGATTAGGAGGTTTCCTAATCTTGAAGAAACCTCACTTCCTTTGCTAGACCAGCTTGCTTGCTTGTATATAAGGGCTTGGAAACTGATGGAGATCCCTCCATGCCCTTTGATTTAAAAAATCAAATCAAGCTAGGTAATTCATTTTGGTGATTAAAGGGTGAATAATTCATCCTTGTTTTGTTTAAGGACCTAAAACAGCAGGTCAGGTTTGTTTTCAGCAGCAAACCCGGTCTTGAGAGGTTAATTACGTCAAACCCTTTAAGGTTTAAGTCCAATATTTTGCATTGGAATTAAAGTTCAAGAAGTCAGCTTTGCAACAAAAAACGTTTCATCCCATTTGGACTTCATTTGCCCTCTCAAATTAGCTAATAAACCCAAGGTGTCAAAACTGCCCAGCAGGGTCAGAATGTACCCGGTTTTGTTCTTTATATTTCTTATGATATATTTTGGTTTAAATCTTGTATTTTTACATATTTTGGGTCCCCAAGATGTTAGCCACGTGTTCCAATTGATAAAATCAAGTTAGGTCAAGTGGAAGATGAAGAACCAGGTCAATCTTCCAAACCGTGCAGACTGAGACTCAGTTCAGACCAGCCCAGCCATTTTGATATTTTCATCAGGAAAATGAACTCCAAATTGAGTAATTACACTTGGAGCTGTTAGAAGACTTCTTAAGCTTTCCAACCATGTGTGGCAAGACAAGTTATGACCACGTTTGCCCTGGGAAACGTGGCCTGCAATCGGACCCTGCATTCTGCCAGCACAACCCGGTTTAAGCATGAGGTGTTTTTCCTTCTCAAGTGGTTTTTCCTAGCTGCTTGGTTGCTTGCCTACATCACATCACGTCCAAGGCTTGCTAGAAACACAATAATTTGCTGCTGAGAAGGCTTTGAAATGTGTGAACTAATGAGAAAACAAAGGAGAAAACAGCACCATGCAATCTGATTGGTGAGCCGAAAAGGGGAAGGCACTTTACGGCTGTCCAATAGGAATTCAGCAAGCAAATCAGCATGTTTAAGCTTGCTTTATGAGTAGATTAATGTATAATAAGTATTAATAATGTTTTACTTCATGTTTAGAATGTATTAGACTAGTTTAAGCAAGTTTGTATTTTAGATTAGCACAAATCAGCTTGTTTAGCTCTTAATACCTTTCCTCCTTAGGAGGGAAAGGTGAGGTGTGTGCTTGTGTGGCTGCTAGCTTGCTTATTTAAAGGCATACGCCCCCCCTTGTAACATGATATCAGATTTTGAAAGAAAACCCCTTGAGAGCTTGTGCTTTCATGCCTTAGTGCAATCAAATTCCAACTTGCTTATCCTTAATCTAGTCAATTAAGATGGTGATCAAGTAGGTTTTAATCTTGAATTAAGTGGTGTTTCTGTATCTTAATCCAAGGTTAAAGACTCTAAACTTAAGTTTGGTGGTGATATCTGTATCCAAACATTGAGTTTTAGCAATATCCAACTACCTTGATAATCTTCAAGTATTCAAAGAGAAGTGAAGGAAGATTTGCTAGCTTAAATTGAGTTAGTGAATTCTTATCTTTAATTCTCCTTCATTCCATACATTTACAAACCTTCATTCATCCATTACCATGCTGATGCAAGGCTAAGGATAGCCCCTTTGGCTTAGCTTTCTACACAAACACAAAGCCAAACTCAAACCGTGAAACACCACAAAACCGGCCATGCTTGGCAGCAATATGGCACGGCCATACCGTGCCTAAGTGCACGACCGTGCCACCCTTGCCGTGTGGGTTTTTTTCTTGTTTGCTTCGTGTTTAGCTTGGTTATCTTCTACCCTTCATATGTCCAACACAATCCCCTTGAAGATATCTCATAGTTCCCTTTTGATTTTTACTTAGAATCCCTTGATTCTAAGTTCCATTCCTCCCTCACATGTTTGATGCTTCACAACCATCATATTATGTGTCCAATTTCCTTGGTTTTCCCTTGATTGTATCTACCTTTGGTTTGTAAGGTTTCACTCTTAATTAGAGTTTTAGCTTGAACCATCGGCAGGTACATCAGAAACTCACTTTTGTAGTCTAATTGCTTATTACATTGAATGAGAAAAGAGAGCATTGCTCCTTTGAAATCGAAAATACTTAGCTTGCTTATCCTTACTTAGGCTAAGTAAGGTGGTGTTCAAGTGAAGTCCTAAACTTGTTTAAGTGGTGTTTCTGCATCTTACTCAAGCTTAGGGGCCCTAAACTTTGTAACGCCCCCAAAATGCTCTTGATATGATTTACGAAAACCTGCAGTGAAAGACTTAATGACAGAAGGCGCTATCGCCATCCTAATAAGGACAAGGCTCATTGTGATGCATATTTCCATATGCATCATTTTTATTCAAGTCCAATTTCAAAGAAGAAAAGGGTCAAAGAAGATCATGCATGGAAATGTGCCTATTTGGTCTTCTTAAGGGAGTTCAAAGACTCGCGACACTATGGAGAGGTCAAAAAGAGGTTAAGCTTTGCTAGAAATTTGGTGCCGAATTCATCCCTGCAGAACCCGATTTTTGTGACCACTTTTGGACAAGCTCAAGTGGACCCACAACTTGAAGGCCCATGTGCTTTTGAAGCTTAAGATTTCATCTTTCAAATAAGCCCAAGTTTGTTTAATTTGGACATCATTTGATTGGGCAAATATCACTCAAAGATACGTTGTGCTGATCCAGTCCAGTCTGAGATAGGTGCATTGTTTGGGCCATAACTTTTAAACCGCTTATCCAAATTGAGCAAATGAGCCCATTCTGGAAACTAGACTTCCATGGCTTTCTATCAAGCCCAAGAACGCGTGATTTGGCCAAGTATTCTGGAAGTTATGCTCTGTTGAAGTTGAGGCAGCTGCAAGGATTAATTCTGGAAATATGAAGAGTCTTCGGTTACATGTGATTGTGTGGCTGACATTGTGCACGTTTTTGGAGCCTTCTAGATTGGTGTAATCAGCTAAGAAATCTTAGAATATTCCTTGTAACCTCCCCCACCCCTTTTATGATGGGTCTTTCCATTTATCTTAGTCTTTTCATTTTACTAGTTTTAATTGTTAGGAGTTATTTGAGTCCTTTTGTTGTCTTTTTGCTGAGCCTATATAAAGGGGGGGCGTGTGAGCATTGTAGATAGATTTCTAAGGCATTTTCAAGAGTAATTCAAGCACCGTTGAGAGTGATTCTCATTTGTGTCCCAAAAATTCCTAGTTCTATATCTTGAATTTGGCTAATTCAAGTGGTGTTCTAGGTTCTCCTTCTTTTCTTTGGAGTGATTCCTCAGAAGAGTAAAGGGAATTAGCCCAAGACCAAGGTGTGAGTGGCTCCGGAAGGATTATCTCATGCACAAAGTCTTGCACTATCCATCTCTATCCTGTCTGGTGATATTCTTCATCTTTCCCATCTTTCTCTCTTTTCATTTTGTTTAGTTTGATTTGAGTTTGATTTGGATCACTTTCCACCCACATATACATCAATTGGTATCAGAGCCAAGGTTGTCAAGTGACCAAGAACCCAGCCAAATACATCCCAAAAGCCAAAACACAAAAACAACACAAACCAGCAAAACCGTGCAAAACCCAAGCATCCGCGGGCAGCAATTTGGCACGGCCACACCGTGCTCCCTAGCACGACCGTGCCACCCTTGATTTTCAGTATTATCAAAGCAGCATTCAAGCACGGTTCCCCAGTGCCCCATTGCACGACCGTGCCCTCCCTCCTCTTCTCTAAAACAGCCTTTTTCTAGCCTCAACACATAATCCACAAAGAACCCTTAAGCATTCATCCATCATGATTTCTCTTGGGAACTTGAGAAAAGAGATTGCTTTGTTTGAAAAGGAGATGGTCATCCTTGAAACTCCAAAGTTTCGTGGCCAAAAAGAAGATTTCCCTTACTGGATTTCCAAAGTGGATCAAGTTTTCACTCGCTACAATATTGACGAGCAAGAGAAGTTTAAGGTGAAGCTCCGAGGCCATGCGCTTGAATGGTGGGAAAAGTACAAGTATAAGAGGAAGAAGAGAGGAAAAAGTAAGATCACAACATGGGCTAAGTTAAGAGGTAAATTAATGGATACTTTCACTCCAACCTCTTACTTACACAAGCATCCTTTTCTTTCCTTTGAGGTAAACGGCTTTAATTCCTCTTCTAAAAACCTTCATTTCAACAAAGGAAGTCCAATGAGTGCTTGTAACTCTAGCTCTACTTCCTTATTTTATTTGGAGAAATTTAACTCCAACAAAGATGAAGAGATCCTTGGAGAAAAAGGGTCGGGCCTAGTTGACCTACCTCTTGTTTTTGGAGACTGTGGTGATGAAGAGACCTTTGAACTTGAGGCCCAAAGATCCGAGTTGAAGCAAGAAGAGATTGTGCAAGAAATTGAGCAATCCTTCACCCAAGAAGGGTGCCAAGAAGATAATGAGGTGAATTTGAGCATAACCCTAAGAATTGAAGAGCATATAGTTAAAGACCTTGAAGTGATGAAGCCTTGTAGGGTTGCTGAAGAGTTTGAACAACTCTTGATTCAAGAAGTACGCCCTACCGAACTCCAAGCACCCGAGTTGGAGGCATGTGGGGTTATTGAAGAAGTTGAGCAACTCTTGACCCAAGAAGAATTCACCTTAACCCCCATTCAACCTTCACACCCCCCCAAGCCACAAAAGGACCGACAAGCCTTAACCCTCATTCATCCTTCCCAACCCCTTGCCCCCAAAGAAGATTTCCCACTTCCGCCTCTTCTCCTCACCAGGTATGACCCGTTTTATCATCCTCCCCTCACCCTCTTCTATATCTCTCTAGAGGTGATGCCCTGTGACCTCCTTCCCCCAAAGCTCCCATATTGTAAGCGCGACCCCTTTCTTGAGAGGCTTGCCAACCCTTTGAGTTTGAGGACAAACTCAAAACAACCCGGGGAGTATGATGCATATTTTCATATGCATCATTTTTATTCAAGTCCAATTTCAAAGAAAAAAAGGGTCAAAGAAGATCATGCATGGAAATGTGCCTATTTGGTCTTCTTAAGTGAGTTCAAAGACTCATGACACTATGGAGAGGTCAAAAAGAGGTTAAGCTTTGCTAGAAATTTGGTGCCGAATTCATCCCTGCGAAACCCGATTTGTGTGACCACTTTTGGACAAGCTCAAGTGGACCCACAACTTGAGGGCCCATGTGCTTTTGAAGCTTAAGATGTCAGCTTTAAAATAAGCCCAATTTTATTTAATTTGGACATCAATTGATTGGGCAAAATATCACTCAAAGATACGTTGTGCTGATCCAGTCCAGTCTGAGATAGGTGCATTTTTTGGGCCATAACTTTTAAACCGCTTATCCAAATTGAGCAAATGAGCCCATTCTGGAAACTAAACTTCCAGGGCTTTCTATCAAGCCCAAGAACACGTGATTTGGCCGAGTATTCTGGAAGTTATGCTCTGTTGAAGTTGAGGCAGCTGCAAGGATTAATTCTGGAAATATGAAGAGTCTTCGGTTACATGTGATTGTGTGGCTGACATTGTGCACGTTTTGGAGCCTTCTAGATTGGTGTAATCAGCTAAGAAATCCTAGAATATTTCTTGTAACCTCCCCCACCCCTTTTATGATGTGTCTTTCCATTTATCTTAGTCTTTTCATTTTACTAGTTTTAATTGTTAGGTGTTATTTGAGTCCTTTTGTTGTCTTTTGCTGAGCCTATATAAAGGGGGGGCGTGTGAGCATTGTAGATTAGATTTCTAAGGCATTTTCAAGAGTAATTCAAGCACCTTTGAGAGCGATTCTCATTTGTGTCCCAAAAATTCCTAATTCTATATCTTGAATTTGGCTAATTCAAGTGGTGTTCTAGGTTCTCCTTCTTTTCTTTGGAGTGATTCCTCAGAAGAGTGAGGGGAATTAGCCCAAGACCTAGTTGTGAGTGGCTCCGGAAGGATTATCTCATACACAAAGTCTTGCACTATCCATCTCTATCCTGTTTGGTGATATTCTTCATCTTTCGCATCTTTCTCTCTTTTCATTTTGCTTAAGTTTGATTTGAGTTTGATTTGGATCACTTTCCACCCACATATACATCACATTGAAACTATTTAATCTTGCAACTCCTGTTCACAATCACAAAATCTATTAACTGAAATACTTCAAGACTAAAGTCGATAATAGTTCAACTTCAATACCATCGAGTTAATCATACCATGTGCTATCTTGCACTCCACACTATACAAGTATATTGAATATAGACCCAACTTGACCCTGAGGTCGATTCCAACATTCATGCTATGCTGAATCCACTGTGAGCATCTGTTGACTTCTAAAAGTGCTTGCTAAATGGAGAAACATGTGATGCTTCATCACCTAAAATGGAAAACATGAAAACAATTCAAAAATATGAGCAAAAACTTAGTACATGCATTTTGGTATTGTAAAATGAGCATAGAAATACTGTTGACGGGTACCCGCTTTTGCAACTTATTTAGTTCGTAATAACAATGAAAATGAGAGAGTAATATGAAACTGAATTGCTCATTATTATCGGGATGTGAACCCCTTACAATGATATGATCCATACATAGGTGTACACCTGCTAATCTGATTAAGAATTGGCGTGAAGCCGCGCCGGTAAATGATGGGCTGACGCCTGATAGATGATAACTGACGGGGTCACAATTTAAATGGCAAATCACTGTATAAACTGATTTATTGATAAACTCATTAAGAGTTGTAACTTGATAAACATGTTCTGCTTTTTGAAGATACAGGCAATGGACGTACCTTAAGTCTTTAAAAATGTCATCTGACTTGATACAAGTTAGTTGTTTCATAAATGTCATCCGACTTTATAAATATGTTCTGAATTGATAGCACTTATGCATAACGGGGAACGATAACTAGGCCTCAACTCTGTTTTATAAATGTCATTGTAAGTATGTGTAGTCAGTAAATAATCTTTACTCACATAATTGAGTAAGTAAAAGTATGTGTAGCAGAAATTGGGTAATTATATGGCATATATAACTTGAGTATTTCAATATAACATCAAAACTGAATTGACAAAACTAATTAAATCCAATGTAAAGTAAATAAAAGTAAAATAGTCCACAATGAGATAAATGAGATTGTAAAGGAAAAGGCCTTAATGGTGACAATTGAGAGAGTGGTTGTGGCCTTTTCTAAAACAGGTTACTGATATGGGTTTAAGGTTTGCTGATGTATAACTTGACTCAAGATAACAGCGAGTACACTAGATTGACTTGATGAATACATTTGATATATTTTGAAGTGAGTAAGTAATAAAGGTTTGAGGCCAAGAAAAATATATCTTAGTTCAAAATAGCATAAAGTGCAATAACTTGATCTGAGAAATATAGTTTCTGAGTCACAACTCTCCGCACTTCTCATATTTCATTCATAAATCCACTAGACATAGAATTCCACCCCAAAAGAATCATTGAACTCAATAGAAGCTATTAAGCTCACTAAATGTGGTATTTTCTTTGTAAAATCCATAAACGATTCAAAGCTCATAAACAAGCTCCCAAATTGTATACTTGTCTTCTTCTTTCTCATTAATCAAGCTAAAAGTTCCACGAATATCCATGAATATTCATTTCCCCCTTAAATGACCTTACTTAGCCCAAATACACAAAATGAATGCATTATCAATCTCACTCAATCTTTATCATTGTTCTTTACATAATTACTCAAAATGCTTCCAAAAATCACCAAACTCAAAATACTCAACCAAAATTCATGAAATCTTATAAGAAATTCAAAAATAATATGGAAAATCTACAGTGCGATTTTCTAAATTTTCCTCCAAGTATACACTGCATAAAAATTACAATAACAGCCCAATTTGCACCAAAGCAGATCAGTTCAATCTAAAAATTCATAACTTACACCCTAGACCTCAAATGGAGACCCAAAACCCCAAATGTGAAAAGATTAAGAAGTCCTAAAAAACTTTCATTTACAACATAAAACATGATTCCCACAAGAGGGTTCCCAAAATGGGGCTAAAACACAAGTGTGTCAGTTTTTGGTCCATTCTGCACAGTTTTGGTAAAATGATCATAACTTTGTCCACAGACCTCGGATTAAGGCAATTCAAAAGCCATTTGAAAGCAAACATCCTGAGCTATCTACCCACCAAAAATCATAATTTTCCCATGGCCCAATCATTAGAAGTTTAATCCTGAAATCTGCCTTATTTTCCTAAAATTTTCAGCCTTCACTGGTTTAGTTGTCTCCTCCTTTTTCACATAAATACTCACTTGATATCATTTCAAATCACCAAAAACATCATTATAATCATCCATAAAACTAAATATTATAAAATGAAATACAAAATAATCATCATAATCAATCCATAAACATAATTTTAACTTAAGCTTACATGAACATGATCATCCCTAAACCCTAGCATGATTCAAGCTCAACTTCACCATGATCAACACCGAAATAACTCTTATTTCTTACCAAAACATCATGATCAATAATCACAAACATCAATACAGGAATCAAAACTAAAATAAAAATCAAAACCAACAAGATCAAGTTTCAAGATTACTCACTTTGATTGAGAATAAGTAGAGATGGAGATGAGGTTTAGTGGTTTTGATGATGCAAGATGGTAGCTTGAGGTATTAGGATATCGGAAGGGGTTGGAGATCGCCGGAGCTGGCTGAAAAAGTGGCCGAAAATCAGCCAGAACAGGTTAGAGGTAGCTGCTGCCGTGAAGGGGGAGAAAGGGGAGAGAGAAAATGCTTTGGATGGAATTGTATTATGGTGACTAATCTAACTCTCTTTGGCTGAGTTTTTAACTAGTAAAGCCACCTTTTTTTGCTAACCATGGTAATTAGTTAGATTAATAGGCAAACTTGTTGGGCTTCAAAATGGCCGAAATAAATTGGGTTCAGGAATAAAACGCTTCGTAACGACAACGATTTTGCGTAACACAAAATTAAATTTTTGCAAAGTTATAATAATAATAATAATAATAATAACAACAACAACAACAACAATAACAACAACAATAATAATAATAATGATAATAATAACAATTTCTTAAACCATAATTATCAAGTTCTACTATCGATTCACCCGATATTTAATTAATCAACAAAATTTAAATTAACAAATCAATGAAACTTAAATTGCAAAAAGGGGCCCAAATGAAATATCATCCAACCGGAATGATTAAATACGAAAAATGAAAGTGGAAAATTTAAATGACATAAGGTAATTCGGTAAATATACAAATTGAATGTAATTGAATTAATAAACATGATTTGGTTAAACAAATAACCATGAGTGATTAAATCTATAAACATGATAAATTAAATGAATAAAAATGATTAATTAAATAAATAAACATGATTTAAATAAATAAATATGGGTTAGGGTCGGGTTATTAAAGTCTTATGACGCTTATGACGCTTGCCAAATGTATGCAATGCTGCTTTAAAAACACGTGGGCTATTGGTTCCCATTGTTTCCCTCTAAAGAGTATAATTTGCCGAATGTACTCTGACCAAGGGTGTCTACATATTGTATAACTACTTAATCTTATGTTTCAGTAGTAGATCTAGATAATTCTCATGCAATAGCCACAATGAACTCAATTACTATAATTCAAAATTGATATTCTCTTTAAAAGAAAAAAACCTTGTTACCAGTGAGAAGGTTCTCACTACTGGTTCAACACCTTGTCCACTAATGAAAACCGTTGTATACCCTAATAAGTACTCTGATACTATTACAAGCTATAAAACACATCATATACGTGTTCGGATTCAACATGTAGGTGCAGTCAACAAGCTACAGAATTTAACCTTTCAATGAATCATCGAGCCTTATGTAACTAGTCCCTACTTATCCTTGGATAGTCAGTCTTTTACTACTTTGATTAGAAAAGCCTTTTGAAATACTTCAAAACCCATCTGAAACTTTGGTTATTTCTTTGTTTTGCCAGCACAACTCTTTTGTCAACCTTGCATCACCTCAACATGTACTTGAATTTTCCTCTTAATACTTGCTTGGGTCAGCTCTGTCCTTATACTCTATGTTTCTTCTGGCTCACTCCAATGTAATTAGACAGTGATTGATATTATGCCCTTATCAAAATATCCTCATCTAATATTCCTAATACATCACATGATCTCCCCTCATCAGACTACCCAAGGATTTGCTCCTAGTCGATAATGGGCAATGAAATGACCATGGTTAGGGATAAGAGTGATAAAATTCTTAGCCAAGCGAATCATTGCATATAAAAGAAATGAACAATGAGACTAGAAAAGGCTAATAAAGGAGAGATTATCATGGGATGGTTAGAATAAAGGCAACCATAAGTGTATCATGAATTTTGAAATATAATACCACAATAATCGTGGTTTATAAATATTGATTATAAAGGATCCAATACATAGTGATCCAAGAAGATAGACGGCCTAGTTACCTTTGAGTTTAGATGATGATATAAAAAAAAAAAACAAGATGGCCAACAACGGAGTTCCAACACGGTGACTTTCTAGATACCATTGACAGGATAAACGCAATCGAGGGAGCGGCCAAACAAAATACAATAAATAGATAAATAGATTGGATAAACAAGGTATAATTGATGGGGATCAGCCCCAAGGGGTTCTTCTAGCTCAAGAGGTCATAAAGGCTTCCCAAGGACTAGAAATCAATCAAGAGATGATCACTTGCATTCTACTGGGTTCATCCTGCGCATGGCCCAACTTTCTGACCTTAGTAACCTGATGTACTGAGGCTTTAAAGCCAAACTTTTGGTGTTCCTGGAAAGATGGGAGAGTTAGCTGCCCAATAAATCAAGCTTCAGCCCATTTGGATGTCATTTGCCTACCCAAACCCTTTGTTAAAGCCCAACTGCCCAAACTGTTCTTCCAGGCCAGATTGTACCCGGTTTTGGAAGCCCAAATTCCCTAACCTAAAGTACTCCTAACAACCTGGAATTTTGAAACCTAGATCCCTTTTTGAGTTGGCTAAAAGGGTAGGAAACGAAACCAGAGTCAAACGTGTCCCAAGGAGGCTAAAAGAGAGGAAACTTCTAAAGGTGCTTTTTGGAAGTCAGACTGCATCATCTCACTTGTTCTGCTTATAACTCCTGAACGGCTGCACCAACTGAGCTCCAAAAGTAGGCATATGAAAGAGCACTTTCTAAGCTTTCTATTAAGGTATGTTGGAGCCAATTTGGGTAAGTAGAAAGGGAGATATGGCTGCTGAAAGTTGACCCTGCAAAACTGAAAAGCTGCCAGCAACTGTCACCATCACCTTTTGTACTTTTCTTGCTTTTTGTGCTTCCCCTTTTGTCTTGGTCCGATTGGCTTGGTTTGTACCCCTTGTAATCTGAATTTTGAGGCTCCCTCCTATATAAGGGTAAGAAGGCAGCTTGAATTTGAAATACAAAAGAAAGTGAGTGTTTACTCTCTCTTTGAAATTCCTAGTTGCTTTAGCTTGAATTGGCTAGTTCAAGTGGTGTTCTTCTGGGTTCCTCTTCTTGCTTATGGTGGTGATTTAATTCTGTATCCATAAGTGAAGGAGGAATAGCCCAACTTCTCTTCTAGGTGGCACCATTGGCTTATCCTAGACAAGAGGGTTGCATTCTATCTTCCAAACCGGTTAGAGCTACTTGTTTTTGCTTGGTTTGGTTTTCTATCTTTCCCATCTTTTATCTTCATTCTTGGCATCACTAGGCTACATACATCAATAATGGATAAATAAATAGCTTAAACAAGTAAGATCTAATGAATAGATAAATAGATTGAATAGGCTGCAGTGGAAACATGCATTTGCTCATATGGAGCCAAGTCAAGTACGGCAATAAGATTAAATAAGGATTACTGAAGTTTACTTATGAGGATATAAGATATAGGTGTGAGAATTGCAAGTGCCATAAATAGGTCAATAGATTGAATCAATAAAATGCAATGGATAGATTAATAGATTGAACGAGCAAAGTACCAATGGATAGGTAAATAGATTGAACAAGTGACATTAGAAATGTGCCTTTGCTCATATAAAACCCATGCAAGTCCAGTAATAAGATTGAACAGAAAAGCTAGAGTTTACTTATGAGCATGTAAGATATATGTGTGGGAGTTGAAATTCAAAAGAAGGAGTGTAAGGGGATTATGACAATCACAATCACCCACACCAATACGAGTTGAATTATATTATGAATTCAGAACAAGTTATACGGGCGTATTATTATGAATAAATGAAATGTAAGGTAGATGTAGGAATCAGCTCTCAATGAAATGAACTACAACTCAAGTTCATGAAATAGAGATAGTGAAGGTCGAGAGCACGGGAATGTTAACAACCATATAAGGTTGAACAAAAAATGTATTGCACATTTAACAATGGATTTACAAAGACATGGAAGACCACGTTAATAGGAAACATCAGGTTGAAATGCAAATGAGATTAAACAATATCGGATAGTATCAAGTTTTGAAGATGAGACAAGCCAACAATTTTAAGAGTTACTATAAAAGGGTATTCTTGTAAAAGACAAACTATGGTTGCATGGTTTAGGTGTGATATCCGGACCTCAAATCATTCCTGGGAAAGACTTCTATTGTTGGCAGTTAATCCCATAAATCATTTGTTACCATAAGGTTCTGTCTTCTTGATATAAACCTAAGGTTCCCCACGGGGACACAATTAGTCAAATAACTCCCTTCTGTAACAACCCGTCCTACTAACTCTTAGTTCCTTAAACTCTACTAGGGGTCATGTGATAAGGGCTTTGAAAATCGATTGAGCACTTAGAACTAGATCTGAAAATCAATGTTTCTTAGAGGGAAACAGTCCTGACAGTCCTTAGACAGAACATCTCTAAATTCACAAACTGTAATTATGGATATGTATATACCGAGTGTGGTTGGCATATCACTAATATTTAATGCATTGCTGACATAATGATTCACTTGCTTGCACAATGTAATTGGGGCGAAAATAGGGTTTTTCTTTCCTCGGTCCATAGAAACATACGTCTAGTCTTTCCTCATTTCTCAAACTAGCCTTAAGATCTTTACCAGTCATCTTCTATAAGTACACAACTAGTTCATCCCCATCATGATAACAAGGTACGCCGGTTAAACTAGATTGAATGTCCAATGAATATGGTTCCAGCAATACTAATAGAGGCATATTTATACAGGATAATACATTCAACTGCCTACTGGTCTCAGTAAATTTAAAAGACAGGGGGATGATCTAAAGTGTAAAGGGCTGCAACCACACCATGAACTCTTGCAAAGATATTTCTTTATTGCTTATAAAGGATAGGCATGTAAGCTGAATGAATGAAAGGATGAAGATTCGTAATGAAAGATAGGCATATAAATGTCCTGCATATATAAGACATGTAGTTTATTCATGACGGTCATGATAGTAAAGTAAATGAATGATGTTATGAAGTTGAGAGGGAGTATTAAGTAATGAAGGTGAAGAAATGTAATAGAATACCAAAGCAACTTTTGAAAAGTCATACAGTATTGGTATTTAAGTAAAATGACGAAGATAAGGGTCAACAGTATCAGAAGGGAAATTTTATTGATCTGGTGTTTGAAAGGACAATACGTCAAGATGAAGGAGTCAGTCTTATGATTGAACATGATGACATCCATCAATAACACATTTTGCAGTAAATGGAAGTCTTGGGTAAGCATATAAACTTTAAAACTGCTGGCAGATGGAAATAATATAAATCATTATTTATCAATAATAAGATAGGCTGTACTAGTGAAGAAAGGATTACCAAAATAATGTGAGTAACGACACGCCGTCATGGCCATGGAGTACTATGCCACCATGACGTTACGGTGCTACAGAAACACGAACGATATAAATACATTTAATTGATGAAAAGGCATTCAATGACTGGGTCTGAAGCAACCAAAGGCTTTCCAAGCAATAAAGGAATAGTGCTCAAATAGAAGCAAGGTGTTAAATTAGGTGTCAGCAAAAATATGAACATAGTGATGGCTGAACTGGAAGTAGAATGGGTCAAATATGCTTAGGAAGAACTGCAAATCACACAGTAATCCATATCAAGGGTCATCATAGGCTCCACTATGAAAACAGAGAATTAAATGATTATGATTGTCAGGGTTTGAATCACCTAGAAGAAAGGTTGCTCAGATGTGTTTGACGAAGTCCCCATAGACCACATATGAGAATTTCCATAAACACTCCATTACAAATCAAGAGAGTATTAGCAGCAAAGAAATGATGCCTCTGAACCATTCAAGGTAAATAGGGCAGAAATAAGTCAATTACAGGAAGTAATGGGAGCATTGCTGATGTAAAGTCATAGTGTCAAGACCAGATAATTCCTATACATGGAAGCTTAAACCTACTTGTACCACACATATAATGCCAAGCAGCGCACCAGAAGCTACTAATTGTTATCACCATACATAAGCACTCATTGTAGTGTTCATCTCATACTAGTTCACCTTAAAGATATTGCCCCATAAGGCATTTCCTCATCTAGAGGTTTAATCTAACTTGACACTGTACCCTTAAGAAGTTGCAAATGGCTTCCCCACATTAGGTTTCAACCATCACTGTACCCAACAGTAGGTATATTAACACACCTCAATAACACTCTCAAATCGTGGGGTAAAACGGACAGAGTTCCACCTAAAAACTGATTAAAACCCAGGCTTAAAGCCTTCCAATGGATACCTGAAATGGAGAGAAATACTTCAATAGCTCAACGGCCACATGGCGGAGTTCATAACTCAACAGGTCACACACCCAGAGTGCACGATTGCAAAAATTTAAATGAATAAGAGAAATGAAACATACAATACAACTCCCGGATAAATGAGAGCATGCCTCACCAGCAAGTGACCCAAATGGTTCCACAGTCCGCTTTGGTCATGCTTGAATCTCATGAGATTACCAAATGATTGAGTCACCCAAATGAAAATGATTCCTCCATATATGCCCATACATATGAACTTATAGTCAATAGCTCATTTAACTGGTCCAACATAACTCATACACACCTTGATAGCTAACTCATAAACACTTGATAGCTCATAGTGGCCCTGAAAACCTTTGCTCTGATACCAAATCTGTAACATGCCCAAAATGCTATTGACATAATTCACGAAAATCTGTAGCGGAAGACTTAATAATAGAAGGAGCTACCGCCATACTAATAAGGACAAGTCTCATTGAAACCATTTAATCTTGCAACTCCTGTTCACCATTACAAAATCTATTAACTGAAATACTTCAAGACCAAAGTCGATAATAGTTCAACTTCAATACCATCGACTTAATCATACCATGGGCTACCTTGCACTCCACACTACACAAGCATATTGAATATAGACCCAACTTGACCCTGAGGTCGATTCCAACATTCATGCTATGCTGAATCCACTATTAGCATCTGTTGACTTCCAAAAGGGCTTGCCAAATAGAGAAACATGTGATACTTCATCACCTAAAATGAAAAACATGAAAACAATTAGAAAATATGAGCAAAAACTCAGTACATGCATTCCTGTGTTATAAAATGAGCATAGAAACACTGTTGATGGGTACCCGCTTTTACAACTCATTTAGTTCGTAATAACAATGAAAATGAGAGAGTAATATGAAACTGAATTGCTCATTATTATCTGGATATGAGCCCCTTGCAATGATATGACCTATACATAGGTGTACACCTGCCAATCCGATTAAGAGTTAGCCTGAAGCCGTGCGGGTAAATGATGGGCTGACGCCCTATAGATGATAACTGATGGGGTCACAATTTAAATGGCAAATCACTATATAAACTGATTCATTGATAAACTCATCAAGAGTTATAACTTGATAAACATGTTCTGCTTTATGAAGATACAGGCAATGGACGTACCTTGAGTCTTTAAAAATGTCATCTGACTTGATACAAGTGAGCTATTTCATAAATGTCATCTGACTTGATAAATATGTTCTGACTTGATAACGCTTATGCATAACGGGGAATGATAACTTGGCCTCAACTCTGTTTCATAAATGTCATTATAAGTATGTGATGTATCCTCAAGGAAAACCCAAGAGGATAGGAACGAGGGTGAGATGAAAGCAATGGAAGGTAACAACAAGGCAACTTTGAATTCACAAACTCACCTTGAGTTGGGAAGGATAGAACCGGAACTAACACCTACCTTGGATACAGAAACACCACCAAGGTTTGATGTTAGGGCCCTTAACAACCTCTTGGATACAGAAACACCACCAAGAAGGAAGTTAAGACTCTTACTAGATCACCACTCAACTTGGCCAAAAGATGAGATAAGCTAGAAGAGAGTTTGAGGATTCAAAGGAGCAAAGCTCAACTTTCATTCAATAAACAAGCTTAGTGGCCGGCCAAGGGGCTTGTGGGGGTATTAATACAAAAGTTCCAAGTACAAATCATAGGCCCTAGGTTGCACTATAAGCTAAACTAGGCAAAAATACATAGATCATATCAAAACAAAAAGGGTAGATGCATCCTCCACTTGACACCTCTTCAATGCTAATCTTGAGGATGATGTGTCGGCCTAGGGGTGAATGGAAGCTTCTTGGCAGCTAAGTACCCTTCATGATGACTCTTGCAAGTGGCTAAGCATGGGTTAGAGCAATAAAACACCTCACTCTTCTCTCTTGTACCCGGCTGCCCCATTACCCGGTTAAAAGGGTGTTTCTTCCCTTGTTTTGGTGGTTAATAGCTCCTCATGAGTGTAATTTGGCTGAGGTTTTTTATGGTCACTTGATAATATTTTTAAAGTACTTTCAAACCATAAAAGTTTCAACCCAAATAGAGGAGAAATGGGCCACCAAACAACCTCTTGTTTCAGCCCTGCCCAGTTCAGCGCCAGGATGTAGTGATTGACTTTGCTTGAGGTTTTGAGGTATCAAATGAACTCCAAATGACTTGCAAGAGGTCTTGATGGAAAGAGCACATCTTGAACTTGAACTTAGGCTTCCTGCAACCCCGTTTTAGCCTTGGGAAGTTTAGAAAATAACGTGCACAAAACCGGGTTTGTGCACGCCTGAAATTCCAGTTTTGAGGAAATAATTTCCTTGCTCCCTTAGGTTGATTTCTTGCATCTTGGACATGAGTTTTGGACCTTTTGGGCTCCCTTGATGGCCATGGATCATGTTAGGGGATGGACCTCCGTCATCCTCTCCTTGTTGAAGAGAATTTGCCCTCAAATTGATAAGATTATCATCCTCCTCATAAGGACTAAGGTCGACTACGTTGAAAGTAGCCGAAACTCCATACTCACCGGGCAAATTGATCTTGTATGCATTATCATTGATGCGTTCCAATACTTCAAAAGGACCATCGGCCCTTGGCATCAATTTGCTCTTCCTCTTAGAAGGAAACCGTTCCTTTCTTAAGTGAACCCATACCAAATCACCGGGGTGAAGCACCATCTTCTTTCTATGCTTGTTGGCATGGTCTTTGTATGAGGCATTGGCCTTCTCAATCTTGGCCTTCATGGTTTCATGGAGTTTTTGGATCTCCTCCACCCGTTTGCTAGCCTCCATGTGAGGCTTCTCATTCATTTCTCTTGGAGCAAGATCAAGGGGACTCAAAGGATCCATCCCATACTCTACCTTGAATGGAGATAAGCCCGTGGCCTTGCTAGGGGACTTGTTGAAGGCGAATTCGGCTTGTGGCAAGGCTAAGTCCCAAGCTTTGATGTTGGATTTTACTAGCACTCTTAAGAGGGTTCCCAAAGTCCGGTTGGTGACTTCGGTTTGCCCATCCGTTTGAGGGTGGCATGAAGTGCTATACTTGAGCTTGGTTCCCATCTTCTTCCAAAGTGTCACCAAAAAATGGCTAAGGAACTTGGTATCCCTATCCGAAACAATGGATCTAGGGATGCCATGTAGTCTCATTACTTCCTTGAAGTATAACTCGGCAATGTGGGTGGCATCATTGGTCTTGGTACAAGGTATGAAATGGGCCATCTTAGAAAAATGATCAACAACAACAAAGATCGAATCTTTACCCCTTTGTGTCCTTGGAAGGCCAAGGATGAAGTCCATGCTTACATCTTCCCAAGGATGATTGGGAGTGGGTAGGGGTGTGTAAAGACCGTGGGGTAGGAGGTGACTTTTGGCAACTTGGCAAGTTGCACATCTCTTCAACACATCTTGGACATCTTTGCTCATACTCGGCCAATAATAATGTTCCCTTAACATCATAAGGGTCTTGTTTTCTCCAAAGTGACCGGCAAGAGATCCTCCATGGACCTCACGTATGAGTAACTCTCTTGTGCCACACTTAGGCACACACAATCTTGATCCCTTGAATAAAAATCCATCTTGGACAAGGAAGTCACCTTTGGGATGTCGAAGGCACTCCTTGTAGAGCTCTCCCAAATCTTCATCATTCTGATAGAGGGACTTCAAATGCTCAAAACCAAGAACGCAAGCATCAAGTTGGAATAGCAATAAGTGCCTCCTTGACAAGGCATCGGCTCCTTGGTTGAGCTTCCCGGACTTATGCTTGATGGTGAAGTTGAAAGATTGGAGGAACTCCACCCACTTGGCATGCCGTGAGTTAAGTTTATGTTGCCCTTGAATGTATTTCAAGGCTTCATGATCGGAGTGCAAGATGAACTCACTAGCCACCAAGTAATGATTCCAATGCTCAAGGCACCTCACTATTGCATAGAACTCCTTATCATAAGTGGAGTACTTTCTCCTTGAGTCACAAAGCTTCTCACTAAAGAAGGCTAAGGGCCGCCCCTCTTGAGTGAGAACTCCTCCAATGCCAACTCCCGACGCATCACACTCTACCTCAAACACTTTATCAAAGCATGGCAAGGCAAGGACCGGTGCTTGGGTGAGTTTGGACTTGATGGTTTCAAAGGCTTCTTGAGCCTTGGGAGTCCACTTGAACGATGCACCTTTGATAACCTCGGTCATAGGGGCCATAATGGTACTAAAGTTTCTAATGAACCGCCTATAGAATGAGGCAAGCCCATTGAAACTTCGCACATCATGAATACTCTTGGGGGTTGGCCAAGACCGAATTGCTTCCACTTTACTCTCATCAACTTTGATGCCTTCACTTGTGACAATGTAACCAAGGAAGGTTACCTCATGAGTGAAAAATGCACACTTCTTGAGGTTACCATAGAGCTTTTCCTTCTCTAGAACCTTCATGACTTGTGTGAGATGTTGAAGGTGCTCTTCTTCATTCTTGCTATAGATGAGGATGTCATCAAAATACACCACAACGAATTTGCCAATGAAGGGCCGGAACACTTGGTTCATGAGCCGCATGAAGGTACTTGGAGCATTTGACAATCCGAATGTCATGACTAGCCACTCATACAAGCCTCCTTTGGTTTTGAAGGCCGTTTTCCATTCATCTCCCTCTCTAATGCGGATTTGGTAGTAACCACTTCTCAAATCCACCTTAGAGAACACACTAGAACCATATAACTCATCAAGCATATCCTCCAGGCGGGGAATTGGATATCTATACTTGATGGTTATCTTGTTGATTGCTCGACTATCAACACACATACGCATGCTCCCATCTTTCTTTGGCACAAGGAGGGCCGGAACCGCACAAGGGCTCAAGCTCTCTCTAATCAACCCCTTATCCATAAGCTCATCAACTTGCCTTTGGATTTCCATGGTTTCTTTGGGGTTTGTCCGATAAGCCGGTTTGTTTGGAAGAATGGAACCGGGTATGAGGTCTATGTGGTGTTGGATGGTTCTTTGTGGTGGTAAGCCGGGAGGTATTTCCTCGGAAAAGACATGGCTAAAGTGTTCAAGGAGGGAAAGGGCTAGGGGGTGTGATGGAGTGGAGGTTTCGGATTCCTCAAGGGTGGCTAGGATCCACTCCTTGAAGGCCTTGAATTCATGGTGAGAAGCCTTAAGGAGAGGCTCACTTACGGCTAGAAGCATGTCCGAATGGTCATGGCTTGGTTGGGGCTTACTTTTGTGGAGTTGGGAAGGGCTTAATGGGGCAAGGGTGATCTTTTTCCCATCTTTGTGGAAAGCGTAGGTGTTTAGATAGCCATCATGCATGACCTTCCGATCAAACAACCAAGGTCTCCCCAACAAAAGGTGACATGCATCCATGGGGATGATATCACACCACAATTCATCATGATAGTGCTTCCCAATTGAAAATGAAATCAGGCATCTTGAATTAACTTGCAACCCCTTACCTTGATTTAGCCATTGGATGTTGTAGGGGTGAGGATGAGCCGAAGCTTGAAGGCCAAGCTTCTCCACCATAGTCACGGAAGCCACATTTGCACAACTCCCACCATCAATGATGAGGGAACACACTTTGCTTTGAATGGTGCAACGTGTATGGAAGATGTTCTCCCTTTGTTCTTCATGCTCTCCTCTTTTGGTACTCAAAGCTCTCCTCAATACAAGTAACTCTCCTTCATCCGCTTCCTCAATCACTTCTTCTCGTTCCTCCATGTAATACACACCTTCTCTTTCTTCCTCCTCTTCTCCCTCTTCTTCTCTTCTCTCATCCCACTCGGCCAAGGTGATAACTCTCCTATTTGGACACTCCGAAGCAATGTGCCCAAGACCTTGACACTTGAAACATCTCCTTTGGTCATTTGGCTTAGGGTTGGGACGGTTTTGGGAAGGTGGAGTCTTTTGTGGGGCTTGGTTCTTTTGTGGAGGTGAGGGTGTAGTAACCGTGGGTTTGGGAGGTGGATAAGAGCTCCCCTTGTTGAAAGGTTGGCTCTTGGGAAAGGGTTTGGGAGGTTCTCTTTTGTAGAGCTTGGATTTCCTTTGTTGTTCAACTTTGTGGGCTAAGACACACACCTCATCAAAAGTGGTGTATTGTTGCAATTCCACCACATGGGCATACCTAGGATCTAACCCACCCAAATATTTCACTATGGTTTGCTCTTCGGGCTCTCTCAAGTCACACTTGATTAACAACTTCTCAAATTCCCTAGTGTACTCCTCAACACTCAAGTTCCCCTGGGTGAGATTGTGAAGTTGGGAATAATTGTCTTGTAGGTAAGATGGGGGTAAGAAACGGGCTTTGAGTTTGGTTTTCATCTTTTCCCATGTTCGAATCTTTCCCTTCCCTTGCCTAACTCTCTTAGCACAAAGGTTGGACCACCAAAGAGAAGCATATTTACGAAGTTTAAGGGCCACAAGTTTTACCTTATTTCCCTTGGAAATCTCTTTGTAGTCAAAGATTCTCTCAACGGTTTGCATCCATTCCAAGAACTCATCGGGGTCTAGCTTCCCTTCAAATTCTGGAATCTCCACTCTAATGTCTCCTTGGTGAGAGGTTGTCCGCCTTCCTCTTCTTGATCTTCCATAAGCCTCCTCTTCACTTGACGAGCTCAAGTGTGGGGCTTCTCTTGCTTCTGGCTCGGAGTCGGAAGAGTTAGAAGATCGGGAACTTCTAATCTCCTTTCGTTTTTGCTTCAAGGAGTCTCCAAGTTGTCGCCTCAAATACTCGTTCTGACCTTTGATCTCTTCATTCTGCAGCTTCAAGGCCTCATAATTCCTCATGAGAGCCTCAAACTTTTCCTCCATGGTCATGCTAGTAGTGCTTGTGTTGAAACAAGGGGAAACCTCACGGCCTGAATGTGGCACGGGCGTGCTGTTAGGCACGGGGTGGCCGTGCTCTGGTTCTGGACGGGAGCGAAGTTGAGATGTGGCTGGGAAAGGGGTGGCACGGTCGTGCGACATGGCACGGGGTGGCCGTGCTGAAGTACTGGGTGTGGATGGAGAAGGAAGTGTGGCTGGAATGTGAGGGTAGCACGGTCGTGCTCTTTGGCACGGGCTGACCGTGCCGATTTTCTGGATGGTGAAAAACCGTGGAGCACGGTTTGGTGTTTTTTTGAGGGGTAATGTGTTTGGGGTCTTTGGAAGGGTGCTGGGCAGCAAGCTTGGGCCTAGGGAAGCCTTAGCTCTGATACCAAATATGATGTATCCTCAAGGAAAACCCAAGAGGATAGGAACGAGGGTGAGATGAAAGCAATGGAAGGTAACAACAAGGCAACTTTGAATTCACAAACTCACCTTGAGTTGGGAAGGATAGAACCGGAACTAACACCTACCTTGGATACAGAAACACCACCAAGGTTTGATGTTAGGGCCCTTAACAACCTCTTGGATACAGGAACACCACCAAGAAGGAAGTTAAGACTCTTACTAGATCACCACTCAACTTGGCCAAAAGATGAGATAAGCTAGAAGAGAGTTTGAGGATTCAAAGGAGCAAAGCTCAACTTTCATTCAATAAACAAGCTTGAGTGGCCGGCCAAGGGGCTTGTGGGGGTATTAATACAAAAGTTCCAAGTACAAATCATAGGCCCTAGGTTGCACTATAAGCTAAACTAGGCAAAAATACATAGATCATATCAAAACAAAAAAGGGTAGATGCATCCTCCACTTGACACCTCTTCAATGCTAATCTTGAGGATGATGTGTCGGCCAAGGGGTGAATGGAAGCTTCTTGGCAGCTAAGTACCCTTCATGATGACTCTTGCAAGTGGCTAAGCATGGGTTAGAGCAATAAAACACCTCACTCTTCTCTCTTGTACCCGGCTGCCCCATTACCCGGTTAAAAGGGTGTTTCTTCCCTTGTTTTGGTGGTTAATAGCTCCCCATGAGTGTAATTTGGCTGAGGTTTTTTATGGTCACTTGATAATATTTTTAAAGTACTTTCAAACCATAAGAGTTTCAACCCAAATAGAGGAGAAATGGGCCACCAAACAACCTCTTGTTTCAGCCCTGCCCAGTTCAGCGCCAGGATGTAGTGATTGACTTTGCTTGAGGTTTTGAGGTATCAAATGAACTCCAAATCACTTGCAAGAGGTCTTGATGGAAAGAGCACATCTTGAACTTGAACTTAGGCTTCCTACAACCCCGTTTTAGCCTTGGGAAGTTTAGAAAATAACGTGCACAAAACCGGGTTTGTGCACGCCTGAAATTCCAGTTTGAGGAAATAATTTCCTTGCTCCCTTAGGTTGATTTCTTGCATCTTGGACATGAGGTTTGGACCTTTTGGGCTGCCTTGATGGCCATGGATCATGTTAGGGGATGGACCTCCATCAGTATGTGTAGTCAATAATAATCTTTACTCACATAATTGAGTAAGTAAAAGTATGTGCAGCAGAAATTGAGTAATTATATGGCATATATAACTTGGGTATTTCAATATAACTTCAAAACTGAATTGATGAAAGCAATTAAATCCAATGTAAAGTAAATAAAAGTAAAATAGTCCACAATGAGATAAATGAGATTACAAAGGAAAAAGCCTTGATGGTGACAATTGAGAGAGTGGTTGTGGCCTTTTCTAAAATAGGTTAATGATACGAGTTTAAGGCTTGTTGATGTATAACTTAGTTCAAAATAACAGCGAGTATAATAGATTGGCTTGATAAATAGATTTGATATATTCTGAAGTGAGTAAGTAATAAAGGTTTGATGCTAAGAGAAATATATCTTGGTTCAAAATAGCATAAACTGCAATAACTTGATCTGATAAATATAGCTTCTGAGTCACAACTCTTCGTACTTCTCATATTTCATTCATAAATCCAATAGACATAGAATTCCACCCCAAATGAATCATTGAACTCAATAGAAGCTATTAAGCTCACTAAATGTGGTATTTTCTTTGTAAAATTCATAAATGATTCAAAGCTCACAAACAAGCTCCCAAATTGTATACTTGTCTCCTTTTTTCTCATTAATCAAGCTAAAAGTTCCATGAATATTCACTTCCCCCTTAAATGACCTTACTTGGCCCAAATACACAAAATGAATGCATTATCAATCTCGCTCAATCTTTATTATTGTTCTTTACACAATTACTTAAAATGCTTACAAAAATCACCAAAGTCAAAATACTCAACCAAAATTTATAAAATCTTATAGGAAATTCAAAAATAATATGGACAATCTATAGCAAAATTTTCTAAATTTTTCTTCAAGTATACGCTGCACAAAAATTACAATAACAGCCCGATTTGCACTAAAGCAGGTCATTTCACTCTAAAAATTCATAAGTTTCACCCTAGACCTCAAATGGAGACCTAAAACCCCAAATGTGAAAAGATTAAGAAGTCCCAAAAAACCTTCATTTACAACACAAAACATGATTCTCACAAGAGAGTTCCCAAAATGGGGCTAAAACACAAGTATTTCAGTTTTTGGTCCATTCTGCACAGTTTTGGTAAAACGACCATTACCTTGTCCACAGACCTCGGATTAAGGCAATTCAAAGCCATTTGAAAGAAAACATCCTGAGCTATCTACCTACCGAAAATCATAATTTTTCCAAGGCCCATCATTATAGTTTAATCCTAAAATCTGCCCTATTTTTCTGAAATTGTTAGCCTTCACTCGTTTAGTTGTCTCCTCCTTTTTCACATAAATAATCACTTGATATCATTCCAAATCACCAAAAACATCATCATAATCATTAGTAAAACTAAATATTGTAATATCAAATACAAAATAATCATCATAATCATCATAATCAATCCATAAACATGATTTTAACTTAAGCCTACATGAACATGATCATCCCTAAACCCTAGCATGATTCAAGCTCAACTTCACCATGATCAACACCAAAATAACTCTTATTTCTTATCAAAACATCATGATCAATGATCACAAACATCAAAACAGGAATCAAAACAAAAATAAAAATCAAAACCAACAAGATCAAGTTTCAAGATTACTCTGATTGAGAATAAGTAGAGGTGGATATGAGGTTTATGGTTTTGATGATGCAAGATGATAGCTTGAGGTATTAGGATGTCAGGAGGGGTTAGAGATCACCGGAGCAGGCCGAAAAAGTGACCGGAAATTAGCCAGAACAGGCTGGAGGTAGCTGCTGCCGTGAAGAGGGAGAAAGGGGAGAGAGAAAATGCTTTGGATAGAATAATATTATGGTGACTAATCTAACTCTCTTTGGCTAAGTTTTTAACTAGTAAAGCCACCTTTTTTTGCTAACCATGATTGAGTTTAACCATGGTGGATGAAGGTATCCCACATCGGGAGTTGAGGAGAACGAACCACGCCTTATAAGCGTGGGGAAACCTCAACCCATCGAGGCGCCTTTTGAGGACAAAACCGTGAGGGCAGGGATGGTGGTGGCGTCCCGCCTGCTCAAAGCGGACAATACCTCGATGGCAGGTGGTCATGGGCTGTTACAGATGGTATTAGAGCCATGGACCCGACCCGGTGTGCCAGCAAGGACGCTGGGCCCCTGAGAGGGGGGTGGATGAAGATATCCCACATCGGGAGTTGAGGAGAATGAACCACGCCTTATAATCGTGGGAAAACCTCAACCCATCGAGGCGCCTTTTGAGGACAAAACCGTGAGGGCAGGCGGTTAGATTAATAGGCAAACTTGTTGGGCTTCAAAATGGCCGAAACAAATTGGGTTCGGGAATGAAACGCTTCGTAACGATAACGATTTTGTGTAACTCAAAATTAAATTTTTGCAAGGTTATAAAAATAAAAAAAATAAAAATAAAAATAATAATAATAATAACAATAACAACAATAATAATAATAATAATAATGATAATAATAATAATTTCTTAAACCATAATTATCGAGGCCTACTATCGATTCACCCCATATTTAATTAATCAACAAAATTTGAATTAACAAATCAATGAAACTTAAATGGCAAAATGGGACCCAAATGAAATATCACCCAACTGGGTTGATTAAATACGATAAATGAAAGCGGAAAATTTAAATGACACAAGGTAATTCGGTAAATATACAAATTGAATGTAATTGCATTAATAAATATGATTTGGTTAAACAAATAACCATGAGTGATTAAATCCATAAATATGATAAATTAAATGAATAAACATGATTAATTAAATAAATAAACATGATTTAAATAAATAAATATGGGTTAGGGTCGGGTTATTACAAACTTGATCTTGGTGATGTTTCTGTATCCAAGTATCAAGATTAGTTTCTATCTTTCCCACGCTTTGCTTTCTAATTTCATTAAACTTGACTCAGAATACCATTTGTTCTAGCTCAGCTTACATTCCCCTTCTGTGTGAGTTTAATTCAGTGACCTTGCCATCAACAAGCAAAGGATGGAAAGAATCCTTAGCTTCGGTCGGTTCTTAGCTAGGTAATATCCAATCTTTGTATGCATCAAACTCATGGAGTTGAGAGTGGAGTAAGGTAGTAAGAAAGACATCCATGCCAAGAGTGTCTTGGGACTTTCTTCGAGAGGTTGGTTTGAGAGGGGTAAGGGTGATTTTCGTGTGATCTTTGGTGAAGGTATATGTGTTTAAAAAACCATCATGCATAACTCTTCTATTAAAGAGCCAAGGACGCCCCAAAAGGACGTGACAATCATCCATGGGCACAATATCACCCCAAATCGCATCCTTGTAGTTCTTCCCAATGGATAAAGTCAGTCCGCACTAAGAAGGGATTTGCAAGCCTTTACCTTGATTGAGCCATTGAATGGTGTAAGGGCTTGGGTGTGGTGCAACCGCAAGCTTGAGCTTTTCCACCATGGTCTTTAAGGCCATGTTAGCATAACTTCCCCCCTCAATGATAAGAGAACATACCTTCCCACTTACGATGCATCAAGTGTGGATGTCATTTTCCCTGTACTCCAACTCATTTTGGGAAGCTAAACCCATTAAAGCACGCCTAATTACAAGTATCTCACCTTTATTCGGTCCTTCCTCAACTTCCTTAAGGGCTTCATTCAAGAGAAGCTCCTTCTCGCCTTCCTCATCCTCCTCATCTAACTCCTCATAAGAAGGTTGATATTCGGCTAAAGTCACCACTCTCTTTGATGGAAAGGTCACTGAACTAAACTCACACTCAAAAGGGAATTTAAGCTAAGCTAAAACAAACGGTATTCTAAACTCAAGTTCAATGAAATCCAAAAGCAAAGTATGGGAAAGATAGAAACTAAACTTGATACTTGGATACAAAAACACCACCAAGCTCAATGTTAGGGCCCTTAGACTTAGGTTAAGATACAAAAATAACACTTAATCAAGCTTAAGATTTTACTTGAACACCACCTTACTCGGCCTAAGTAAGAATGAGCAAGCTAAGTATTTTTGGTTTTAAAGGAGTAATGCTCTCTTTTCTCATCAATGTAATAAGCAATCTGATTACAAAATTGAGTTTCCAAGCCCTTATACACAAGCAAGCAAGTTGGTCTAGTAAAGGAAGTGAGGTTTCCTCCAGATTGGGAAACCTCATAATCTAGCTTAGTGCACGGTTTTAGCCTAATCCGTGAAACAATAAAGTAAAAGCTTGCTTAATCTATACTAATTACAACCATTGAGTCTAGTTAACCTTTGGGATTAAGCCTAAGCTCATTGCTAATTCAGTAATGAAGTAAGTAAGCAGCTGCTCATATGTGAGACTAAAGGAGAAGGCTGTCTTGTTTCCTTTGTTTGTGATGCAGTCCCCACCATCATTAGCAATGAAGAAGGTCTAACAAGTCAATCAAGGTCCAATACAAGCTCCAAGATACAAGCCATGGTCTAAATTGTCCAAACATCCTAAGGAGGTGCACACGGGTTCAAGAACCAAACCTTACCCGGTTTTGTGCACTTGATTTCCTAAGCTTTAAAGAGGCTTAAGTCCTTAATTTTTGCATTTTGATAAACCTTAAGATGTCCCCTTTCATGTCCCAATGTTAGTTCACTACTATCCAAGTCAAAGAAAGGAGGAACAAGGTGTTTTATCAAACCGGTCAGAATTGCACCTAATCTGCATGGTTTTTTCTTTTAGCTTGAAAGCCCCACTTAAACTTGTTTAACCTTAATTTCTTGGTTGGGAGGGTTTAAACACATCCTAAACTTTCTTCCCATGGGTTAAAACCAGAGTCAAACTCACTTTTGTCAAGGTTAAACCAAGCCCCAAAACTGGCCACAAAACTGCCCAAGAACCTGGTTCAGCAGTCCGGTTTTATTTTGCCTTCTTCGGTGGGTTTTCTTCACTTCAACAGATATGGCATGCCCCTCAAGGCTGGGCACACATCCCAAAGTCCCAATGATGAGCTGCAACCTTGAGAAGAACGACCAATAGGAGAGAAGCTGCCATAGAAGATGTTCCCTCTTTATAATTGGCTAGCCGTAAAGCACTTGTCCCCTTTTCGGCTGCCCAATGGCAAGAGAGGAGGTTTATTAACTGCTTTGGCTTATGTTTAAGGTAATTACAATGTAAACATCATTTCTCTTGCTTTCCTTAATGTTAAAGGGTGTAATTAAGCTAGCTAAACCAAGGTGACAATCGGTTTACTCTAAACCGGGTGTGTTTAGCTAATTAAGACCTTTCCTCCCTAGGAAGGAGAGGATTAGTAAGGTGCTTGCTTGCTTGTGTGCTTGCTTGACATGCTTACTAAAGGAATGCATGACCATGGCAATGAACGGGGCATTTTGTTGAATGAAAATCAGATTGAAAGCCTGAAAGCTTTTTCTCTCAAATTCTTGCTTGCTTATCCTTAATTAGGCCAATTAAGGTCGTGTTCAAGTCAAGTCTTAACCTTGATTAAGTGGTGATGTCTGTATCTTAATCAAGTTTAAGGGCCCTAAACTCAAAGATTGGTGGTGTTTCTGTATCCATTCATTGAGTTTAGCCTATCCTAATTTTGCTCACAAACAACGGGGTTAAGAAGAGAGGATTAAGGTAAGATTATTAGCTTAAGTTTACAAGTTAATAATCTCTTACTTTGAAGTTCCCTCAAATCCCCTCACTCTCTCATCCCCCATACCCTTCATTCCATCCCATTCCATGGTTTACAGCAACCAAAAAAGCCAAGCAAACACGTCCAACACTAAGAACACTCAACCGGGTTCAAGTGAGAGCATTTCAGCTTCCACAACCAGAAAAGTGGCACGGCATACCCGTGCTCCTAAGCACGACCGTGCCACCTTGGTACGACTCAAACCTTTGTATTTTCGATCTCTTTTGATGTGTGTTAGTTTAGAGGCCCTTCCTTCCTTAAGACATACATCAGTTTGTTTACGGCTAACCAATGGGAATGTTTATGCCTTTTCTTCCTTATTCCTCATTGGTTCTTCATTTGCCTAACTTAAAAGGCCTATGATTGTGTCCAAGCTCCCTTTAACTACCTAGTCATGCTGCTAGGACCAGATTGGATGGCTGGAAGGACAGCAACCACCAAATGCATCGATCAGCGCTACCAGGGTAGATTGCGGGCTATTTTTGCTCGCCACATATCCCATGCAAAAAGTGAGCATAATTTGGTTTTTCTTACATGGATAGAAACCTCATGATGTCTCCTAATCCTCTAAGTGGAATGGTAGGTTTTGACTTCATTTGCTGGTCCAAACCCCTAGATAACTCAAACTGGTAAGAACCAACCTCCACCCGACACGGTTTGCAAAAAGTACCTGGTTTTTCTATTTGCACATGGCTTAACTTGGTTTTCTTGATTGGATCAGGTAGTTAACATCTTACAGACCCAAGATATGTAAAAATTAGGGCTTAAGCCTCATGGAGACCCAAGTAATCAAGAACACAAAACCGAGCTTGAAATCAGCTTTGAACCCAGATGCTTCTATTTGTGCTCTTTGCAAAATGTGGTAATCCTTTGGACTTTAGATGTTGATCTTAAACTCCCTAGACTTGTTCAAGAATCCTTAGTCTCTTAGCTAAGTTGGATTTCATCATCCTCCCCTTATTAAGAAGATTTAACCTTTAAACCTATTGGGTAGTCGTCTGGAAGATAGGGACTTAAATCTACCACATTAACTGCAGCTGAAACTGCTAGGTCTCCTGGTAGATCGTTGAAAAGTGCCTTTGGTTACTTCATTTTCGGGGTAGTTTAGTGGCCCTTTTTGGCATTTTAAGAGCCTCCTATTATATTTTTGTACCCTTTTTTCGGGTTTACGCTTGGTTATGGTTGTTTGATGATATTTGAAGGATTTAGATCGTTTGATCCAGCATTTGACCCCCATTTTGAGTGCTTATTGACCTGTTATAGAGGTCCCGAGCTTTATGCCCGTGGAACAAGAGAAGAGTAGAAAAATTCGATTCCAGCCAAGACCATGGTCCAGCCGTGGTGGTTGCCACGGACCATGGTGCCTTTGTAACTATGACCTCTTCATCTCCCTTCGGCTATGTGGCTGAGAGAGCTTGAATTTTTTACCTAAAATGATGTCCTTTGGCAGCAATGTGGAAAAAACCCTTCATCGTAGATAGTCATTCCCTTTCTCAATTTTTATCTTTTATAGTTAGAATTTTAGTTTGATTATGAATGCAAGTGAGAATCTTGAGCGTGGAGTTTGGTTTTGTTGGTGGTTTGAAAACCCTGTTGGAGGCTATCATTCCCAAGCCTTCCCTCTCAGATCTTGCTGAGTCATTTGATTAGTTGCTTAATTTTTAGTCATGAGTGAGTAGTTTATCTTGTCTAGGGGATTTTTTGTGAATGGAAGTGTAGTTGGATCATTTTTATTCAATGAAATTGTGCTCTCTTTTCATGTTTATGAGTGGACTTGGCCAAATTTGCTTGCACCTTGGGATAATTTAGTGAAGAATTGAAAGGTGAAATTCAATTGTTAGATCGCTTGATGGGACTTAACATACAGTGCTTTGAAAGAGAAATTTGCATGTTGGGAGGATGACTGAGTAATCAAAAATACTGAACCTAGACTAAGACAAATTAGTTTGAAAGAATGACTCTGGTTTAGTTTATGCAATTCGGTCGATTTCGAAAGAATAGACTAAATTCAAAATTGATTACAATTCCTTGGACTTATCCAATTTAGAGAAAGGCACATGTTATATGATCCAACACCTTTCTTAACCAAATAAATCTCTAGGCATTTTTCCTTGATTGAATTTAGAAACTATTAATTAGAAATAGCCGAAACAAAATTCTCGATTAAGTTATTACTTAGCATTTTCTAATAGGAAAAACTTAATAGTTTTGCTTTTGCTCTATGTGGACGATACTTTCTTTTTAACTACAACACCCATGCACGCCGTTACTGGGGACCAAATTGCTAAATATAAAGTCGATCTTCTTAGAGTGACTAAGTATTTTTCTTTCAATTTTTTTCCACTTTTGATTGCTTTGGTAGTGTTGGTGATTTAGCTTACAGGAAGATTCTCCCTTTTATGTGAAGTCCATTAATTTACGAACGTGATCCTGAAATTGAGAGGACTTTTCACCAAAAGAGAAAGAAGCAAACGACAGAAATACAAAGGTGAAATTTCGTTTTATCAAGCATTTATCATGTTGTGAGTGGACTTGGCAACATTTGCTTACACCCTTGAGACAATTGAGTTAAGAGCTAAAAGGTGAAGTTCGATTGTTAGACCGCTTGATGGGGCTTAACATAGCAATGGCTTGAAAGAGAAATTTGCATGTTGGGAGGATGAATGAGTAATCAAAAATACTGAACATATACTAAGACAAATTTGTTTGAAAGAATGACTTCGATTTAGTTTATGCAATTCGGTCGACTTTGAAATAATAGACTAAATTCAAATAGATTACAATTCGTCGAAAATTATTCAATTTAGAGAAAGGCACATGTTAGTCATAATGATCCAACACCTTTTTTAAATAAATAAATCCCTAGGCATTTCTCCTTGATTGAATTTAGAAATTATTAATTAGAAATAGCCGAATCAAAATTCTCGATTAAGTTATTACTTAGCATTTTCTAATAGAAAAAACTTAGTAATTTTGGTTTTGGTCTCTGTGGACGATACTCTCTTTTTAACTACAACACCCGTGCACTTGCAGTAGTGTCAAGTTTTTAGCGCCATTGCAACGAACCAAATTGCTAAATATCAAGCTAATCTTGTTAGAGTGACTAAGTATTTTTCTTTTATTTTTTTTCCACTTTTGATTGCTTGGTAGTGTTGGTGATTTGGCTTGCAGGAAGATTCTCCCTTTTATGCGAAGTCTATTCATTTACGAACGCGATCCTAAAATTGAGAAGACTTTTCATCAAAAGAGAAAGAAGCAAAGGGTAGAAAGAAAAGGTGAAATTTCGTTTTAGCAGGCAATTATCATGTTGTGAGTGGACTTGGCCAAATTTGCTTGCACCCTTAAGACAATTGAGTGAAGAACTAGAAGGTGAAATTCGATTGTTAGACCGCTTGATGGGGCTTAACATAGTGATGGCTTAAAAGAGAAATTTGCATGTTGGGAGGATGAATGAGTAATCAAAAATACTGAACCGAGACTAAGACAAATTATTTTGAAAGAGCAACCTTGGTTTAGTTTGTGCAATTCGGTCGATTTCAAAAGAATAGACTAAATTCAAAATCGATTACAATTCCTCAAAATGATCCAATTTAGTGAAAGGCATATGTTAATCGTATGATCCAACACCTTTCTGAACTAAATAATTCCCTAAGCATTTTTCCTTGATTGAATTTCGAAACTATTAATTAGAAATAGCCGAGTCAAAATTCTTGATTGAGTTATTGCTTAGCATTTTCTAATAGAAAAAACTTGGTAATTTTGCTTTTGGTCTCTGTGGATGATACTTTCTTTATAAGTACAACACTTGTGCACTTGCGGTAGTATCAAGTTTTTAGCGCCGTTGCCGGGGACCAAATTGCTAAATATCAAGTCGATCTTGTTAGAGTGACCAAGTATTTTTCTTTCATTTTTTTCCACTTTTGATTGCTTTGGTAGTGTTGGTGATTTAGCTTGTAGGAAGATTCTCCCTTTTTTGCGAAGTCCATTCATTTACGAACATGATCCTGAAATTGAGAGGACTTTTTATCAAAAGCGAAAGCAAAGGATAGAAAGACAAAGGTGCAAGGCTCGAGAAACTTCACCAAAGATGGAACCACGAAGCGGGGATCCTGAAAGAAGGACACTCTGGGATTTCATCACTCCAGGGGTCCAGGGTATCACCTCTAGCATAGCTAGACCTATATTGGAGGTGAACAACTTTCAGTTGCGGCTAACATTAGTCTCAATGGTTCAACAAACCCCGTTTAGAGGGTCACCAATGGAGGACCCCAATCTTCACCTCTCGATCTTTTTCGAGATGTGCAATACATTGAAGTTGAATGGGGTCTCCACTGCCTTCGCCTATTAACGTTTTCTCTCAAGGACAAGGTGCGTGGTTGGCTACATTCATTGCCACCGCATTCCATCACCACTTGGGATGAGCTAACTAAAGCCTTTCTTAGCAAATTCTTCCTACCATTGAAGACAGCAAGTTTATGGAACCAAATCACTACCTTCACTCAAAGGAAAGACGAATCACTTTATGAAGCTTGGGAGTGATTCAAGGACTTGCTAAGGTTATGCCCTCATCATGGACTCCAAAGGTGGATGATCTTCCTGACCTTTCATAATGGAGTTACTCAAGTGGTGCGGTCCACCATAGATGCAGCGGTGAGAGGCACTTTGGCAAATAAGATGGAGGATGAAGCCTTCAACTTGATAGAGGATATATGATGTATGCTTGCAATGAACACAACCCAAGCTTACTCCACCCTTGTTCTTGCTAAGGAAACTAAGGGAGGAAAGGGAGAGAGTGTAGAAGATAAGAGGAGAGTTGATAGAGCAAGCACCTTCAAGAGATAATCCAAGAGGAGCCACTCTTGTTGGATACTTGGGCAATCCCCTAGGATCAATTAGGAATCACCACCTAATTGAGATAAAGGGACCTAGACACCACTTAAGTTGCCACACTTAAGATATAGACTAGGAATTTTGAGGGGAGAGTTTCTTTGAGAACTCACAAGCTTATGTATTCAAGTTGGTTGCCAAAATGAAGGAACCAAGCTGCCTTTTAACAAGCAATGGCCGATTCCCTCTCTCCCTAGGCAGCAAATACAAAGCTAAGTACATGTGGGGAAGAGAAACACATTAAATCAGCCACTACAAGTTAAACACCTCACTACCTAGCTTAATCTACCTCATTAGGGGTTATTATGCCTCCCAAATGAGGTGTCAAGCTTACAAAAGTCCTAGAGTGCAGCAAAGGTGAGTCATTAGGCAAGTGGGCAAGCAAAAACCAAGGGAAATCAGCCCCTTGTACCGGCTAGAGACAAACCGGTTAAAAGGGTGTTTTCCTTGTCCTTTTGGCTGGATAATACCAACACAAGGGGGTACTTTGGATGGGATTTGAACCCTTGACTTGATAAATATTTATGTCCCCTTTCATGCTGAAAAATTTCAGAAACAATGGAGTTGAGTTGGTGGGCCAAACATTCCCTTAATTCGGACTGTGCTGATTGGCGCCCTGCAGTGCACTATCTTCAGTTTTGGGCTTGGTTGGCTGACCAAATGGACTCCAAATGCCTTGCAAAAGGTCTTGTTGGAAAGCTAAGATCTTAAGCTTTAAGGGGGTGGTGCGTGCAGGAAATTTTCCCCTCTATATTTTGCTCCAACAGCGACACAAAACCGGGCCAGAAACTGGACGAACTGGGCAGTGCATCTTCTGCTGTGTTTATGAGTTTTCTGACCAAGGCATGAACTTCTTTGGCCTCCTTAGGGGTTGAATGGGTGTGAGGGTTTTCTGAATGTATGGATGAAGCTTGGGCATGATGGTCCCCATCATCCTCCCCGGCTTGTTTGGAGTTTGACCTCAAACTCGGTAACTCCTCATCTTCATCATAGTATGGGCTCAAATCAGCCACATTGAAGGTGGCGGATACCCCATAATCACTGGGAAGGTCGACTTTGTAGGCATTGGGCCCGACCTTCTCCAATATCTCAAACGGGCCATCGGACCTTGGCATGATTTTGGACTTGCGTTTGCTTGGGAATCTCTCCTTCCGCAAGTGGACCCACACTAAGTCTCCTGGCTGAAAGTGGACCTCCTTCTTGTGCTTATTGGCTTGATGCATGGCTTGGGTATTAGCCTTCTCAATCCTTTCCCGGACTTGAGCATGAAGGTCCTTGATCTCTTGGGCTCGTTTTTCAGCCTCCCAACTAAACTTGCTAGGTGTGGGAATGGGAGTGAGGTCTAAGGGTGTTCTTGGATTGTACCCATAGACCACTTGGAAGGGGGAGAGGTGGGTGGCTTTGCTTGGTGCATGGTTGAAAGCGAACTCCGCATGAGGTAGGAGTTCATCCCAAGCCTTGATGTTCTTCTTCACAAGCACCCTAAGTAAGGCGCCCAAGGTCCGGTTAGTCACCTCGGTTTGGCCATTGGTTTGGGGGTGACAAGTGGTACTAAACTTGAGAAGTGTCCCCATCTTTCTCCAAAGTGTGAGCCAAAAGTGACTAAGGAACTTAGTGTCCCTATCCGAAACCATGCTCTTGGGAATGCCATGAAGTCTCACAATCTCTTTGAAGTAGAGATTGGCTATGTGGGAAGCATCATGAGTGGTGTGGCAAGGAACAAAGTGGGCCATTTTGGAGAATCGGTCCACCACCACCATGATGGAGTCCTTGCCTCTTTGTGTGCGCGGCAAACCCGTGATGAAATCCAAGCTAATATCTTCCCATGGGGCTAGTGGTACGGGCAAAGGGGAGTAGAGGCCGTGGGGAAGGACATGGCTTTTGGCCATGTGGCAAGTTGAGCATCTTTTGATGAAATGCTCCACGTCTCTAGCCATTTTTGGCCAATAGTAGTGCTCCTTGAGCATTGAGCACGTCTTCTCTACCCCAAAGTGGCCGGCTAGAGCACCACCATGCAACTCTTGGATTAGCAATTCTCTAAACCCGCACTTGGGTATACAAAGTCGTGACCCCTTGAAGAGGAACCCCTTTAAGAGATGGAAGAGGCCGTGGGGATGGGTTGCACACTTTGCATAGACCTCCTTGAAGTCTTCATCGTTGGTGTACATCCCCTTGACAACCTCAAACCCAAGTACCTTGGATTCAAGGGTAGAGAGCAAGAGATACCTTCTTGAAAGTGCATCGGCCCCCTTGTTCATTTGGCCGGATTTATGGTGGATCACAAAATGGAAGGATTGCATGAACTCTACCCACTTGGCATGTCATGGGTTGAGCTTATGTTGTCCTTGGATGAACTTCAAAGCTTGGTGATCCGTGTGGAGAATGAACTCTCCTCCAACCAAGTAATGCCGCCAATGCTCTAGTGCCCTCACAATGGCATAGAACTCCTTGTCATATGTAGAGTACTTCCTCTTGGCATCATTCAACTTTTCACTAAAATATGCAATGGGCCTCTTCTCTTGTGACAACACGGCCCCTATGCCAACTCTGGAGGCGTCACACTCTACCTCAAAGACTTTGGAAAAGCTAGGTAGTGCAAGAATGGGTGCACTAGTAAGCTTTTCCTTAATCTCTTCAAAAGCTCGTTGGGCTTGATTACTCCACACAAAGTGCTTGGCCTTGAGGACCTCGGTCATGGGTGCCATGATGGAGCTAAAATCTTTGACAAACCTCCTATAGAAGGAAGCCAAACCATGGAAGCTCCGGACTTGTTGTATGGAGGTGGGAGTAGGCCACTCATGGATGGCCTTGACCTTGTCTTCATCTACATGGATGCCTTGAGCCGAAACCACATAACCCAAGAAGATAACTTGGGGTGTGAAGAAGTGGCATTTCTCAAGATTACCATAGAGCTTCTCTTCGGCCAAAATGCTCAAGACTTGATGGAGGTGGCTTGCATGCTCTTGTTCATCCCGGCTATACACAAGAATGTCATCAAAATAGACAACAACAAATTTGCCAATGACCGCCCTAAGCCCTCATTCATAAGTCTCATGAAGGTGCTTGGTGCATTAGTCAAGCCAAATGGCATAACTAACCACTCATAGAGGCCCCCTTTGGTCTTGAAAGCCGTCTTCCATTCATCCCCTTCAAAGATGCGAATTTGATAATAGCCACTTCTAAGGTCGATTTTGGAGAAGATAGTGGCTCCATGAAGCTCATCAAGCAAGTCTTCCAACCTTGGAATGGGGTACTGGTACTTGATGGTGATCTTGTTGATAGCTCTACTATCAACACACATTCTCATACTCCCATCTTTCTTGGGCACAAGCAATGCCGGGACGGCACACGGGCTCAAACTCTCACGGATTAACCCCTTGGATAGGAGGTCATCCACTTGTCTTTGAACCTCTTGAGTTTCTTGAGGGTTCATGCGGTATGCCGGCTTGTTTGGGAGTGTGGCACCGGGAATAAGATCAATCTTGTGTTGGATCAACCTTTTAGGGGGTAGGCCATGGGGTATTTCATGTGGGAAGACATGGGAAAAGGTTTTCATGAGGGGTGTGAGTAAAGGGTGGGAAAACTCCTTTACCTTGGCCGGTTCTTGGCCTAAGAGGATCCACTCTTTGAAGTCTTCAAATTCATGGAGTTGAGAGTGGAGTAAGGTGGTGAGAAAGACATCCAACTTGGGAGCGTCTTGAGGGTTCTTTTGTGGGCTAGGCTTAAGGGGAGTGAGGGTGATTTTCTTGTGGTCTTTGGTGAAAGTATAGGTGTTCAAGCGGCCATCATGCATGACTCTCCTATCAAATAACCATGGCCGGCCCAAGAGGACATGGCAAGCATCCATGGGCACAATGTCACACCAAATTTCATCTTTGTAGGTTCTTCCAATGGAAAAGGAAAGTAAACACCGAGTGGTGATATGCAAACCCTTACCTTGGTTGAGCCATTGGATGGTGTAAGGACTTGGATGAGGTGTGACCGGGAGCTTGAGCTTGTCCACCATGGTCTTGGAAGCCACATTAGCGCAACTCCCACCATCAATGATGAGTGAACACACTTTTCCACTTACGGTGCATCGAGTGTGGAAAATACTTTCCCGTTGTTTCATTTCTTCATGTGAAGCAAGCCCACTCAAAGCTCTTCGGATTACTAAGAGCTCTCCTTCATCCGGGCCCTCTTCAACCTCCTCTATGACTTCATTCAAGTACACCCCTTTCTCATCTTCCTCCTTCTCTACCTCCTCTTCTAGCTCCTCTAGGGAAGCTTAATATTCAGCTAGAGAGACCATTCTCTTGTTGGGACACTCGGAAGCATAGTGTCCAAGGCCTTGGCAACGAAAACACCGGACTTTGCTAGATGGCTTTGGGGGCGGTTGTTTGGAGGGAGTTTGTGGAGTGGTGTTTTGTGGGGGTTTCGGGTTTGGAGAGGGGAAGGATTTTTGAGGAGTGTATGGAGGCTTTTGGAAGCCATAAGGCCGTGGGGTAGGCTTGGGGATGGGATTCTTGCCTTTGAGTTTCTTTTGCATTTCAACTTTGTGGGCTAGAGCACTTAGCTCATCAAGAGAGGTGTAGGGATGCAACTCAACAACATGGGCAATTTGCTCATCAAGACCACTCAAGTATCGAATCAAGGTTTGGGAGTCATCCTCCTTCAAATCACATTTCAAGAGGAGTTGTTCAAAGTCCCTAGTGTACTCTTCTACACTTTTGGAACCTTGTTTGAGGTGGTGGAGTTTAAGGAAATTGTCTTGGAGGTAATGTGGGGGTAAGAATTTGGCCTTTAGTTTGGACTTCATCTTCTCCCAAGTCTTGATCTTACTTTTCCCCTTTCTTACTCTCTTAGACACAACATTGGACCACCAAATAGATGCATATTTGCGAAGTTTCAAGGCCACTAGCTTTACCTTTTTGCCTTCCGGGATGTCTTTGTACTCAAAGACTCGCTCCACCGTTTGCAACCAATCGAGGAAGACATCCGGATCAAGTTGTCCTTCAAACTCCGGGATATCAACTTTGAAATCTCCATAACCTCGTTCATGTTGCCTTTGATGTCGGCTGGGACGTCTACCTTGCTCTTCTTCGCTTGAATCTCCAAAGGGGGTGCTTCCCTCGGAGTCGTCCGAGTCCCCATGCTTGCTTGAACTTCTAGAGCCCCATTGGTGTCGCCTCTTTTCTTCCATAAGTTGGCCAAGTTGCCGTTGAAGGTACTTGACTCGAGTCTCAAGTTCGGCTTTCTCCCTATGAGCTTGTTCAGCCACTTGGGAAGGGGTGAGGGTAGCGGACATGATAGCTTTGTGGTGGAAGCTTAGTGTTTTGGGGACGGGAAGAGGGAGGCACGGCCGTGTGCAGTGGCACGGGGTGGGCGTGCTCACGGGCTGAGGGTGAATTCTGGGACAGGATATGTGGCACGATCGTGTGGGTTGGCACGGGGTGACCGTGCTGGGTCGCTGGAAAATGAAGGTTGCAGAAATTGTGTGGCACGGTCGTGCTATAGGGGCACGGGGCACCCGTGCCGTGTTTCTGGTTGTGCACGGCTGAAAACCCGTGGGGGAAGTGTTTGGGATGTTTTTGTGGGTTTTGTGTTTGAGGTTGGAAGCAATACTCAGGATGGTAGCCTAGGCTCTGATACCAAGTTGATGTATGCTTGTAATGAACACAACCCAAGCTTACTCCACCCTTGTTCTTGCTAAGGAAACTAAGGGAGGAAAGGGAGAGAGTGTAGAAGATAAGAGGAGAGTTGATAGAGCAAGCACCTTAAGAGATAATCCAAGAGGAGCCACTCTTGTTGGATACTTGGGCAATCCCCTTAGATCAATTAGGAATCACCACCTAATTGAGATAAAGGGACCTAGACACCACTTAAGTTGCCACACTTAAGATATAGACTAGGAATTTTGAGGGGGAGAGTTTCTTTGAGAACTCACAAGCTTATGCATTCAAGTTGGTTGCAAAATGAAGGAACCAAGCTGCCTTTTAACAAGCCATGGCCGAGCTCCCTCTCTCCCTAGGCAGCAAATACAAAGCTAAGTACATGTGGGGAAGAGAGACACATCAAATCAGCCACTACAAGTTAAACACCTCACTACCTAGCTTAATCTACCTCATTAGGGGTTATTATGCCTCCCAAATGAGGTGTCAAGCTTACAAAAGTCCTAGAGTGCAGCAAAGGTGAGTCATTAGGCAAGTGGCCAAGCAAAAACCAAGGGAAATCAGCCCCTTGTACCGGCTAGAGACAAACCGGTTAAAAGGGTGTTTTCCTTGTCCTTTTGGCTGGATAATACCAACACAAGGGGGTGCTTTGGATGGGATTTGAACCCTTGACTTGATAAATATTTATGTCCCCTTTCATGCTGCAAAATTTCAGAAACAATGGAGTTGAGTTGGTGGGCCAAACATTCCCTTAATTCGGACAGTGCTGATTAGCGCCCTGCAGTGCACTGTCTTCAGTTTTGGGCTTGGTTGGCTGACCAAATGGACTCCAAATGCCTTGCAAAAGGTCTTGTTGGAAAGCTAAGATCTAAAGCTTTAAGGGGTGGTGGGTGCAGGAAATTTTCCCCTCTATATTTTGCTCCAACAGCGACACAAAACCGGGCCAGAAACTGGATGAACTGGGCAGTGCATCTTCTGCTGTGTTTATGAGTTTTCTGACCAAGGCATGAACTTCTTTGGCCTCCTTGGGGGTTGAATGGGTGTGAGGGTTTTCTGAATGTATGGATGAAGCTTGAGCACGATGGTCCCCATCAATATAGCACTAAATAATTTCCAATGGTCCACCGAATGAGGCTAACTGATGGAGAATAAGCAAGATGGAAAGGAACTAAGTAAGGGATAAACAAACTATCTTAACAAGTTTGCTTGAACTGGAATGGGATCAAGTGTTAAACTGGACAACCAAGACAACTGAGCTTGCTCTTGGATACAAACACACCACCAAAGCAATCCCAGGGCCCTTGATGCTAATCTAGATACAGACACACCACCAGATCAACAACAAGACTCACTAGAACACCACTTGTACTGGCTAAAATACAAGTTAGCTAGAGAGAGTTTGAGAGGCAAGGAGCAAAGCTTAACTTAATTCATTCAACAACTGAGTTCATACAAGTAAAATGAGGCCTTTATACTCAGCTTACACCACTCACAATGGCCAAGGCCCTATTTTATTTTGCATTTTTGAGGATTTTACTAGGAGCTTATATCTCCTTACAGCTTCTTACATCTGCTTATAACTCCTTACATCCTTACCATAATCCTTATATCTTCTTACATCTCCTTACATCTTCTTATAGCTTCTTTCATCTTCTTACATCCAATATAGATCTTTTATAACATCCAACAACTCCTTACATCAATCCTTACATCTTCTTATATCTCCTTACATCTTCTTACAGCTCCTTGCATCATCTTATAGCTCCTTGCATCTTCTTACAGCTCCTTACATCTTCTTATAACTCCTTACAGTTCCTTATATCTTCTTACAGTTCTTTACAACTCCTTACATTTATTAGCTATATCTAAATGTGAAATAGAATAGGCCCTAAGTCAAGTATTAAAAGAAAACTTAAAATAAAAAACAGATTTAAAACTAAGGAACCTAAAAACCACAGCATAACCTGATTCTTGACACCTATTTACTTTGTTAATCTCCATAAATGAGGTATCAAGCCCTTAGTTGATTAAAAGGACTGCTAATGATGCCTTTGGGAACAAAAATCACCTTCTAATCACATGATTAAGCCCGAGAAATAGCAAGTACAATAGCTTGTTATCCAATGGCTCAAAGGGAATTCTCTTGAATTTTGTGGTGGTTAATAGCAAATGTGATTGGGTCTGACTTTGCTGTTTTAAGGGGCTTCCTTGATAATATTTTAGACACCTTTTCAAGCCCATAAACATACCTTACTACTATTGCAAGTGAAGGTTAAAAAGTAACTCTGTCAACTCGGGCTACTACCGAACAAGAACTGGGCAGTACTGATGCTACTGTGCTTGTCCAAAATAAATGGAGCAACTTGATTCATTTGCTAGCCATTGCATGATTGTGCAAATGAGCTAAATTACCCCTCAAAAGGTTGGACCTGGCTGTTATTAAATCAAATAGCAAACCTAGGACTGAACTGGTTTACTGTATAGATCACAGTAGCTGAACCCTTGACTTAGAACCTTCTAAACCATTGCTTAAACATCTGGACTGAGGTTTGATGCTTGATTCTGGTTATCTAAGAGGCTACCTCCATCATCCTCCCCTTATTGTGAAGAATTTGACCTCAAATTCTCAAGGGGTGCATCTTCAAGGTAGGGGCTCAGATCTGCTATATTGAAAGTAGTAGAAACCCCACACTCTCCAGGAAGCTCAATCCTATATGCATTGTCATTGATCCTCTCCAAAACTTCAACGAGACCATCTACCCTTGGACTGCTTCATCTTTTAGGTAAATCTCTCCTTTCTCAAATGAACCCAGACAAGATCCCCAGGCTGGAAAACAACTTTCCTTCTGTACTTGTTTGCTTAGTTCTCATAGGTAGCATTACTCCTTTCAATCTTTTCTCTTACTTTCTCATGTAAAGCCTGAATCTCCTTCGCCCTCTCCTCAGCCTTGACATTGGGTTTCTGCTCAAGGTGATGTATGCTTGCAATGAACACAACCCAAGCTAACTCCACCCTTGTTCTTGCTAAGGAAACTAAGGGAGGAAAGGGAGAGAGTGTAGAAGATAAGAGGAGAGTTGATAGAGCAAGCCCCTTCAAGAGATAATCCAAGAGGAGCCACTCTTGTTGGATACTTGGGCAATCCCCTTAGATCAATTAGGAATCACCACCTAATTGAGATAAAGGGACCTAGACACCACTTAAGTTGCCACACTTAAGATATAGACTTGGAATTTTGAGGGGGAGAGTTTCTTTGAGAACTCACAAGCTTATGCATTCAAGTTGGTTGCAAAATGAAGGAACCAAGCTGCCTTTTAACAAGCCATGGCCGGGCTCCCTCTCTCCCTAGGCAGCAAATACAAAGCTAAGTACATGTGGGAAAGAGAGACACATCAAATCAGCCACTACAAGTTAAACACCTCACTACCTAGCTTAATCTACCTCATTAGGGGTTATTATGCCTCCCAAATGAGGTTTCAAGCTTACAAAAGTCCTAGAGTGCAGCAAAGGTGAGTCATTAGGCAAGTGGGCAAGCAAAAACTAAGGGAAATCAGCCCCTTGTACCGGCTAGAGACAAACCAGTTAAAAGGGTGTTTCCTTGTCCTTTTGGCTGGATAATATCAACACAAGGGGGTGCTTTGGATGGGATTTGAACCCATGACCTGATAAATATTTGTGTCCCCTTTCATGCTGTAAAATTTGACAAAAGTTGGAGTTGAAGAAGTCAACCAATTAGGGCCTTATTTCGGACTGTGCTGGATTGCGCCCTGCAGTGCGCTGTCTCAGGTTTTGGCTTGGTTGACTGACCAAATGGACTCCAAATGCCTTGCAAAAGGTCTTGTTGGAAATCTAAGATCCTAAGCTTTAAGGGGGTGGTGTGTGCAGGAAATTTCCCCTTCTACATTTTGCTCCAACAGAGAAACAAAACCGGGTCAGAAACGGTATGAACTGGGCAGTTCACTTTCTTCTTTGTGCATACATTTTCTGACTATGGCATGAACTCCTTTGGCCTTCTTGGACTCCCTAGCGGGGGATGGATCAGTGGCAATGGCTTTTGAAGGTTTGGTGGGATGGTCTCCATCATTCTCCCCGAGTTGGTTGGAGTTTGGCCTCAAACTCGACAACTCTTCATCTTCATCATAGCAAGGGCTCAAGTCGGCCACATTGAAGGTGGCGGGCACCCCATAATCACCGGAGAGGGCAACTTTGTAAGCGTTTGGGCCAACCTTCTCAAGGATTTCGAAAGGCCCATCCGATCTTGGCATTAATTTGGATTTCTTCTTGTTAGGAAATCTCTCCTTCCTCAATTGGATCCATACTAGGTCCCCAGGTTGAAAATGAGCTTTTTTTCTTTTCTTGTGAGGTGCGAACTCATGCATTTGGGATTTGGGGAGGGTGGTGAGAAAGACATCTCTTTGTGAGCTTGCCTTGGATTTGGAGGGGGCGGTTGGTTTGATGGGAGTGAGGGTGATCCTCTTGTGACCTTTGGTGAAGGTGTAAGTGTTCATGTGGCCATCATGCGTGACGCTCCTATCAAAGAGCCAAGGGCGACCCAACAAGACATGGCACGCACCCATGGGGATAAGGTCACACCAAATCTCATCTTTATAATTTTTCCCAATGCTTAAGGATAAGAGGCACTGAGATGAGATTTGCAAACCTTGGTTTTGATTGAGCCATTGGATGGTGTATGGCTTTGGGTGGGGAGTCACCGGAAGTTTGAGTTTGTTCACCATGGATTATGAGGCCACATTCGTACAACTTCCCCCATCAATGATAAGGGAGCACACCTTGCCACCTACGGTGCACCTTGTACGGAAGATGGATTCTCTTTGTTCAAGCTCATCATGGGAAGCTAGGCCACTCAAGGTCCTCCGAATGACCAAAAGTTCTCCTTCATCCGGGCCCTCTTCAACCTCCTCTATGGTTTCATTCAAATACACCTCTTTCTCTTCCTCCCTCTTCTCTACCTCCTCTTCTAGCTCCTCTAGGGAAGCTTGATACTCGGCTAAAGAAACCATTCTCTTGTTGGGACACTCGGAAGCATAGTGTCCAAGGCCTTGGCAACGAAAACACCGGATTTTGCTAGAGGGTTTTGGGGGTGGTTGTTTGGAGGGAGTTTATGGAGTGGTGTTTTGTGGGGGTTTTGGGTTTGGAGGTGGGAAGACATCTTGAGGAATGCATGGAGGGTTTTGGAAACCGTAAGGCCGTGGAGTAGGTTTGGAGGTGGGACTCTTGCCTTTGAGCTTCTTTTGTATTTCGACTTTGTGGGCTAAAGCACTTAGCTCATCAAGGGATGTGTAACGGTGTAGTTCAATAATATGAGCAATTTGTTCATCAAGTCCACTCAAGTATCGAATCAAGGTTTGGGAATCATCCTCCTTCAAATCACATTTTAAGAGGAGTTGTTCAAAGTCCCTAGTGTACTCTTCTACACTTTTGAAACCTTGTTTGAGGTGGTGGAGTTTAAGGAAATTGTCTTGGAGGTAATGTGGGGGTAAGAATTTGGCCTTTAGTTTGGACTTCATCTTCTCCCAAGTCTTAATCTTACTTTTCTCCTTTCTTACTCTCTTAGACACAACATTAGACCACCAAATAGATGCATACTTGCGAAGTTTCAAGGCCACTAGCTTTACCTTTTTGCCTTCCGGGATGTCTTTGTACTCAAAGACTCGCTCCACCGTTTTGCAACCAATTGAGGAAGACATCCGGATCAAGTTGTCCTTCAAACTCCGGGATATCAACTTTGAAATCTCCATAACCTCGTTCATGTTACCTTTGATGTCGGCGGGGACGTCTACCTTGCTCTTCTTCGCTTGAATCTCCAAAGGGGTTGCTTCCCTCGGAGTCGTCCGAGTCCCTATGCTTGCTTGAGCTTCGAGAACTCCATTGGTTTCGCCTCTTTTCTTCCATGAGTTGTCCAAGTTGCTTTTGGACATACTTTAGTTGAGCTTCTACCTCGGCTTTCTCCCTCAAGGCTTGCTCGGCCACTTGCTCGGGTGTGAGGCTAGAAGACATTTTGGCTTTGGAATAGAGAAAGAGTGTTTTGGGACAGGGAGAGGTAGGCACGGTCGTGCTAGCAGGCACGGCCTGACCGTGCTGAGCTACTGGTGAAGAAGTGCTGGGCTGGAATTGTGGCACGGTCGTGCTCAGGTGGCACGGTGTGCCCGTGCCAACTTTCTGGTTGAGCACGGCTGAAAATCCGTGGGGGAAGTGTTTGGGATGTTTTTGTGGGTTTTGTGTTTGGGATGTGTTTGAGGTTGGAAGCAATACTCAGGAGGGTAGCCTAGGCTCTGATACCAAGTTGATGTATGCTTGCAATGAACACAACCCAAGCTAACTCCACCCTTGTTCTTGCTAAAGAAACTAAGGAAGGAAAGGGAGAGAGTGTAGAAGATAAGAGGAGAGTTGATAGAGCAAGCACCTTCAAGAGATAATCCAAGAGGAGCCACTCTTGTTGGATACTTGGGCAATCCCCTTAGATCAATTAGGAATCACCACCTAATTGAGATAAAGGGACCTAGACACTACTTAAGTTGCCACACTTAAGATATAGACTAGGAATTTTGAGGGGAGAGTTTCTTTGAGAACTCACAAGCTTATGCATTCAAGTTGGTTGCAAAATGAAAGAACCAAGCTGCCTTTTAACAAGACATGGCCGAGCTCCCTCTCTCCCTAGGCAGCAAATACAAAGCTAAGTACATGTGGGGAAGAGAGACACATCAAATCAGCCACTACAAGTTAAACACCTCACTACCTAGCTTAATCTACCTCATTAGGGGTTATAATGCCTCCCAAATGAGGTGTCAAGCTTACATGGATCCTTGAATGCAGCAAAATGACTTATTCAGCAAGTGGGGAGGCAAGGGGACAAGCACAACCCAAGAAAATCAAACCTTGTACCGATTTGGGAAGAACCGGGTAAAAGGATGATTTTTGTGTCCTTTTGGCTGGTTAATACCAACACAAGGGGGTGCTTTGGATGGGATTTGAACCCAATTATTTATGTCCCCTTTCACACTGCAAAATTTGACAAAAGTTGGAATCGAGGAAGTCAACCAACTAGGGCCTTATTTCGGACTGTGCTGGATTGCGCCCTACAGTGCGCGGTCTCAGGTTTTGGCTTGGTTGACTGACCAAATGGACTCCAAATGCCTTGCAAAAGGTCTTGTTGGAAAGCTAAGATCCTAAGCTTTAAGGGGGTGGTGCGTGCAGGAAATTTCCCCTTCTACATTTTGCTCCAACAGAGAAACAAAACCGGGTCAGAAACGGTATGAACTGGGCAGTTCACTTTCTTCTTTGTGGATACATTTTCTGACTATGGCATGAACTCCTTTGGCCTTCTTGGACTCCCTAGCGGGGGATGGATCATTGGCAATGGCTTTTGAAGGTTTGGTGGGATGGTCTCCATCACAAGGGCTCTTGGAATCAGATCTTTTTGAGTTAAAAGATCTACCCCATAGACTATCTTAAAAGGGGATAAGCCAGTGGCCTTGTGAGGGGCTCTGTTGTGAGCAAACTCCACATGGGGTAGTAATAAGTCTTAAGCCTTGGCTTGAACTCTGATTAAGGCCCTTAAAAGGGTTCCTAAGGTTTTGTTGATGACCTCAATCTGACCATCAGTTTGAGGGTGGCATGTAGTGTTGAATTTGAGCTTGGCCCCTAGCTTCTTCCATAATGTAAGCCATAAATGGCTAAGGAACTTGGCATCCCTGTCAGAGACAATTGATCCTAGGACCTAGCCTCATTACCTCTTTGAAATACAACTCAGCAACTTGGGCAACATCATTGGTTTTAGAGTAGGCTATGAAATTAGCCATCTTTGAGAACCTGTCCAGAACTACAAAGATAGAGTCTTTCCGCCTTTGAGCCCTTGGTTATCCCAAGGCAAAGTCCATGCTCACATCAGTCCATGGAGCTAGGGACACTGGTAATGGGGTATATAACCCTTGTGGTAATGAGTAACTCTTGGCCGCCTGACATGTGCTACATCTCTTAAGGAGGTTCTGAACATCTTTCCTCATCCTTGGCCAGTAATAATGCTCCTTCAACATGGCTATAGTCTTGTTCTCCCTATAGTAGCTAGCAAGAGCTTCTCCATGCACCTCCCTAATAAGCAGTTCTCTTGCCCCACTTCTACGAACACACAGTCTGGTTCCCTTAAACAAGTAACCATCCTAGACCATAAAATCCTCCTTGGGTTTTTCCTTGTAGTGTTCATATAGCTCCTTGAAATCTTCATCATGTTCATACAGAGCCTTGAGGTGTTCAAAGCCCAGAACACTGGTTTTAAGCTGGAACAACAAGAGGTGTCTCCTAGACAACGCATATACTCCCTGACTTAGCTTACCTGACTTGTGGTTGATATCAAAGTGGAAAGACTGCAGGTACTCCATCCACTTTACAGGCCTAATATTGAGTTTATGTTGCCGATGGATGTACTTAAAGGCCTCATGGTCAGAATGGAGTATAAATTCAGCAGCTATGAGATAGTGACCCTAATGTTCCAAGCACCTAATGATTGCATAGAATTCCTTATCATAGGTTGAGTATCTTCTCTTGGATTCACAAAGCTTCTCATTGAAAAAGGCTAGTGGCTTGCCTTGTTAGGTTAGGACTCCTCCAATGCCTACTCTAGAGGCATCACTCTCAACCTCAAATACCTTCTTAAAACAAGGCAAGGCAAGAACTAGAACTTGAGTCAACTTTAATTTGATCTCATCAAAGGCTAGTTGTGCTTTAGAGTTCTGCTAGAATGAGCTGCCTTTGAGTACTTCAGTCATAGGTGCTATTATGGCACTAAAATTCTTGATAAACCTCCTACAAAAAGAGGCTAGCCCATGAAAGCTCCTCATATTATGGATGCTCTTGGGCACTGGCCAGCTTCTGATGGCCTCTACTTTGCTTTCATCCACTTGAATACCATCTGCTGCGACTATTTACCCTAAGAATGTGACCTCATGAGTAAGAAAGGTACATATCTTGAGGTTTCCATACAGTATCTCCTTCTCTAAGACTTAAACAACCTACTAAAGGCGATCTAGGTGCTCCTCTTCAATCTTACTGTAGATCAAGATGTAATCAAGGTATACTACCACAAATCTACCAATGAAGGGTCTGAAAACATGACTTATTAACCTCATGAAGGCGCTGGGAGCATTGGACAAACTAAAGGGCATGACCAACCATTCATAAAGGCCTCATTTTGCCTGGAAGGTTGTCTTCCATTCATCCTCTTGTCTAATTCTTATATCGTAATAGCCACTCTTCAGGTTAACTTTAGAAAACACCCTTGAACCATGGAGTTCATCTAACATATCCTCTAATCTAAGGATAGAATGTCTATATTTGATGGTGATCTTGTTGATACCTCTACTATCAATACACATCATTTGGCTTTCATCCTTTTTTGGGACTAGTAAGGCTAGCACAGCACAAGGGCTAAGGCTTTCTCTCACCATTCCCTTGGTTGTTAATTCCTCCACCAGCCTCTGAACGTCCTGAGTGTCCTTAGGGTTCAACCTACAAGCTAGTGTATTAGGTAACACAGCTCCAGGTATAAGATCAATATGGTGCTAAATTGATCTTTTGGGATGAAAACCTAGTGGGATTTCTTCTGAGAATACATGAGCATACTGATCTATAATCTGTTTAGCTTGTGGTGGAATAACTAGAACATCTAGCTCACTGTGGGTCTGAAAAATCTAACCCTTAAAGGACCTAAACTCATGCTGAGAGGCCTTAAGTTCAAATTCCATCAAGGTTAGATGCTTTTCTGGAACCTCAGTGGATTTGGAGGGTTTAGGTTTAGGTAATTAATGTGGGTTTAAAGGGGTAAGGGTGATCTTATTCTCATCCTTGACAAAGGGGTAAGTGTTTTGGTATCCATCATATATTACTCTCCTGTCATACAATAGGGCCTCCCCAATAGAATATGACATACATCCATAGGGATTATGTCACACCAAACCTCATCAAAGTAACTCTTCCCTAATGAAAATGAAACTAAGCATCTGGAATTGACTTATAAACCTTTACCTCGGTTCAGCCATTAAATGCAGTAAGGGTGTGGATGGACTGAAGTTTGCAGACCTAGTTTATCAATCAAGGTGGTTGAAGCTATATTAGAGTAGCTCCCACTATCTATGATCAGAGAACAAACTTTGCCTTGAATGGTGTACTTGGTGTGAAAGATATTCTTCCTTTGCTCATCTTTGGTGCTTCTCTAGACATTAAGGGTCCTTCTAATTACTAACATGCTGATGTAAGTCTCAAGGGAATGAAGCAACCCAAGTTAACTGACATCAAGGATATTAGAAAACAAGGAAACACTCATAGCCAGGGAGGCACGGTCGTGCTTGATGGCACGGGGGGACCGTGCTAACTTGCTGCCTAGCTTGCCCAGGAAGTGCCTTCTTCACGGTTTGAGATAGTTTTGAGGTCTAACGGAAGTCTGATGCAATTAGCTTTGTTTTGGTCTTGATTATGTATGGAAATGTGTAAACAAAGGAGTAAGGGAAGTGACGAATGAAAGTAGGATTCAGAATACTAAGAAGATCAAAGAGGGAGCTCACGGTTTGAGATAAGAGAAACCAAGAGCTAGCTTATGAACTTCAAATGTGTTTAATAAAATTAGGATAGTTCTAAGCTAGATGATTAGATAAGATACACCACTAATCACTTAGCTTAGGGCCCTTAATCTTGGTTCAGGATAAGATACACCACCTAACCAAAGATTAAGACTCACTTGATCACCACCTTAATCGGCCACAATTAAGGATAAGCAAGTTAAGTGTTTAAGGAAATCACAAGACACAAAGTCTTTGCTCTCAACTGAATAATCAACTCTATTTCATTAAAATGAACATACAAGGCTTTTATATGGCCTTGAGAATACATGAGAGAGCTTTCCTTCTAAGGTAGGAAAGTCATTAAGCATGCCTAAGACTACTTAGTACACGGTTTAGCCTAAAACAAACATAAGCTGAAAGTTTAAGTTACAAAGCACTATTTTATCTACCTAAGCTCTTTCCTATGCATTAAGGAATGTCAATGACTCAATTTCCCAGCTAGGAAGGTAAGGTTACACGGCTGGCCACCTCAAAAGAGCTGAAGAATGCATGGTTGCCATGTCATGCTTGAGTGGCCGTGTGAGAGCTTGCAAAATGGAGGCTTTTCTCTTGCTCCACGTGTCTCTCTCATGGGTGGCTAGGTGGCAGCTTACCAAGAATCTCAAAATGATCATGTAGGCAGGCACTCACCTTAAGCAAACCCCTTGAAGGAGGAAAACCACTAGGCTAAGTAATTGGGTGTCAATCAGCCGGTTTCTGCCTCAACTTGTCTCGCATGCTTGACACATCAAATGCTGACTAATTGCTACGTTTCTTACATGGATGGAAACCTTAAGATGTCTAGTTTACCCTTCAACTTGAATCGTAGCAATTGGACTTCGTTGGCCCACTGAACAAACCAGAATTCCAAAACCGTGCAGTTTGCAGTGCAATCCGGACAAGGTCAAAAGATGAACTGTTTTAAGCAACCAATTGAACTCCAAATAATATGAAACCAATTGGACTTAAAAGCTAAGATCTTGAGCTTGAAAATTCCCCAAAAAACGAGCACCAAAATGTTCCTTAATCCTGTGTAATTAGATAACAAAAACCAGGTGAAAATCTGGATGAGAACCCGGGTGCATCACCTTGTGTTTTCTCCATCAAGTGACTTATGGCCGTGACTTTGGACTTGATTTCTTGATTATTCTGGATCATTGAAACACCTTGAGGATGGACCTTCATCATTCTCCCCTTGCTAGGAAGATTTGATCCTCAAATTAGAAAGGTAGCCATCTGCTTTATAAGGGCTTAAATCAGCAACGTTAAACGTAGCTGATACTCCATAATCTCCTGGTAACTCCACCTTATAAGCATTATCATTAATCTTTTCCAAAATCTCGAATGGACCATCTGCTCGTGGCATCAGCTTAGTTTTCCTTTTGGAAGGAAAACGTTCTTTGCGTAGATGTATCCTGACCAAATCACCTGGCTTAAAAAGTTTCTCTCTTTTATGCTTGTTAGCTTGGGCCGTGTATGAGAGTGTAGTTTTCTCGATCTTGGCCTTTACTAACTCATGCAACTTTTGGATTTCTCCCACTCTAGCTGCGGCATCCGCACTTGGTTTTTGATCTAACGGTCGAGGAATAAGATCAAGTGGACTTAGGGGATCAGTCCCATAGACCACCTTAAAGGGTGATAGACCAGTAGCCTTGCTTGGAGTCTTGTTGTATGCAAACTCAGCGTGTGGAAGTAACAGATCCCATGCTTTAGCTTGGTTTTTAATCAAAACCTTTAAGAGAGTACCAAGGGTTCGATTAGTGACCTCTGTTTGCCCGTCTGTTTGTGGATGACAAGTGGTACTGTATTTGAGTTTGGTACCCAACTTCTTCCACAAAGTAATCCAAAAGTGACTTAAGAACTTGGTATCTCGATCTGAGACGATGGAACGAGGAATTCCATCTAATCTCATCACCTCTTTGAAATAGAGCTCAGCGACATGAGTAGCATCATTAGTCTTGTTGCAGGGGATAAAATGAGCTATCTTTGAAAATCGATCCACAACCACAAAGATAGGATCTTTATTCCTTTGTGTCCTTGGTAAACCAAGCATGAAATCCATACTAACGTCTACCCATGGCAACGTAGGAATAGGAAGTGGTGTGTACAACCCCTGGGGGAGTAAATGACTCTTCGCTATCTGACACGTACTGCACCTTCTAATGATGTCTTGAACGTCCTTCTCCATGCCCGGCCAATAATAATGTTCCCTAAGCATGATTAGGGTCTTGTCTTCACCAAAATGACCAGCTAAAGATCCAGCATGGACTCCTCGAATCAACAACTCACGTGTGCTGCATTTGGGGACACATAACCGAGCACCTTTAAAGAGAAACTCTTCTTGAATTAAGAAATCCCCTTTGGGATGTTTAGCACACTCAGAGTATAACACCCCAAAATCTTCATCATCCTGGTATAAAGCCTTTAGATGCTCAAATCCAAGGATACAAGCATCTAACTGGAACATCAATAGATAACGCCGAGAAAGGGCATCGGCGCCTTGATTCAACTTGCCGGACTTATGCTTGATAGTAAAGTGAAAGGACTGGAGGAACTCAACCCATTTAGCATGGCGTGAGTTTAACTTATGTTGGCCTTGAATATACTTTAAAGCCTCGTGATCTGAGTGCAGAATAAACTCGCTGGCAATCAAATAATGGTTCCAATGTTCTAGGCATCGAACGATGGCGTAGAACTCCTTGTCATAAGTTGAATATCTCTTTCTGGTATCACATAATTTCTCACTGAAGAAGGCCAAAGGGCGTCCTTCTTGAGTAAGAATTCCTCCAATACCAACTCCAGAAGCATCGCACTCAACTTCAAAGACCTTCTCAAAACACGGTAGAGCTAAAACGGGTGCTTGAGTTAGCCTCTCTTTCACTTCTTCAAAGGCTGCTTGGGCTTTAGGATTCCAAGTGAACGAGGAACCCTTAAGAACTTCAGTCATAGGAGCTAGAATAGTACTTAAATTATGTATGAATCTCCTATAGAAAGAAGCCAAGCCATGAAAGCTTCGAACGTCATGAATACTCTTAGGAACAGGCCAAGTCCGAATAGCCTCAATCTTGCTTTCATCTGCCTTAATTCCATCTCTTGATACAATATAACCTAAGAAGGTAACTTCATGGGTAAAGAAGGTACACTTCTTTAGGTTTCCAAACAATTTCTCCTTTTCAAGAACGAGCATCACCTGAGTTAAGTGATCTTGATGCTCTTGCTCATTCTTGCTAAACACCAAAATATCATCGAAGTAAACGACCACAAACTTGCCCAAGTATGGCCGAAATACTTGATTCATCAATCTCATAAACGTACTAGGGGCATTGGAAAGACCGAAAGGCATGACTAACCACTCATATAATCCGCCCTTAGTCTTGAAAGCAGTTTTCCACTCATCGTCCTCCCTAATACGAATCTAATAATATCCACTCCTCAAATCAATCTTACTAAACACCTTAGAGCTATGTAACTCATCCAACATATCTTCAAGCCTAGGTATAGGGTACCTATACTTGATTATAATTTTGTTTATGGCCCTACTGTCAACACACATCCTCATACTACCATCCTTCTTCGGGACCAAAAGAGCAGGAACAGCACACGGGCTTAAGGATTCTCGTACCAATCCCTTGAATATCAGTTCTTCAACTTGACGTTGAATCTCTTGAGTTTCTTTGGGATTTGTCCTGTAGGCTGGTTTATTAGGTAGCATGGATCCAGGGATAAGGTCAATATGATGTTGAATGTCACGCTTTCGGGGTAAACCAGAAGGTATCTCATCTGGAAATAGGTGACTGGACTGATTCAATGTGACCTTGGCTATGGGATGGGATGGAAGTGGTGTTTCTGGCTCATCTTGTACTTGCAATATCCATTCTTTCAAGGCCTTGACCTCATGTTGAGAAGCCTTTAAAAGTGGTTCAACATATGTCAAAAGCAAGTCAGATTGATTTTGGCTTTTTTGTGGTTTCATTTTGTGGAGTTCAGATGGTGACATAGGATTCAGGGTAATCTTCTTGCCATCTTTGGTAAAAGAATAAGTATTAAGGTAACCATTATGCATAACCTTCCTGTCATACATCCATGGTCGTCCTAACAGAATATGCCAAGCGTCCAAGGGGATAACATCACACCAAAGTTCATCTTGGTAGTTCTTACCAAGAGAGAATGAAATCAAGCAACGAGAGTTAACTTGTAATCCCTTGCCTTGATTTAATCATTGAATATTGTATGGGTGTGGGTGTGCCGTGGTCTGAAGGCTCAATTTTTCAATCATACTCAACGAAACAACGTTGGCACAGCTCCCTCCATCGATGATTAACGAGCACACTTTGCCTTGGACTGTACATCGTGAGTGAAAGATGTTCTCACGTTGTTCATCCTTAGCAACTCGTTGATTGCTCAATATCCTTCGAATTACTAGCATCTCACCTTCATCTGCATTTTCCACAAACTCCTCCTGATCATCCTCATGATCCTCCTCAGCTTTCTCCTCCTTTTCCTCCTCTCTCTCCTCGGCAAATTCTCCTTCTATGGCTTCCCACTCAGCTAAGGTAATTAACTTTCGACTTGAACAATCAGAAGCAATATGTCCTAGGCCTTGGCACTTATAACATCTTTTTTGGCTTATGGGGTATGGATTAGGACGTGGGGGATTCGGTAGTAGCCTTTGAGGAGCTTGGATCTTTTGTGGATTAGATGGGAAAGGGGTAGATGATTTAGGCTGAGGCGTGGTACTCCCCTTGTTAAAAGGTTGCCCACGATTTGGTGTAGAATAGGGCTTGAATGAATCCCGAACATTCATCCTAGACTTTCTTTGTTGCTCCACCTTATGTGCTAGGACACGTACTTCATCAAAGGTGGCATAAGCTTGCAATTCAACCACATTGGCTATCTTAGGATCAAGCCCCCCCAGGTAATGAACCATGGTCTGCTCTTCAGGCTCATGAATGTCACATTTGATCATGAGTTTCTCAAACTCCCGCGTATATTCTTCAATGCTCATTTTGCCTTGATTCAGATGGTGAAAGAGCATGTATTGATCTTGGACATACGTGGAAGGCAAAAATCGTGCCTTCATCTTGGCTTTCATCTTGTCCCAAGTAGCAATCTTACTCTTCCTCTCTCTAGTTCTCTTAGCATTAAGGTTTGTCCACCATAAGGAGGCATATTTCCTTAGTCTAAGAGAAACTATCTTGACTTTCTTATCCTTCGGAATCTCCTTAAACTCAAAGATACGTTTCACTCTTTGTAACCATTCAATGAACTCATCAGAATCTAACTTACCCTCAAACTCAGGAATTTCAACCTTGAATTCATTAGAGTTGAAAGTAGGCCGTGTTCTTCTTTGTGTTCTTTTGAATGGTACATCCTCTTCAGAGAATGATAATGCATTGCTGGCTTCCTCTTCATGGCCATAATCCGTCCCAATTCGAATACTTGGTGATTCTTGAAGCTTTTGCTTATGTTTCATGTGATTTCCTGATGTAAAGGTCAATGGGAATGAACACACTCACTAACCTTACACCAAAGAAGACTCAAAACTCAATGTAGTTCACGGGCTGAAGTGGCATGAGCGTGCTAGTGGGCACGGGTACACCGTGCTGAATCACTGCCTGAAATAACTAGGATAGGCTAGTTTTGCCCGGTTTGAGTGCTCTTCAATTCTAACTGATTTTCTGGCTTTTTGGTGAGGTAGACTTGAAGGAAATGGGGGTGAATGGTAGTAGAAAGAGTGGAATAAGGACGGGGAATGAAGAACACGGTAGGGGGAGATGAATACCTTGGAAAATTAAGCAAACAATCTTGCTAATGACCCGGTAAGAAGCAAAGGAGAGAAATAAGCTAAACTCTTGGATTGGATACAGTAATCACCACCAACCTTTGAGTCTAGGTGATGCATATTCCCATATGCATCATTTTTATTTAAGGTCAACTTCCAAGAAGAAAAGTGTCAAACAAGAGCGTACATGGGAACTCTCATATTTTCTCTTATTATGTGAGTTCAAGGACTTTAGACACCATGAAGTAGTCAAGCAAGTGGCGAAAATCTGGATAAAACTCATATTCCTTCCGGAAGAATTGGTGCCCGATTCATCCCTGCGGAAGGTAATTTTTTTTGTGCTCATTTTTTGGACTAGCTCAAGTGGACCCACAACTTGAGGGGCCACATGGTTTTGAAGCTTAAGATGTCAGCTTTAAAATAAGCCCAATTTTATTTAATTTGGACGTCATTTGATTGGGCAAAGTAGCACTCAAAGGGAAGTTGTCCTGCTCCAGTCCAGTTCTGATATAGGTGTAATGTTCGGACCATAACTTTTGATCTACTTATCCAAATTGAGCAAATGAGCCCATTCTGGAAAATAGATTTCCACGGCTTTCCAACAAGCCCAGAATCCCCTGATTTGAACGTGCGCCCTGAGAGTTATGCTCAGTTGAAGTGGAGGCTGCTGCAAGGATTAAATGCTGGGCAAATGAAGAGACTTTGGTTACATGACATCATGTGGATGACTTCATGCACGACTTGGAGTGTTCTAGATGGATATCTTCAGCTGATTGGAAGCCTAGAATATTCTTTGTAACCTCCCCCACCCCTTTATGTTGAGTCTTTTCCATTTTCCAAGCCTTTTCAATTTTTTAGTTTTAATTGCTAGGAGTTTTTAAGTCTTTTGGTTATCTTTGTTTAGCCTATAAATAGGTGGTTTATGTAGTTGCATTTGAATTCAGAGTTGTAAGCTTTTCCAAGAGTAGTACAAACACCTTGAGAGTGATTCTCATTTGTGTCCAAAAAAAAATTCCCTAGTTCTATATCTTGAATTTTGGCAAGTTCAAGTGGTGTTCTAGGTTCTCTTTTCTTTTCCAATTGGAGTGATTCCTTGGTGAAGACGAGAGGATTTGCCCAAGATCAAGTCCTTGAGTGGCTCCGCGAAGGATTATCTCAAGTGCAAGGTCTTGTTTATCCTTTGTTCTTTTTTTGTTATTATTTTCATTCCATCTCAATCAACCTTCCATTTTCTCTTTACTTTGGTTCAATTCTTATTTGGGATTATTTGAGTTTGATTTGGTTCACTTACCACCCACTTATACATCACTAGGGCCCTTAATCTTGATTAAGATACAGAATCACCACTTAATCAAGGTTAAGACACACTTGAATACCACTTAGTTTGGCCTAAACTAAGATAAGCAAGCAAGGATTTGGTGAGGAAGCTTTAAAAGCTCTCTACGGTTTTCTTTGAACAAAATCTGAAGTGCCCTTCATTATGGCCGTGCCTTCCCTTTTGTTGCTTGCCTTACAACCTTTCCTACTCAGCAAGCAAGTTAGAAGACACCTCACCTTACCCTCCTGGGGAGGAAAGGTGTTAATTAACTCTAATTCCCACGGTCAGAGTTAATCGGTTACATACTTAATGCTAACCAAAATACACTTAAAGCCTCAAGGAAAACAAGACAAATGAAGATTACTACATTATTAACTTGTCCTTAATCTCATTCAGCTTCAAATGCAGCAAGGAAGGCATGTGCCCAGCCGAAAAGTGACCTCCCCTTTGCGGCTGGCCAATAGGAAGCAAGATAGCACCTTCCTTGTCTTCCAATGAGAATCAAGAGACAATTCTTCTTGCAGCCCTTTTTTCATTGGTTGTGACCTTCCCTAGGTTGCCTTGGACGTGTGCCAACATAGAAGAGAGTGCCCATTCAGCTGAAGAGAAGGAAAACGTCTAGAGAAGGTAAAGTGCTGCTGTGACGTCAACCGGGTTAGGGCCAGTTTGTTTCACCCGGTTTTCAGACTAAGTTTAACCCAAGCAAAAAGGGATATGATCTGGGTTTTACTCGTGGGGGGAAAGTTCAAGGTGTGTAAAACCCCCCAATCAAGAAATTAGGGTTAAACAAAGTTTAAGTAGGGTAATCACACCTAAACTTTTAATCGCGCAGAACTGGACCGATCTGACCGGTTGGGAAAATGTCATTGATACTCCATCCTCTTCGTGGCATGATTTGAAACCAATGCCTGGACTTGAAAGCTAACATCCTGAGGATTCCAAAAATGCAAAAATACTGGCCTTAAGCCATCATATGGCTTTCATGTATATGTGGGTGGTAAGTGAACCAAATCAAACTCAAATAAACCCAAATAAGAATTGAACCAAAGTAAAGAGAAAATGGAAGGTTGATTGAGGTGGAATGAAAATAATAGCAAAACATAACAAAGGATAAACAAGACCTTGCACTTGAGATAATCCTTCGCAGAGCCACTCAAGGACTTGATCTTGGGCAAATCCTCTCGTCTTCACCAAGAATCACTCCAATTGGAAAAGAAAAGAGAACCTAGAACACCACTTGAACTTGCCAAAATTCAAGATATAGAACTAGGGATTTGGAATACTTTTGAGAATCACACTCAAAGGTAATTGTATTTCACTTGGGAAAGCTTACAACTCTGAATTCAAATGCAACTACATAATCCACCTATTTATAGGCTAAACAAAGACAACCAAAAGACTTAAAAACTCATAGCAATTAAAACTAGAAAATTGAAAAGGCTTGGAAAATGGAAAAGACTCAACATAAAGGGGTGGGGGAGGTTACAAAGAATATTCTAGGCTTCCAAACAGCTGAAGACATCCATCTAGAACACTCCAAGTCGTGCATGATGTCATCCACATGATGTCATGTAACCAAAGTCTCTTCATTTGCCCAGCATTTAATTCTTGCAGCAGTCTCCACTTCAACGGAGCATAACTCCCAGCACACACGTCCAAATCAGGTGATTCTGGGCTTGTTGGAAATCCCTGGAAATCTATTTTCCAAAATGGGCTCAATTTGGAATATTCTAGGCTTCCAATCAGCTGAAGACATCCATCTAGAACACTCCAAGTCGTGCATGATGTCATCCACATGATGTCATGTAACCAAAGTCTCTTCATTTGCCCAGCATTTAATTCTTGCAGCAGTCTCCACTTCAACGGAGCATAACTCCCAGCACACACGTCCAAATCAGGTGATTCTGGGCTTGTTGGAAATCCCTGGAAATCTATTTTCCAGAATGGGCTCATTTGCTCAATTTGGATAAGCGGTGTAAACTTTTTGGCCCAAACAATGCACCTATCTCAGACTGGACTGGATCAGAATAACGTATCTTTGAGTGATATTTTGCCCAATCAAATGACGTCCAAATTAAACAAACTTGGGCTTATTTTAAAGATGAAATCTTAAGCTTCCAAAGCATATGGGCCCTCAAGTTGTGGGTCTACTTGAGCTTGTCCAAAAGTTACCACAGAAATTACCTTCCGTAGGGATGAATCGGGCACTAATTCTTCCGGAAGGAATAAAACTTTTCTACAGAGTTTTGCCACATCTTTGACTTCTTGAAGCTTGATTGGGTCTTTCTTGGTGAAATACAAGGTACTCTTGATCCCCATTTGGAAAACCCGTTTGGAAAAGGCACTTTGAAGTTCAAATAAAACTCCATAAAGTGTCTTTTGCCATGAAATTCAAATATTGGAACCAAAGAGGAGCCTTGCCATGCATGAACTTGTTTGAAACTTACCTCCCTTGAAGTTGAGTTTAAAGAATGAAAATGATCCCCTTGAAAATATACATCAATTATCCCTTTCTCTTCGAAAAGAATTGTCCTCAATTCTTGTTGTGAATGAGGGCATTCTTCTTGACTCAAGAGTTCCTCAATTCCTTCGACAACCCCACATAGCTCCAAATCGGGCACTTGGAGTTCTTTAATTTCAAGCTCATCAAATATTGGAGGTAGGTCACAATTCACCTCATGGTTTTCATGACATCCTTCTTTAGAGATCAAGGGTTCTCCATGTTCGCCTTCCTTATCTATCCCTCTTGGTTGTCCCTCACTTGTGTTTCCCATTTGTCCCCCCATGGTTATAAGTTTGGTTAGTTCAGGTTCTAATTGTGGGGATAATGGAACAATGAAATTGTCATAACAAGGATCAAAGTGAGCAACACATGCTATTCCTTTATCTAAATGGTGATCTGGCACAAGTGGCAAAGGACATGAATAGTCTTCTTGTCCCTCAAGTTCAAAGGTCTCTTCATCACCATAGTCATCAAAAACAGGAGGTAGGTCAACTAGGCTTGAAGCTTCCTCCCCAAGGATCTTTTCATCTTGGTTGGGGTTAGGTTTCTCCAAACAAAGGAAGGAAGTAGAGTTAGAGATACAAGCACTCATGGGACTCCCCTTGTTGAAAGGGATGCCTTTAGAAGAGGAATTAAAGCCATTTTTCTCAAAGGTAAGAAAAAGATGCTTCTGTAAGTAAGAGGTTGGATCAAAAGCATACTTTAGTTTACCTCTCAACTTATCCCATGTTCTGATCTTACTTTTTCCTCTCTTCTTCCTCTTATACTTGTACTTTTCCCACCATTCAAGCGCATGGCCTCGGAGCTTCTTGATAACCACCTTAAACTTCTCTTGCTCTTCAATGTTGTAGCGAGTGAAGACTTGATCCACTTTGGAAATCCAGTATGGGAAATCTTCTTTTTGGCCACGGAACTTTGGAGTTTCAAGGATGACCATCTCCTTTTCAATCAAAGCAATCTCTTTTCTCAAGTTTCCAAGAGAAATCATGATGGATGAATGCTTAAGGGTTCTTTGTGGGTTATGTGTTTAGGCTAGAAAAAGGCTGTTTTGGAGAAGAGGAGGGAGGGCACGGTCGTGCAATGGGGCACTGGGGAACCGCACTTGAGTGCTGCTTTGAAAATACTGAAAATCAAGGGTGGCACGGTCGTGCTAGGGAGCACGGTGTGGCCGTGCCAAGTTGCTGCCCGCGGATGCTTGGGCTTTGCACGGTTTTGCTGGTTTGAGTTGTTTTTGTGTTTTTGTTTGGGAAATGTGTTTGGGCTGCAACCTTGGTCAAATGGCAACCTAGGCTCTGATACCAATTGATGTATATGTGGGTGGTAAGTGAACCAAATCAAACTCAAATAAACCCAAATAAGAATTAAACCAAAGTAAAGAGAAAATGGAAAGTTGATTGAGGTGGAATGAAAATAATAGCAAAACAGAACAAAGGATAAACAAGACCTTGCACTTGAGATAATCCTTCGCGGAGCCACTCAAGGACTTGATCTTGGGCAAATCCTCTCGTCTTCCCCAAGGAATCCCTCCAATTGGAAAAGAAAAGAGAACCTAGAACACCACTTGAACTTGCCAAAATTCAAGATATAGAACTAGGGATTTGGAACACTTTTGAGAATCACACTCAAAGGTATTTGTATTTCACTTGGGAAAGCTTACAACTCTGAATTCAAATGCAACTACATAACCCACCTATTTATAGGCTAAACAAAGATAACCAAAAGACTTAAAAACTTCTAGCAATTAAAACTAGAAAATTGAAAAGGCTTGGAAAATGGAAAAGACTCAACATAAAGGGGTGGGGGAGGTTACAAAGAATATTCTAGGCTTCCAATTAGCTGAAGACATCCATCTAGAAGCATCTAAAACGTGCACAATATCAGCCACACAATCACATGTAACCGAAGACTCTTCATATTCCCAGAATTAATCCTTGCAGCTGCTTCAACTTCAACAGAGGATATCTTCCAGAATACTCGGCCACATCACACGTTCTTGGGCTTGATAGAAAGCCCTGGAAGTCTATTTTCCATAATGGGCTCATTTTCTCAATTTGGATAAGCGGTGTAAAAGTTATGGCCCAAACAATGCACCTATCTCAGACTGGACTGGATCAAAATAATGTACCTTTGAGTGATAGTTTGCCCAATCAAATGACGTCCAAATTAAACAAACTTGGGCTTATTTTAAAGCTGAAATCTTGAGCTTCCAAAGCATATGAGCCCTCAAGTTGTGGGTCTACTCGAGCTTGTCCAAAAGTTGCCACAACAATTACCTTCCGCAGGGACCAATCGGGCACTAATTCTTCCTTGGGCTGGGCTTGATGGTCTTTGGGCCGTTCATGATGGTCTCTATCATTGAAATGCAAGGTACTCTTGATTCCCATTTGAAAAATCCATTTGAAAAGGGCACTTTGACGTTCAAATAGAACTCCATAAAGTGTCTTTTGTCATGAAATTCAAATATTGGAACCAAAGAGGAGCCTTGCCATGCATGAACTTGTTTGAAACTTACCTCCCTTGAAGTTGAGTTTAAAGAATGAAAATGATCCCCTTGAAAATATACATCAGGCTTAGGAAATCAGATGCACAAAACCGGGCTTAAGCTGACCGGTTAACCCGTTTGTGCTGTTTTCGATTCCTTGCCAAAGGTGAGCCATCTTCTTGGTTTGGGACCTTGTTTTTGGACGACTTGGACTAGTTATTTCATGGTCAAGGTCGTTACTAGGTGGGGTTCCATCATCCTCCCCTTGTTGAAGAGATTTGACCCTCAAATCTGGTGGGGAAATGTCCGGATGGAAGGGGCTCAAATCAGCTACATTAAAAGTGGCTGAAACCTCATAGTCACCAGGGAGATCAATCTTATAAGCATGGTCGTTGATCTTCTCTAAGACCTCAAATGGACCTTTGGCTCGTGGCATGAGTTTATTTTTCCTCTTGGACGGAAAACGTTCCTTTCTCAAGTGAATCCATACCAGGTCTCCTGGTTGAAAGACAATCTTTCTCCTATGCTTGTTGGCGTGTGCTTCATAGGCTGCATTAGTCTTCTCAATTCGTGCCTTCACTAACTCGTGGAGCTTTTGAATCTCTTTTACTCTTTGTGTTGCATCAACATGGGCCTTTTGGTCTTGAGGTCGTGGGGTTAGGTCATTTGGACTCAATGGATCAATTCCATATACCACTTTGAATGGTGAAAGACCAGTAGCTCTACTAGGCGCCTTGTTGCATGCAAACTCAGCATGTGGTAATAGTAAATCCCAGGCCTTAGCATTTGTTTTAATCAAAGCCCTTAGGAGAGTTCCTAGGGTCCGATTAGTCACTTCCGTTTGGCCATCAGTCTGGGGATGACAGGTAGTACTAAACAACAATTTAGTACCAAGCCTTTTCCATAGGGTAATCCAGAAATGACTGAGGAACTTTGTATCCCTATCTGAAACAATGGTCTTAGGAATACCATGCAACCTTGTTACCTCTTTAAAATAGAGCTCGGCAATGTGTGTAGCATCATTTGTTTTGCAGCAAGGAATGAAATGTGCCATCTTTGAAAATCTGTCCACTACCACAAAGATTGAATCCTTTCCCCTTTGAGTCTTAGGTAGACCCAAAATGAAGTCCATACTCACGTCCACCCATGGTAGAGTCGGTACGGGTAATGGGGTGTATAATCCGTGAGGTAGGGTATAGCTCTTGGCTGCTTGGCACGTTCCACACCTCCTAAGGATGTCCTGAACATCCTTCTCCATCCCTGGCCAGTAGTAATGTTCCCTTAACATGGTTAGGGTCTTTGATTCTCCAAAATGACCTGCCAAGGAACCTCCATGAACTTCTCTGATCAGAAGCTCACGAGTGCTACACTTTGGGATGCACAACCGCACTCCCTTGAATAAATAACCTTCTTGAATCAGGAGATCTCCCTTTGGATGCTTCAAACAAGCAGCATAGAGAGGCCCAAGGTCTTCATCTTCAGCATATAGACTCTTAAGATGCTCGAAACCCAGAATAAGGGCTTCTAACTGAAACATAAGGAGATGTCTCCTTGATAATACATCTGCGCCTTGATTCAACTTGCCTGATTTGTGCTTGATAGTGAAGTGGAAAGATTGTAGGAATTCAACCCACTTAGCATGACGTGAGTTCAGTTTGTGCTGGCCTTGAATATACTTCAATGCTTCGTGATCTGAATGAAGTATGAACTCACTAGCCACTAGGTAATGACTCCAATGCTCTAGGCACCGAATGATAGCAAAGAATTCTTTGTCATATGTGGAGTACTTTCTTCTTGAGTCGCATAGTTTTTCACTGAAGAAGGCCAAGGGCTTGCCTTCTTGAATTAAAACTCCACCAATTCCTACTCCTGATGCATCACATTCAATCTCAAAAATCTTCTCAAAGCACGACAATGCTAGAACAGGTGCTTGAGTAAGTTTCTTCTTAACTTCTTCAAAGGCGGTTTGTGCCTTAGGATTCCATTGGAATGATGAACCCTTAAGCACTTCGGTTATAGGGGACATGATGGTGCTGAAGTTTCGAATGAACCTTCTGTAGAACGAAGCCAAACCATGAAAACTTCTAACATCATGTATGCTTTGTGGTTGAGGCCAAGTGCGGATAGCCTCGATCTTTCCCTTATCAACCTTAATGCCTTCACTAGAAACAATGTAACCTAAGAATGTAACCTCATGAGTGAAAAAGGTACATTTCTTAAGGTTACCATATAGCTGCTCACGCTCAAGGATATGCATAATCTGACTGAGATGATGTTGATGCTCTTGCTCGCCCTTGGAATAAATAAGAATGTCATCGAAGTAAACCACCACGAACTTGCCAATATAGGGTTTGAATACTTGATTCATCAACCTCATGAACGTACTAGGAGCGTTGGAAAGACCGAATGGCATAACTAGCCACTCATATAAACTTCCTTTAGTCTTGAATGCAGTCTTCCATTCATCTCCCTCTCTTATTCTGATCTGGTAGTAACCACTTCGAAGATCAATCTTAGAGAAGACTTTAGAGCCATGTAGTTCATCCAACATATCTTCAAGCCTAGGTGTAGGATACCTATACTTGATTGTGATTTTGTTAATGGCTCTGCTGTCGACACACATGCGTTGGCTGTCATCTTTCTTAGGCACCAACAAAGCAGGCACGGCACAGGGACTTAACGACTCACGCACAAGTCCTTTTGACATCAATTCCTCTACTTGCCGTTGAATCTCCATGGTTTCCTTTGGGTTCATTCTGTAAGCTGGCTTGTTTGGAAGAACTGAACCAGGAAGGAGGTCAATATGGTGTTGGATATCCCGTTTAGGGGGTAAACCCGAGGGTATCTCTTCTGGAAACAAGTGACAGAATGTTTGGATGAGTGATTTGGCAAATGGATGGGTTGGTAATGGGGATTCTGGTTCTTCTTGTATGGTTAGGATCCACTCCTTAAAAGCCTTGAATTCATGATTTGAAGCCTTTAAAAGAGCTTCACTAATGGTAAGTAAACAACCAGAATGTTCATGGCCTTTTGTGGGTTTGCTTTTGAGAATTTCGGATGGTGATAATGGTTTTAAAGTAATCTTCTTGCCTCCCTTAGACAAGGAGTATGTATTCATGAAACCATCATGGGTCACCCTTCGGTCATACAACCAAGGTCTTCCCAACAATACATGGCATGCATCCATAGGTATAACATCGCACCAAAGTTGGTCTTGATAGTTCTTACCAATGGATAATGAAATGAGACACCTTGAATTGACTTGAAGTCCTTTGCTTTGATTCAACCATTGTATGTTGTATGGATAGGGATGGGCCGTAGCTTGCAAACCTAGCTTTTCAGTCATGGTAAGGGACACCACGTTTGCACAGCTCCCACCATCAATAATCAACGAACATACCTTGCCTTGAACCGTGCACCTAGTGTGGAATATGTTTTCTCTTTGTTCATCCTTGGTGCTCTTTTGGCCGTTCAAGACTCTCCTCAAAACTAACATTTCTCCTTCATCAGCTTCCTCCTCAACTTCTTCTTGACTCTCTTCATGCTCTTCTTCAGTTTCACCTTCATTTTCAGCTTCCTTTTCTTGATCATCCACGGCCCTCCATTCAGCCAAAGTGATCACCTTGCGGTTTGGGCACTCCGAAGCGATGTGGCCTAGTCCTTGGCACTTGAAACACCTTCTAGTGCTCATAGGATTGGGGTTGGGTCGAATTGGGGGTGCTGGGGCCTTTTGTGGTGCTTGGGTTCTTTGTGGATTGAAAGGAAAAGGATTTTGTGGCTTAGAAACTGGTTGGGAACTCCCCTTGTTAAAAGGTTGGTTCCGGATTGGAGGCTTTTGATGTGGAGGCTTAAATGTTTGCTTAGCTTTCTTTTGTTGCTCAACCTTGTGAGCAAGCACGCAAACCTCATCAAATGTAGTATAAGCTTGTAATTCCACAACATTAGAGTACTTAGGATCAAGTCCTCCCAAGTACCTTACAATCATTTGCTCTTCTGGTTCTTACAAATCACATTTAATCACAAGCTTCTCAAATTCCCTAGTGTATTCTTCAACACTAAGATTACCTTGATTCAGATTATGAAGTTGTGAATAACAATCTTGAACATACGTGGGGGGTAAGAATCTAGCCTTCAACTTGGTTTTCATTTTCTCCCAAGTTCTGATTTTAGTCTTACGTTCCCTAACTCTTTTAGCACACAAGTTGGTCCACCATAAGGAAGCATACTTACGTAGTCTTAATGCCACCAACTTGACTTTCTTTTCTTCTGGAACGTCCTTGTATTCGAATACCCTCTCCACAGTGTGCAACCAGTCCAAGAAGTCTTCTGGATCAAGCTTGCCTTCATATTCTAGAATCTCAACTCTAAAATCATTAGAGTTACCTTGTCCTCTTGGCTCTTGTCGTGGTCTTCTGAATGACTCTTCATCACTTGAGGATTCAAGGTTGTGACTAAGCACTTGCTCTCGGCCTTGTGAAGCAAAATAGGATGGTTCTTCATTGAGCTTTTGCTTTTGCTTTTGCTTGAGAAAAGTACCCAATTGCTTGCGTAGGTACTCGTTCTGTGCCTTGAGTTCTTGATTAGAAGAAGTAATCTCATGATTATTCTTCAAAATGGAATCAAGCTTTTCTTCCATGCTCATACTAGTACTCATGTTCGTGTTTGAGAAATGGAAAAGAAGGGAGTTTGGATGCGTGGATTCAATACCAGGCCAAAGATGAAACTCAGCTCTGATACCAAATATGATGTAAAGGTCAATGGGAATGAACACACTCACTAACCTTACACCAAAGAAGACTCAAAACTCAATGTAGTTCACGGGCTGAAGTGGCACGGGCATGCTAGTGGGCACAGGTACACCGTGCCGAATCACTGCCTGAAATAACTAGGATAGGCTAGTTTTGCCCGGTTTGAGTGCTCTTCAATTCTAACTGATTTTCTGGCTTTTTGGTGAGGTAGACTTGAAGGAAATGGGGGTGAATGGTAGTAGAAAGAGTGGAATAAGGAAGGGGAATGAAGAACACGGTAGGGGGAGATGAATACCTTGGAAAATTAAGCAAACAATCTTGCTACCCGGTAGGAAGCAAAGGAGAGAAATAAGCTAAACTCTTGGATTGGATACAGTAATCACCACCAACCTTTGAGTCTAGGGCCCTTAATCTTGATTAAGATACAGAATCACCACTTAATCAAGGTTAAGACTCACTTGAACACCACTTAGTTTGGCCTAAACTAAGATAAGCAAGCAAGGATTTGGTGAGGAAGCTTTAAAAGCTCTCTACGGTTTTCTTTGAACAAAATCTAAAGTGCCCTTCATTATGGCCGTGCCTTCCCTTTTGTTGCTTGCCTTACAACCTTTCCTACTCAGCAAGCAAGTTAGAAGACACCTCACCTTACCCTCCTAGGGAGGAAAGGTGTTAATTAACTCTAATTCCCACGGTTAGAGTTAATCGGTTACAAACATACTTAATGCTAATCAAAATACACTTAAAAATCAAGGAAAGCAAGACAAATGAAGATTACTACATTATTAACTTGTCCTTAATCTCATTCAGCTTCAAATGCAGCAAGGAAGGCATGTGCCCAGCCGAAAAGTGACCTCCCCTTTGCGGCTGGCCAATAGGAAGCAAGATAGCACCTTCCTTGTCTTCCAATGAGAATCAAGAGACAATTCTTCTTGCAGCCCTTTTTTCATTGGTTGTGACCTTCCCTAGGTTGCCTTGGACGTGTGCCAACATAGAAGAGAGTGCCCATTCAGCTGAAGAGAAGGAAAACCTCTAGAGAAGGTAAAGTGCTGCTGTGACGTCAACCGGGTTAGGGCCAGTTTGTTTCACCCGGTTTTCAGACTAAGTTTAACCCAAGCAAAAAGGGATATGATCTGGGTTTTACTCGTGGGGGGGAAGTTCAAGGTGTGTAAAAACCCCCCAATCAAGAAATTAGGGTTAAACAAAGTTTAAGTAGGGTAATCACACCTAAACTTTTAACCGCGCAGAACTGGACCGATTCTGACCGGTTGGGAAAATGTCATTGATACTCCATCCTCTTTATGGCATGATTTGAAACCAATGCCTGGACTTGAAAGCTAACATCCTGAGGATTCCAAAAATGCAAAAATATTGGCCTTAAGCCATCATATGGCTTAGGAAATCAGATGCACAAAACCGGGCTTAAGCTGACCGGTTAACCTGTTTGTGCTGTTTTCGATTCCTTGCCAAAGGTGAGCCATCTTCTTGGTTTGGGACCTTGTTTTTGGACGACTTGGACTAGTTATTTCGTGGTCAAGGTCATTACTAGGTGGGGTTCCATCATTTCCAAGCTGTTTCCTTAAGTACTCATTTTGTGCTTTGAGTGCTTGATTACTCACACTCATTTCTTGCATTTGCTTGGAAAGAACCTCGAGCCTTTCTTCCACAGACATGCTAGTACTCATTGTGATCACAGGAATGAACGGTTTGTGCTTGACTGTGTTTGAAATGATTTCAGAGATAGGCTGGGGATGGCGTGGGGTTCAGGCAAGGATCTGAACTTGCTCTGATACCAAAAATGATGTAAGTCTCAAGGGAATGAAGCAATCCAAGTTAACTCACATCAAGGATATTAGAAAACAAGCAAACACTCACGGCCAGGGAGGCACGGTCGTGCTTGATGGCACGGGGGGACCGTGCTAACTTGCTGCCTAGCTTGCCCAGGAAGTGCCTTCTTCACGGTTTGAGATAGCTTTGAGGTCTAACAGAAGTATGATGCAATTAGCTTTGTTTTGGTCTTGATTTTGTGTGGAAATGTGTAAACAAAGGAGTAAGGGAAGTGAGGAATGAAAGTAGGATTCAGAACACTAAGAAGATCAAAGAGGGAGCTCACGGTTTGAGATAAGAGAAACCAAGAGCTAGCTTATGAACTTCAAGTGTGTTTAATGAAATTAGGATAGTTCTAAGTTAGATGATTAGATAAGATACACCACTAATCACTTAGCTTAGTGATGCATATTTCCATATGCATCATTTTTATTCAAGTCCAATTTCAAAGAAGAAAAGGGTCAAAGAAGATCATGCTTGGAAGTGTGCTTATTTGGTCTTATTAAGTGAGGTTCAAAGACTCACGACACTATGGAGAGGTCAAAAAGAGGTTAAACTTTGCTAGAAATTTGGTGCCGAATTCATCCCTGCGGAACCCGATTTTTGTGATCACTTTTGGACAAGCTCAAGTGGACCCACAACTTGAGGGCCCATGTGATTTTGAAGCTTAAGATTTCATCTTTCAAATAAGCCCAAGTTTGTTTAATTTGGACATCATTTGATTGGGCAAAATATCACTCAAAGATACGTTATGCTGATCCAGTCCAGTCTGAGATAGGTGCATTGTTTGGGCCATAACTTTTAAACAGCTTATCCAAATTGAGCAAATGAGCCCATTCTGGAAACTAGACTTCCAGGGCTTTCTATCAAGCCCAAGAACGCATGATTTGTCCGAGTATTCTGGAAGTTATGCTCTGTTGAAGTTGAGGCAGTTGCAAGGATTAATGCTGGGAATATGAAGAGTCTTAGGTTACATATATTTGTGTGGCTGATATTGTGCACGTTTTAGATGCTTCTAGATTGATGTAATCAGCTGCAAAAATCCTAGAATATTCCTTGTAACCTCCCCCCACCCCTTTTATGATGAGTCTTTTCATTTTTCTTAGACTTTTTAGCTAGTTTTAATTGTTAGGAGTTATTTGAGTCTTTGATTGTCTTTTGCTGAGTCTATAAAAAGGGGAGGGGCATGTGAAGCTATTCATTCAGCATTGTAAGAAATTTCCAAAGCAATACAAGTACTTTGAGTGTGTTTCTCAAAAGTGCAACTAAATTCCTAGTTCTATATCTTGAATTGTGGCAAATTCAAGTGGTGTTCTAGAATTGGAGTGATTCCTTGGTTAAGACAAGAGAATTAGCCCAAGGTCAAGTCATTGAGTGGCTCCGTGAAGGATTATCTCAATTACAAGATCTTGTTCTATTCCTTTTTCTTGTGTAGTGAAATTCTTCATCCATCTCATCCATCTTTCATTTCTCTTCCCAATTTGGCTTATTTGAGTTGAGTTTGATTTGGTTCACTTGCCACCCACATATACATCAATTGGTATCAGAGCCAAGGTGGACCCACTTCACACCCAAATACATCCCAAAAAGCCAAATCTTGCCCCCGTGCCACCCAACCGTGCCACTATACTTTTCTGCATTTCCTCAAGTCGAAGCATAGCACGGTTCCCCAGACGTGCCCTCCCTCCTCTTCTCCAAAACAGCCTTTCTCTAGCCTAAACACAGAACCCACAAAGAACCCTTAAGCATTCATCCATCATGAAACTTCCATCCTTGAGTTTCGTGGCCAAAAAGAAGATACTGGATTTCCAAAGTGGATCAAGAATTGTGGCAAATTCAAGTGGTGTTCTAGATTCTCTTCCTTTTCCAATTTAATTCCTCTTCTAAAAACCTTCATTTCAACAAGGGAACTCCAATGAGTGCTTGTAACTCTAGCTCTACTTCCTTCTTTTATTTGGAGAAACTTAGCTCCGACAAAGATGAAGAGATCCTTGGAGAAAAAGCTTCAAGCCTAGTTGACCTACCTCTTGTTTTTGGTGACTGTGGTGATGAAGAGACCCTTGAGGCCCAGGAGTCAAGAGATTGTGCAAGAAATTGAGCAATCCTTCACCCAAGAAGGGTGCCAAGAAGATCATAACCCCAAGAATTGAAGAGCATGTAGTTAAAGACCTCAAGGGTTGCCTCTTGATTCAAGAAGTACGCCCTACCGAACTCCAAGCACCCGAGTTGGAGGCATATTGAAGAAGTTGAGCCTTGACCCAAGAAGAATTCACCTTAACCCCCATTGCCACAAAAGGACCGACAAGCCTGTTGCCCCCAAAGAAGATTTCCCACTTCCGCCTCTTCTCCTCAATGACCCGTTTTATCATTCCCCTCACCCTCTTCTATATCTCTCTAGAGGTGATGCCCTGTGACCTCCTTCCCCAAAAGCTCATATTGTAAGCTTTCTTGAGAGGCTTGCCAACCCTTTGAGTTTGAGGACAAACTTATTTGCATATTTCCATATGCATCATTTTTATTCAAGTCCAATTTCAAAGAAGAAAAGTCAAAGAAGATCATGAAGTGTGCTTATTTGGTCTTATTAAGTGAGTTCAAAGACTCACGACACTATGGAGAGGTCCTTTGCTACCGAATTCATCCCTGCGGAACCCGATATACTTTTGGACAAGCTCACCCACAACTTGAGGGCCCTTAAGATTTCTTTTCAAATAAGCCTAAGTTTGTTTAATTTGGACATCATTTGATTGGGCAAAATATCACTCAAAGATACGTTATGCCACCTAACCAAAGATTAAGACTCACTTGATCACCACCTTAATCGGCCACAATTAAGGATAAGCAAGTTAAGTGTTTAAGGAACTCACAAGACACAAAGTCTTTGCTCTCAACTGAATAATCAACTTTATTTCATTAAAATGAACATCCAAGGCTTTTATATGGCCTTGAGAATACATGAGAGAGCTTTCCGTCTAAGGTAGGAAAGTCAAGTTAAGTGTTTAAGGAACTCACAAGACACAAAGTCTTTGCTCTCAACTGAATAATCAACTTTATTTCATTAAAATGAACATCCAAGGCTTTTATATGGCCTTGAGAATACATGAGAGAGCTTTCCGTCTAAGGTAGGAAAGTCATTAAGCATGCCAAGGACTACTTAGTACACGGTTTAGCCTAAAACAAATATAAGCTAAAAGTTTAAGTTACAAAGCACTATTTTATCTTCCTAAGCTCTTTCCTATGCATTAAAGAATGTCAATGACTCAATTTCCCAGCTAGGAAGGGAAGGTTACATGGCTGGCCACCTCAAAAGAGCTGAAGAATGCATGGTTGCCATGTCATGCTTGAGTGGCCATGTGAGAGCTTGCAAAATGGAGGCTTTTCTCTTGCTCCACGTGTCTCTCTCATAGGTGGCTGGGTAGCAGCTTACCAAGTAGCTCAAAATGATCACGTAGGCATGCACTCACCTTAAGCAAACCCCTTGAAGGAGGAAAACCACTTGGCTAAGTAACCGGGTGTCAATCAGCCAGTTTCTGCCTCAACTTGTCTCGCATGCTTGACACATCAAATGCTTACTAATTGCTACATTTCTTACATGGATGGAAACCTCAAGATGTGTAGTTTACCCTCCAACTTGAATCGTAGCAATTGGACTTCGTTTGCCCCCTGAACAAACCAGAATTCCAAAACCGTGTAGTTTGTAGTGCAATCCGGACAAGGTCAAAAGATGAACTATTTTAAGCAACCAATTGAACTCCAAATAATATGAAACCAATTGGACTTAAAAGCTAAGATCTTGAGCTTGAAAATTCTTCAAAAAATGAGCACCAAAACGTGCCTTAATACTGTATAATTAGATAACAAAAACCGGGTGAAAATCTGGATGAGAACCCGGGTGCATCACCTTGTGTTTTCTCCAACAAGTGACTTATGGCCGTGACTTTGGACTTGATTTCTTGATTGTTTTGGATTATTGAAACATTATTGGACCTTGAGGATGGACCTCCATCACATGCCCCCTTCATCACACTCTAAAAGCACTTCTTCTCCCCTTTGTTCCGCTATAAAACAGACCTCCCTCTCATCTCCCATCCCCTCCTTGTGAGATTGCAGGTACTCCACCCACTTTGCATGCCTAGCATTGAGTTTGTGCTACCGTTGGATGTACTTAAGGGCCTCATTGTCAGAATGGAGTATAAATTCAGCAGCTATGAGATAGTGACTCTAACATTCCAAGCACCTAATGATTGCATAAAATTCCTTCTCATCGATTGAGTATCTTCTCCTGGATTCACAAAGCTTCTCACTAAAAAAAGGCTAGTGGCTTGCCTTCTTGGGTTTGGACTCCTCCAATGCCTACTCTAGGGGCATCACTCTCAACCTCAAGTACCTTCTTAAAAAAAGGCAAGGCAAGAACTGGAGCTTGAGTCAACTTCAATTTGATCTCGTCAAAGGCTTGTTGTGCTTTAGAGTTTTGCTAGAATGAGCTGCCCTTGAATACTTCAGTCATAGGTGCTACTATAGTGCTAAACTTCTTAATAAACCCCCTACAAAAAAAGGCTAGCCCATGAAAGCTCTTTACAATATGGATCCTCTTGGGCGCTGGCCATCCTCTGATGGCCTCTACTTTGCTTTCATCCACTTGAATACCATCAGCTGTGACTATTTACCCTAAGAATGTGACCTTATGAGTAAGAAAGGTACACTTCTTGAGGTTCCCATATAGTCTCTCATTCTCCAAGACTTAAACAACTTGCTAGAAGTGATCTAGGTGCTCTTCTTCAGTCTTACCGTAGATCAGGATGTCATCAAAGTATACTACCATAAATCTGTCAATGAAGGGTTTGAAAACATTATTTATTAAGCTCATGAAGGTGCTGGGAGCATTGGACAAACCAAAGGGCATGATCAACCATTCATAAAGGCCTCATTTTGCCTTGATGGTAGTCTTCCATTCATCCCTTTCTCTAATCCTTATCTGGTAATAGCCACTCTTCAGGTCAACTTTGGAAAACACCCTTGAACCATGGGGTTCATCTAACATATCCTTTAATCTGGGGATAGAATGTCTATATTTGATGGTAATCTTATTGATAGCTCTTCTATCTATACACATCATTTAGCTTTCATCCTTCTTTAGGACTAGTAAGTCTAGCACAGCATAAGGGCTGAGGCTCTCTCTCACCATTCCCTTAGTTATTAACTCCTCCACCCACCTCTGAACCTCCTGAGTGTCCTTAGGGTTCATCCTGGAAGCTGATGTATTAGGTAAAATGGCTCCAGGTATGAGATCAATATGGTGCTAGATTGATCTTTTGGGACATTAACCGGGTGGGATTTCTTCTCGGAATACATGAGCATACTGATCTATGGTCTGTTTGGCTTGTGGTGGAATAACTGGAACATCTGGCTCACTGTGGGTCTGAAGAATCCAACCCTTAAAGGACCTAAACTCATGCTGAGAAGCCTTGAGTTCATATTCCATTAAGGTCAGATGCTTTTCTAAAACCTCAGTAGGTTTAGCGGGTTTTGGCGTAGGTAATTGATGTGGGGGCAAAGGGCTAAGAGTGATCTTCTTCTCATCCTTGATAAAGGGGTAAGTGTTTTGGTGTCAATCATAGATTACTCTCCCATCATACAATAGGGCCTCCCCAACAGAATATGACATACATCCATGGGGATTATAGCACACCAAACCTCATCAAAGTAACTCTTCCCTACTGAAAATAAAACTAAGCATCTGGAATTAACTCGTAATTCTTTACCTTGGTTCAGCCATTGAATGCAGTAAGGGTGTGGGTAGACTGAAGTTTGCAGACCTAGTTTATCAATCAAAGTGGTCGAGGCTATATTAGAGTAGTTCCCACCATCTATGATCAGAGAACAAACTTTGCCTTGAATGGTGCACTTGCTGTGGAAGATATTCTTCCTTTGCTCATCTTTAGTACATCTCTGGACATTGAGGGTCCTTCTAATCACTAACATGTCCCCTTCATCAGGCTCTACAAGCACTTCTTCTCCCTCTTGTTCCTCCATGAAACAGACCTCCTCTCATCTCCCATCTCCTCCTCTTAAGAGGCCTAGTATTTAGCCAGGGTAATGACTCCCCAATCAGGGTATTTAGCAGCAAAGTGTCCCAAACCATGACACTTAAAGCATCTCCTAGGGTTGGCTGTGTTTGGGGGGCTTTATTTTGTAGGGTGAAGGTCTTAGGAGCAATCTAGGATGAGGCTCCAGTGGGTTTAGGGGTTATTTGAGGGCTCCCCTTGTTGAAAGTTTGGCTTTTGGAAAAGGGCTTAGGGGGTTCTTTCTTGGCAGCCTTGGACTTCTTCTGCTGTGCAACTCTATGAGCCAACATACATACATCTTCAAAAGTGGTATACTACAGTAATTCTACCACATGTGGGTACTTAGGGTCACGTCCACTCAGATATCTCCCTATGGTCTTGTCTTCAGGCTCTTATAAGTCACACTTTATTAAGAGTTTTTCAAACTCTTGAGTGTGTTCCTCTACAGATAGGTTGCCTCAGGTCAAGTTATGCAACTTGGAATAGTTATCTTGAAGGTAGGAAAGGAGTAGGAACCTGTTTTTGAGCTTGGACTTCATTTTAGCCTAGGTCCTGATCTTTCCCTTTTTCTTCTTGGCCCTTTTTGCACAAAAGTTTGTCCACCATAAGGAAGGATACTTCCTTACTCTGAGAGCCAGTAATTGACCTTCTTATCCTTTAGAATGTCTTTGTAATTAAAGACCCTTTCCACTATATGCAACCAGTCTAGGAACTAAACAAGATCTAGGCTTCCTTCAAATTCTGGGATCTCAATCTTGATGTCAAAGCTAGATGACTTGTGTAAGTGCCTTCTACTTCTTCTTTATCATGGCTCAGGTTCACTGTCACTTGAGCAAGAAAAGGGGTTACTTTGGCGGTCAACCTCTTCCTTATGTGACTACTCTAAGGAGGTTTGAGTCCCAGAATGCAATATTCTCCTCTTATTCTTGAGAATTCTCCTAACTAATTCCTTAGATACTCATTTTGTTTCTCTAAATACTCATAATTCTTTATCAGTGTCTTAAACTTTTCCTTTAAGGACATACTGCCACTGGTCTTGCCTAATCTGGACAAGGGTTCTTTTATGGACTTCGTGTTTGGGTAGAATGGTTGAGTCTTTGGTTGCTGGCTCAGACCCAAGAGAGTGGCCTCAGCTCTTATACCAAATATAATCGAGAATAAGCAAGACAGAAAGGAACTAAGTAAGGGACAAGCAAGCTGTCTTGATAAGTTTGTTTGAACTGGAATGAGACTGAGTGTTAAACTAGACAACCAAGATAATTGAGCTTCCTCTTGGATACAGACACACCACCCAGGCAATCCCAGGGCCCTTGATGCTAATTTGGATACAGACACACCACCAGATCAACAACAAGACTAACTAGAACACCACTTGTACGGGCCAAAATACAAGTTAGCTAGAAAGAGTTTGAGAGGTAAGGAGCAAAGCTCAACTTAATTCATTCAACAACTAAGTTCATATAACTAAAATGAGGCTTTTATACTCAGCCTTACACCCCCTCACAATGGCTAAGTCAACTAACAAAAGCAAACTTAAAATAGAAAATAGATTTAAAACTAAGCAACCCAAAAACAGCAGCATAACCTGATTCTTGACACCTATTTGCTTTGTTAATCTCCATGAATGAGGTGTCAAGGCCTTAGTTGACTAAAAGGACCAGTAATAATGGCTTTGGGAACAAAAATCAGCTGCTAATCACATGATTATGCCTGGGAGATAGTAAGTACAACAGCTTGTTACCCAATGGATCAAGGGGAATTCCGTTGACTTTTGTGGTGGTTAATAGCAGATGTGATCAGGTCTGATTTTGATATTTTAAGGGCTTTTTTGATAATGTTTTAGACAACTTTTCAAGCCCTTAAATGTGCCTTACCACTATTGTAAGTAAAGGTTAGAAAATAACTCTCTTAAACCGAGCTACTGCTAGACTGGGACTGGGCAGTGCTGATATCGCTGTACTTATCCAAAATAAATGGAGCAACTTGATTGATTTACTAGCCATTGTATGATTGTGCAAATGAGCTAAGTTACCCCTTAAAAGGTTGGACCTGATTGTTATTGAATCAAATAGCAAACCCAGGACTGAACTGGTTTGCTGTGTAGATCACGGTCGCTGGAACCTTGACTTAGAACCTTCTGAACCATTGCTTGAACATTTGGACTGAGGTTAGATGCTTCATTCTGCTTATTTGAGGGGCTGCCTCCATCACCAACCCAAGCGGGTTGGAGGTAAGCTTGAAGTTGATGCACATACTTTGCTTTCTGCTAAAGTTGATGCTATGACTCAAAGGTTAGACCGTATGAATGTAAATGCTGTAAATTCTATTACCCCTCCCCCTGTGTGAAATTTGTGGTTCTATTGAACATGTAACTTTGAATTGCCAAATTAGGAGCCCTTCTTCCTAAGGCTCTAGTGAAGTTAATTACATCTAAAACTTTAACCCAAGACCAACTAATGACCCTTACTTCGGTACCTATAATCCGAGTTGGAGGAACCATTTGAATTTCTCACATAGGCCTAATCCAAACCCTTCGAATATGCCCTCAGTAAATACTAGGCCACCTCCTGGTTTTCAAATACCACCTTTCCCTCTACAAGCTCCCCAAAGATCCAATCTAGAGGCCATGACGGAGGGTATGCTTTTGGCACAACAAAAGAAAGATGAGTATATAAAGCAATTAGCCTCTAAGGTTGATGTGCTTACAACTCATAATAAGATGTTGGAAGCTCAAATTGCCCAATAAGCTAGCACCTCATCTATAACTCCAGGTAGAATTCCTAGTAAGCTTGAGCCTAACCTTAGGTAGCAATGCAATGATGTGATTTTGAGAGGGGGGGAAACAACTAGAGGGACCTAAGGGGGTTACCAATTATGAGTCTTTGTATGATAAGAATGAGCATGTTGAGAATATTGAGAATGAGCTGCCTACACCCTCTAATGATGTGATTAATAATGTTGTGCATAAGTCCGATGAGGTTTCTAAGAACCCTAAGATCACTTCCCCAAAACTCTATACCCCACCTTTACCATTCCCTCAAAGGATGGCTAATGCAAAACTTGATTTGCAATTTGGGAAGTTTGTAGAGGTCTTTAAGAAACTCTATATAAACATCCCATTTACTGATGCTCTGTCTCAAATGCCTTCATATGCTAAATATTTGGAAGAAATTCTATCTAATAAAAGAAAGCTAGAAGAGCATGAGGTTATAGCTTTGACTGAAGAGTGTAGTGTCGCGATCCAAAACAAGCTTCCTACTAAATTTAAGGATCCCGGTAGTTTTTCAATTCCCTGTCTGATAGGGAATATGTCTATAAACTATGCCTTGCATGATTTAGGGTCAAGTGTGAGCTTGATGCCTCTTTCTATGTGTAAGAAATTTAGACTAGGAGAGATGAGACCAACTACTACCTCTTTACAATTGGCGGACCGTTCTATGAAATACCACGTGGGTGTTTTAGAAGATGTTCCAAGAAAAGTAGGAGACTTGTATGTGTTATAAGACTTTGTGATTTTAGAAATGGAAGAGGGTACGCACACCCCCATCATTCTTGGGAGGCCATTCTTGGCCATCGCCGGGTGCTGTATTGATATGAAAAGCGGTAAGTTGTCTTTTGGTATGGGGGATGATCATGTGGAGTTTAACTTGTTTAAAGCTTCTAAATTCCCTTTCATTTATGGTGAGTGCAGTAAGATTGATGGGGTTGATGGTTTGATATGATAAACTGTGTCTAACCTTGATTCTAATAATCCTCTTGAGCACTAGATGTTGATTTATAGCACTACCACGGATGAAAATCCTGAAGTAAGCATGCGCACTCGACTTTTGCAAGCCTCTCCACCAATTCACCATTCTCTTGCTAAGGTGGAACCATTGAAGGCTAAAAATAAGCCCTCATCTGATGAGGAGCAAGCTCTTAAGGTGGAACTAAAACCTTTCCCTTCCTCCTTGAAGTATGAATTTCTTAGACCCAACTCTATATATCCTATGATTGTGAATGCAAGTTTGAATGCATCTCAAGTTAACTCTTTGCTGAGAGTACTTAGAGAGCATTGTAAAGCCATAAGATATACTCTTGATAACTTCAAAGGAATTGATGCTTCCATGTGTATGCATCGAAATTTAATAGAAGATGACCATGAGCCCTCAATTGAACATCAAAGAAGGTTGAACCCCAGCATGCAAGAGATGGTCAAGAAGAAAATTTTGAAATTGCTTAAGGCCGGCATTCTACCCTATCTCTGATGGTACATGGGTAAGCCCGGTCCATGTTGTGCCTGAGAAAGGGGGGATGACTATAGTAAAAAATGAGCAAAATCAGTTAATTCCCACTATGACTGTCTTGAGATGGTGTATGTGCATTGATTATCAGAAATTGAATAAAGCGACTTGTAAAGATCACTTCCACCTTCCCTTCATTGGCCAAATACTTGAAAGATTGGCTAAGAACTCATATTTTTGCTACTAAGATGGGTATTCGGGTTTCTTTTAAATCCCTATCCATCCTAGTGGCCAAGAAAAGAGTACTTTTACTTGTCATGGTATATATGCTTATAGGAGAATGCCATTTAGGTTATGCAATGCCCCTACTACATTTCAATATTGTATAATTATTGTTTTCTCTAATTTATTAGGGACATAATGGAAGTCTTTATGGATGATTTTTTTGTATATGGCGGAACCTATGACCATTGCTTAAATAATTTTCCCAAGGTCTTGTAAAGATGTGAAGACATGAATTTGGTTTTGAATTGAGAGAAGTATCATTTTATGGTACAAGAGGGGGTTGTCCTTGGTCATGTTGTCTCTAACAAAGGCGCTAAAGTTGACAAAGCAAAGGTGGGGGTGATTGAAAAATGGATACCACCAACTTCTGTAAAGGGTGTGAGAAGTTTTCTTAGACTTGTTGATTTTTACCGGCAGTTTATAAAAGATTTTTCGAAAATTGCAAAACCTCTTGCCTACTTTCTTGTCAAGGATGTGCCTTTTGAGTTTAATAAAGAATCCTTGAGTGCTTTCCTCATGTTAAAAGAGGCATTAATCACGGCTCTAGTGGTGCAAGCCTCGGATTGCGAGCTACCTTTTGAGGTGATGTGTGATGCAAGTGACTATGTAGTGGGCGCCGTTCTTGGCCAACAAAAGGACAATGAGGCATACATATATTATGCAAGCCATATTCTTGATGAGGCTCAAGTGAATTATGCCACAACGGGGAAGGAATTCTTAGCGGTTGTCTTTTTCCTTGGAAAAATTTCGATCTTACTTGATTAATTCCAAGGTCATTGTCTTCACTGATAATGCCACTTTGAAGCACTTATTGAAGAAATCCGACTCCAAGCCCCGACTCATCCGATGGGTCCTCCTTCAAGAATTTGATTTGGAGATCAAAGACAAGACCCTTAGCTACGAAAATCCCTGGTCGTTTTCTTCTTTACTGAATTTATAATTAGTCAATTAGAAGTTGTTAAAAATCAAGTCCTCGATTTATTGTTGCTTAGCATTTTCTAATAGAATGAACTCAACATATTGCTTTGATCCTTGATAACGATATTTTATCTGCATAGGCAGTGGTCACCATCCCATGGTGTGCTGATTTTGTCAACTTCAAAGTGTGCGAGGTACTACCTCCAGGATTGTCCTGCCAATAAAGGAAGAAATTCCTTTCCGATGCCAAATGCTATGTGTGGGAGGAGCCCCTTCTTTACAAGCTATGTGGAGAATGGGTCTATAGAAGATGCTTGCCGGAAGATGAGGTCCATAGTGTCGTGCACCATTGCTATGCTTCAACCTTTGGTGGACACTTCGGACCGGATGAGACGATTGTAATGGTACTCCAAGTAGGTTTGTATTAGCCCACACTTTTCAAGGATGCAAGAAAATTTATCATGACTTATGATAGATGCCACAGAACGGGGAACATTACTAAGAGGCATGAGATGCCTTAAAGTGGTATACTTAACATTGAGTTGTTTCATGTATGGGGGATTGACTTTATGGGTCATTTTCCTCTTTCCCGTAACAATCTTTACATCCTTGTAGCGGTTGACTATATTTCTAAGTGGGTGGAAGGCCTCACCACCCGGACCAATGATTCCATAGTTGTCATCAAGTTTCTCAAGAAGAATATCTTCACAAGGTTTGACACACTGAGAGCTCTTCTAAGTGACAATAGAACACACTTTTACAACAAGCCCCTTGAGTCACTATTAAAGAAATATTAGGTGTTGTATAAGCTTTCTACGCCTTACCACCCGCAAATAAGTGGGCAAGTAGAGCTCTTGAATCGGGAGTTGAAGAGTATATTAGAGAAAACGGTGGATCGATCCTGGAAAGATTGGTCACTCAAGCTTGATGACGGTCTTTGGGTATGTCATACAACCCATAAGACTCCTCTAGGTACCACTTCATACTGGTTGGTATTTAAAACTCTAGCCACTTGCCTGTAGAGTTGGAACATAAGGCATATTGGGTTATAAAGACGCTCAATTTTGATCTTAAAGCAGCTGGAGAAAGGTGATTCTTGCAATTGAGTGAGCTAGATAAACTAAGGTTGGAGGCATATGAGAGTCTACGCCTCTACAAAGAGCGCACTAAGAGATGGCATGACAGGAACTTCATGAAGAAGAGGTTTGAAAGGTTATATGGTCCTATTGTTCAACTCGAGATTGAGATTATTTTCGAGCAAGCTGAGATCTAGGTGGTCGGGCCCATTTCAAGTCACCAAAGTTCAACCTAGTGGAGTGGTTGAAGTGTGGAGTCAGTCTACCAGTGCGTTCATGGTCAATGTACAATGGCTAAAGCCATATATGATGGGGCAACCTATTTAGAAGGCCACTGTCTATGCACTCATCGATCTAGACCAAACGTAGAAGTATGGTCAAGCTTTTGACCTTAAAAGAGCGCTTTTGGGGAGGCAACCCAAGCCCCTTTTATAGTTTTGATTTTAATTTTTTAGTAGTTTTTTATATAAGAAAAAAAAATAGAGTAGAGAAGAAAAAAAAAAGAAGGAATCAAAGAGAGGAAAGAAAACAAAAAAAAAGGAAAAGCAGAAAGGAATACAAAAAAAGAGTAAAACGATGGGCACCATGGACCACATCATTCCAATACAACCCATAGGGTGACTAACTTGCAAAACGAAAAAACCGGTGTCCGACAAACACCACGATAGAACCGTGGTGACCCCTACAGACTGTGGTGAGGTGCTATAGGCCCCAGTTAAGGGTTTTCACTGCGGTGACCATCTATTTTCCCAATCTTCTTCTTTTTCATCGACACACTCTCCCTCTACCTCCCTATTCTCTCTCTAAACCCACCATTGTTACACCTTCAATTTCTCCATCATTTTCTGTCATTTTTACTCCATTTTCAGTCAAAATCTTCCCTTTCCACTTAACCTTTCTCTTTCTCTCATAAATTTCACCTATTTCCACCATTTCTTGATCAACTTCATCTCACCTTCACCCATGTTCCATAACCATCTTCTTTCCTCTCTAGTTCTTATTCTTTTTCACCTAAATTCTACATTTTTCTTTCTCAAATCTTATTTTTTAGGTTTTAGTTTCAATTTTTCTTTCATTTTGCAACCATGACACCCACCAAGAGACAAAGGAATATCAAAAAGGTAGGAACATCTAGCCAAGCACCATCTTGACCTCAACGGACCTCCCGAATTTCCACCAACACACACGCCCAAGGTAACATTCCTCATCCGCTTTGTTTAACTAACCCCGACCATGCTGGTAGATGTACTTGCTTGAATAAACGAATGGTTGTGGCAACTCATTACTATGATGAGGAAATATTAGGTCGTTTAGGATTGTTGGACGATATACGGTGGTCGTTTGCGAGAAGGGTATGGGACATTTCATTGAGATTAAGGAGCACACATATCAGGACCTTACCCTATAATTCCAGAGTGCTCTACATGTTGAGGTCACTTGCTGTCCTCAATGTCAAGCGGGGTATATTTTCTTTTACTTGCAAGGGAAATTTTATGAGTTGAACTTAGGTACCTTTAATAGCATATTTGGTCTTCCACCTAGCATGGATTTACCAAACCCTCATGTCCCCCGAGAATTCAACCTGAATGCATTTTGGGGTGAGCTTTTAGGCAGTGTTAGACATTGTACTAGTTCTTTCAAATGCACCCATATTCGGAACCCGTGCATTTGGGTAGCTCAGCGTATCCGTGCTTCTTGTTTCTTTACTCAGGATGATACTTTGAGTACCCCGAGCTTGTTTGAATTATATTTTCTGTCTTGTACGCTTGATGGTATTCAACGTGACCCTGGGATGTTTTTGGCCAAACAATTATATAGTGCTGCTGTTAGCATTGAGGGTCGGATAGTCATTGGTGGTATCGTCGCCACCATTGCTAGATTTTAGGGTGTTGATCCCAACCCTAAGGATCGAGTATCTGGGTCCGAGCGGCTTGATCAAGCTGCATTTGAGCTAATGAACTTTTACAAAGTAGAGGCTGAACCTCTGTGTTCGATTTATCTCGAGGATCGACTTCTGCTGCTTCCCAATGTTGATCGAACCACCTTATTTCATCGGGCTAACCTTTATTGGATACCTGGCGAAGCCGAGGTTGCTCAACCCGCACCCCTTTTGATGTAGTCCCCACTACCATTAGCAATTGATGGAAATCCCTCTGCCCCTCGATTTAAAAGAAGCAAATCAATTAGGTAATTTCATTTTGGTGTTTAAAGGATGAATAAGTCATCCTTATTTTGTTTAAGACCTAAAACAGCAGGTCATGGTTTGCTTCCAGTAGCAAACCCGGTTTTGAGAGGTTAATTACTTAAACTTCTTTAAGGTTCAAGTTCAATATTTTACATTGAGATTGAAGTTCACGAAGCCAGCTTTCCAGAAAATCAAGTTTCATCCCATTTGGACTTCATTTACCCTCTCAAATTAGCCAATAAAACCAAGATATACAAACTGCCAGTTCAAATAGAATGTACCCGGTTTTTGGGTATGTAATTTGACAAGCGTAATGGTGGTCTAAACCTTGGATTTTTACCTTTTTGGAATCCCTAAGATATTAGCTTTCATGTCCAATTGGAATTACCAGATTTGGAGTTCAATTGGCCAATGAACGAAGCTCATTTTCAGTCCTATGCTGTTTTGGACCAGATTCTGCACGGTTCGAGTACTCAGCTTATTTCAAGGGCCAAATGACGTCCGAATGCTTTGATTGAAAAAGGAGGGTAAACTAGATATCTTAAGGTTTCCTTCCATGTAAAGAAAGTGCAAATTACTTAGCATTTGAGGCATCAACCATGAAGCACAAGACAAGGCAGAAACCAGCACCTAGACACCCGGTTACTTAGCTTGGTGGTTTTCCCCCCTAGATGGGTTTGCTAGAGGTGTGTGGTTGCCTACTTGGTCACCTTGAGCTGCTTGGTTAGCTGCCACTCAGCCACATGGGAGTGAGACACGTGGAAGCAAGAAGAAGGCGACACTTGGCAAGCTATGAACCGGCCACACTCACTCTACATGGCAGCCATGCATTCATCAACCTTTCGAGGTGGCAGCCGTGTGAAACTTACCTCTCTTGAAGGGAAAATGAGTCAACAAGGTTTCTTAATGCTTAGGAAAGGGTTTTAAGCAGGCAAACTTGTATTTTGTAGCTTAAACTTTCAGCTTATACCTGTTTAAGCTCTAACCGTGTACTAATTAGCTTAGGTTAGCTTAATGACTTTACTAGCTTAGAAGGAAAGCTCCTTTTGTGTATTTTGAAGGCTATATAAGAGCCTTAGTTGTTCATTGTGTAATATATACTTGAATTTCAAATTGAGAGAAGAGACTTTGTGTCTTTGAGTTTCCTTTAAACACTTAACTTGCTTATCCTTATTTAGGCCGATTAAGGTGGTGTCCAAGTAAAGTCTTAACTCTTAATTAGGTGGTGTTTCTGTATCCTAATTAAAGTTAAGGGCCCTAAACTAGTGTTTGGTGGTGTTTCTGTATCCAAACATCAGTTTTGAACTATCCATCTCCCTTGATATTCCTCACGGGTTTCAAGTGCACTTTGCTAGTTTTCAGTTTACATTGAATTCTTGTTTGAGTTTGCAATTAATCCCTTGAAGATACATCAAGTTTCTATTCCTTTTCCCATTTACAATCCCTTGATTCTAAATCCCATCCCTACCTCATGTTGTTGCTGCCTCACAAACAGCCCCTAACGTGCCACTTTCCTTGTTTTTTTTTCTTGATTGTATTCTTCCTTGGTTTTAAGCTTTCACTCTTAATTTGAGTTTTGGCTTGAACCCTCGGTAGGTACATCATTTTTGGTATCAGAGCAAGTTCAGATCCTTGCCTGAACCCCACGCTCCCAAATTAAATCCAAACACAAACAACCTACTTACGTTTCAAATCAATCCACAAAGAACCCTAGACCTCATCCTTCATGCCATCTTCAATGAACTTGGAGAAAGAACTAGCTTTTATTGATATTGGATATGCTTGCTTTGCAATTCCAAAATTTCGTGGTGAAAAGGAAGAGTTCACAGGTTGGTTATCTAAGGCGGAACGAGTTTTTGCTTGTTGTATCCTTAGTGACCAAGAGAAGTTCAAAGTGGTTATTTCAAGATTGAGAGGTTGTTCACTTCAGTGGTGGAATAATTACAAGTTTGAGCGAAAAAAGAAAGGAAAAGAGAAGGTGAGAACTTGGAAGAAATTGAGTAGTAAGATGAAGGGTTCCTTTTGCCCATCCACTTACACGCCCATGAAAGAAAGTATCTCCATTAAGCCCAAGGGTTCATTCCCTTCCACCCCACCAAAAAAACCAACTCCACAAATGATCTTTCCCCCACAACTTCGGAGGTGTCTTAAGTGCCAAGGGCTTGGACACTTAGCCACGGATTGCCCAAACAACAAGGTCATTACCTTGGAAGAAGGGAAAGCTGTGAGAGAGGAGGAAAATCGGGAGGAAAAGAAGACGCCATTGGTGGAAGAACCGATGGAGGTCGAATTAGAGGAGGAAAAAGAAGAGGATGAAGAAGATGATCTTGAGGAGATAAAGATTGAGGCAAATAAAGGTGATATGCTCACTTTAAACATCCACCATCCACCTAGAAGCCATGAGCATCTCAGCCTTCCCACCACTTTTCATGAACCACCATCATTTTTTCCCACTCCACCCACACCTAAAACACTCAACCCAAATTTCTGTCAATCCATTTCAGAACCATTACTAAAAGCTCCTAATTTTGAGTTAAGAGCATTTGAAGAATTGGTTCGAAGCAAGTCCAAGAAGTCCCCTACGTCCACCATTCAGATCAGCAAGGGGAGAGCAAAGAAAAGAGTCTCTAAATTCAAGAGAGACTTGTTTTCATGGCTGATTTTATTTCAGCCAGAACTGAAGTAAGGAGAAGAAGTAATTACTTAATTAGATTTGTGGACAAATCTTTTTCAACAAGGGGAGAATGATGGAAATCCTTCCATGCCCCTTGACTTAAAAGAAGCAAATCAATTAGGTAATTTCATTTTGGTGTTTAAAGGATGAATAAATCATCCTTATTTTGTTTAAGACCTAAAACAGCAGGTCATGGTTTGCTTCTAGCAGCAAACCCGGTTTTGAGAGGTTAATTACTTTAACTTCTTTAAGGTTCAACTCCAATATTTTGCATTGAGATTGAAGTTCACGAAGCCAGCTTTCCAAAAAATCAAGTTTCATCCCATTTGGACTTCATTTACCCTCTCAAATCAGTCAATAAAACCAAGATATACAAACTGCCAATTCAAATAGAATGTACCCAGTTTTTGGGTATGTAATTTGACAAACGTATTGGTAGTATAAAACTTGGATTTTTACCTTTTTGGAATCCCCAAGATCTTAGCTTTCACGTCCAATTAGAATTACCAGATTTGGAGTTTTTCAGTCCTATACTGTTTTGGACCAGATTCTGCATGGTTCGAGTACTCAGCTTATTTCAAGGGCCAAATGACGTCCAAATGCTTTGATTCAAAAAGGAGGGTAAACTAGATATATTAAGGTTTCCTTCCATGTAAAGAAAGCGCAAATGACTCCGCATTTGAGGTGTCAACCATGAAGTACAAGACAAGGCAGAAACCAGCACCTAGACAACCGGTTACTTAGCTTGGTGGTTTTCGCTCCAAAATGGGTTTGCTAGAGGTATGTGCTTGCCTACTTGGTCACCTTGAGCTGCTTGGTAAGCTGCCACTCAGCCACATAGGAGTGAGACACGTGGAAGCAAGAAGAAGGCGACACTTGGCAAGCTATGAACCGGCCACACTCACTCTACATGGAAGCCATGCATTCATCAACCTTTTGAGGTGGTAGTCATGTGAAACATACCTATATTGAAGGCAAAATGAGGTAACAAGGTTTCTTAATGCTTAGGAAAGGGTTTTAAGAAGGCAAACTTGTATTTTGCAGCTTAAACTTTCAGCTTATACCTGTTTAAGCTCTAACCGTGTACTAATTAGCTTAGGTTAGCTTAATGACTTTACTAGCTTAGAAGGAAAGCTCCTTTTGTGTATTTTGAAGGCTATATAAGAGCTTTAGTTGTTCATTGTGTAATATATACTTGAATTTCGAATTGAGAGAAGAGACTTTGTGTCTTTGAGTTTTCTTTAAACACTTAACCTGCTTATCCTTAATTAGGCCGATTAAGGTGGTGTCCAAGTAAAGTCTTAACTCTTAATTAGGTGATGTTTCTATATCCTAATTAAAGTTAAGGGCCCTAAACTAGTGTTTGGTGGTGTTTCTGTATCCAAACATCAGTTTTGAACTATCCATCTACCTTGATATTCCTCACGGGTTTCAAGTGTACTTTGCTAGTTTTCAGTTTACATTGAATTCTTGTTTGAGTTTGCAATTAACCCCTTGAAGATACATCAAGTTTCTATTCCTTTTCCCATTTAGAATCCCTTGATTCTAAATCCCATCCCTACCTCACGTTGTTGCTGCCTCACAAACAGCCCCTAACGTGCCACTTTCCTTGTTTTTTTTTCTTGATTGTATTCTTCCTTGGTTTTAAGCTTTCACTCTTAATTTGAGGTTTGGCTTGAACCCTCGGCAGGTACATCAGCAACGAAGAAGGTCCAACAAGTCAATCAAGGTCCAATACAAGCTCCAAGATACAAGCCATGGTCCAAATTGTCCAAACATCCCAAGGAGGTGCGCACGGGTTCAAGAACCAAACCTTACCCGGTTTTGTGCACTTGATTTCCTAAGCTTTAAGGAGGCTTAAGTCCTTAATTTTGCATTTTGCCAAACCTTAAGATGTCCCCTTTCATGTCCCAATATTAGTTTACCACTATCCAAGTCATAGAAAGGAGGAACAAGGTATTGATGGAGGTCCATCCCCTAACATGATCCATGGCCATCAAGGGAGCCCAAAAGGTCCAAACCTCATGTCCAAGATGCAAGAAATTAACCTAAGGGAGCAAGGAAATTATTTCCTCAAAACTGGAATTTCAGGCGTGCACAAACCCGGTTTTGTGCACGTTATTTTCTAAACTTCCCAAAGCTAAAACGGGGTTGCAGGAACCCTAAGTTCAAGTTCAAGATGTGCTCTTTCCATCAGGACCTCTTGCAAGTCATTTGGAGTTCATTTGATACCTCAAAACCTCAAGCAAAGTCAATCACTACATCCTGGCGCTGAACTGAGCAGGGCTGAAACAAGAGGTTGTTTGGTGGCCCATTTCTCCTCTATTTGGGTTGAAACTTTTATGGTTTGAAAGTACTTTAAAAATATTATCAAGTGACCATAAAAAACCTTAGCCAAATTACACTCATGGGGAGCTATTAACCACCAAAACAAGGGAAGAAACACCCTTTTAACCGGGTAATGGGGCAGCCGGGTACAAGAGAGAAGAGTGAGGTGTCTTATTGCTCTAACCCATGCTTAGCCACTTGCAAGAGTCATCATGAAGGGTACTTAGCTGCCAAGAAGCTTCCATTCACCCCTAGGCCGACACATCATCCTCAAGATTAGCATTGAAGAGGTGTCAAGTGGAGGATGCATCTACCCTTTTTTGTTTTGATATGATCTATGTATTTTTGCCTAGTTTAGCTTATAGTGCAACCTAGGGCCTATGATTTGTACTTGGAACTTTTGTATTAATACCCCCACAAGCCCCTTGGCCGGCCACGAAGCTTGTTTATTGAATGAAAGTTGAGCTTTGCTCCTTTGAATCCTCAAACTCTCTTCTAGCTTATCTCATCTTTTGGCCAAGTTGAGTGGTGATCTAGTAAGAGTCTTAACTTCCTTCTTGGTGGTGTTTCTGTATCCAAGAGGTTGTTAAGGGCCCTAACATCAAACCTTGGTGGTGTTTCTGTATCCAAGGTAGGTGTTAGTTCCGGTTCTATCCTTCCCAACTCAAGGTGAGTTTGTGAATTCAAAGTTGCCATGTTGTTGCCTTCTATTGCTTCCATCTCACCCTCGTTCCTATCCTCTTGGGTTTTCCTTGACGATACATCATATTTGGTATCAGAGCTAAGGCTTCCCTAGGCCCAAGCTTGCTACCCAGCACCCTTCCAAACACCCCAAACACATTCCCCCTCAAAAAAACACCAAACCGTGCTCCACGGTTTTTCACCATCCAGAAAATCGGCACGGTCAGCCCGTGCCAAAGAGCATGACCGTGCCACCCTCACATTCCAGCCACACTTCCTTCTCCATCCACACCCAGTACTTCAGCACGGCCACCCCGTGCCATGTCGCACAACCGTGCCACCCCTTTCCCAGCCACATCTCAACTTCGCTCCCGTCCAAAACCAGAGCACGGCCACCCCCGTGCCTAACAGCACGCCCGTGCCACATTCAGGCTGTAAGGTTTCCCCTTGTTTCAACACAAGCACTACTAGCATGACCATGGAGGAAAAGTTTGAGGCTCTCATGAGGAATTATGAGGCCTTGAAGCTACAGAATGAAGAGATCAAAGGTCAGAACGAGTATTTGAGGCGACAACTTGGAGACTCCTTGAAGCAAAAACGAAAGGAGATTAGAAGTTCCCGATCTTCTAACTCTTCCGACTCCGAGCCGGAAGCAAGAGAAGCCCCACACTTGAGCTCGTCAAGTGAAGAGGAGGCTTATAGAAGATCAAGAAGAGGAAGGCGGACAACCTCTCACCAAGGAGACATTAGAGTGGAGATTCCAGAATTTGAAGGGAAGCTAGACCCCGATGAGTTCTTGGAATGGATGCAAACCGTTGAGAGAATCTTTGACTACAAAGAGATTTCCGAGGGAAATAAGGTAAAACTTGTGGCCCTTAAACTTCGTAAATATGCTTCTCTTTGGTGGTCCAACCTTTGTGCTAAGAGAGTTAGGCAAGGGAAGGGAAAGATTCGAACATGGGAAAAGATGAAAACCAAACTCAAAGCCCGTTTCTTACCCCCATCTTACCTACAAGACAATTATTCCCAACTTAACAATCTCACCCAGGAGAACTTGAGTGTTGAGGAGTACACTAGGGAATTTGAGAAGTTGTTAATCAAGTGTGACTTGAGAGAGCCCGAAGAGCAAACCATAGTGAGATATTTGGGTGGGCTAGATCCTAGGTATGCCCATGTGGTGGAATTGCAACAATACACCACTTTTGATGAGGTGTGTGTCTTAGCCCACAAAGTTGAACAACAAAGGAAATCCAAGCTCTACAAAAGAGAACCTCCCAAACCCTTTCCCAAGAGCCAACCTTTCAACAAGGGGAGCTCTTATCCACCTCCCAAACCCACGGTTACTACACCCTCACCTCCACAAAAGAACCAAGCCCCACAAAAGACTCCACCTTCCCAAAACCGTCCCAACCCTAAGCCAAATGACCAAAGGAGATGTTTCAAGTGTCAAGGTCTTGGGCACATTGCTTCGGAGTGTCCAAATAGGAGAGTTATCACCTTGGCCGAGTGGGATGAGAGAAGAGAAGAAGAGGGAGAAGAGGAGGAAGAAAGAGAAGGTGTGTATTACATGGAGGAACGAGAAGAAGTGATTGAGGAAGCGGATGAAGGAGAGTTACTTGTATTGAGGAGAGCTTTGAGTACCAAAAGAGGAGAGCATGAAGAACAAAGGGAGAACATCTTCCATACACGTTGCACCATTCAAAGCAAAGTGTGTTCCCTCATCATTGATGGTGGGAGTTGTGCAAATGTGGCTTCCGTGACTATGGTGGAGAAGCTTGGCCTTCAAGCTTCGGCTTCATCCTCACCCCTACAACATCCAATGGCTAAATCAAGGTAAGGGGTTGCAAGTTAATTCAAGATGCCTGATTTCATTTTCAATTGGGAAGCACTATCATGATGAATTGTGGTGTGATATCATCCCCATGGACGCATGTCACCTTTTTTTGGGGAGACCTTGGTTGTTTGATCGGAAGGTCATACATGATGGCTATCTAAACACCTACACCTTCCATAAAGATGGGAAAAAGATCACCCTTGCCCCATTAAGCCCTTCCCAACTCCACAAAAGTAAGCCCCAACCAAGCCATGACCATTCGGACATGCTTCTAGCCGTAAGTGAGCCTCTCCTTAAGGCTTCTCACCATGAATTCAAGGCCTTCAAGGAGTGGATCCTAACCACCCTTGAAGAATCCGAAACCTCCACTCCATCACACCCCCCAGCCCTTTCCCTCCTTGAACACTTTAGCCATGTCTTTCCCGCGGAAATACCTCCCGGCTTACCACCACAAAGAACCATCCAACACCACATAGACCTCATACCCGGTTCCATTCTCCCAAACAAACCGGCTTATCGGACAAACCCCAAAGAAACCATGGAAATCCAAAGGCAAGTTGATGAGCTTATGGATAAGGGGTTGATTAGAGAGAGCTTGAGCCCTTGTGCGGTTCCGGCCCTCCTTGTGCCAAAGAAAGATGGGAGCATGCGTATGTGTGTTGATAGTCGAGCAATCAACAAGATAACCATCAAGTATAGATATCCAATTCCCCGCCTTGAGGATATGCTTGATGAGTTATATGGTTCTAGTGTGTTCTCTAAGGTGGATTTGAGAAGTGGTTACTACCAAATCCGCATTAGAGAGGGAGATGAATGGAAAACGGCCTTCAAAACCAAAGGAGGCTTGTATGAGTGGCTAGTCATGCCATTCGGATTGTCAAATGCTCCAAGTACCTTCATGCGGCTCATGAACCAAGTGTTCCGGCCCTTCATTGGCAAATTCATTGTGGTGTATTTTGATGACATCCTCATCTATAGCAAGAATGAAGAAGAGCACCTTCAACATCTCACACAAGTCATGAAGGTTCTAGAGAAGGAAAAGCTCTATGGTAACCTCAAGAAGTGTGCATTTTTCACTCATGAGGTAACCTTCCTTGGTTGCATTGTCACAAGTGAAGGCATCAAAGTTGATGAGAGTAAAGTGGAAGCAATTCGGTCTTGGCCAACCCCCAAGAGTATTCATGATGTGCGAAGTTTCCATGGGCTTGCCTCATTCTATAGGCGGTTCATTAGAAACTTTAGTACCATTATGGCCCCTATGACCGAGGTTATCAAAGGTGCATCGTTCAAGTGGACTCCCAAGGCTCAAGAAGCCTTTGAAACCATCAAGTCCAAACTCACCCAAGCACTGGTTCTTGCCTTGCCATGCTTTGATAAAGTGTTTGAGGTAGAGTGTGATGCGTCAGGAGTTGGCATTGGAGGAGTTCTCACTCAAGAGGGGCAGCCCTTAGCCTTTTTTAGTGAGAAGCTTTGTGACTCAAGGAGAAAGTACTCCACTTATGATAAGGAGTTCTATGCAATAGTGAGGTGCCTTGAGCATTGGAATCATTACTTGGTGGCTAGTGAGTTCATCTTGCACTCCGATCATGAAGCCTTGAAATACATTCAAGGGCAACATAAACTTAACTCACGGCATGCCAAGTGGGTGGAGTTCCTCCAATCTTTCAACTTCACCATCAAGCATAAGTCCGGGAAGCTCAACCAAGGAGCCGATGCCTTGTCAAGGAGGCACTTATTGCTATTCCAACTTGATGCTTGCGTTCTTGGTTTTGAGTATTTGAAGTCCCTCTATCAGAATGATGAAGATTTGGGAGAGCCCTACAAGGAGTGCCTTCGACATCCCAAAGGTGACTTCCTTGTCCAAGATGGATTTTTATTCAAGGGATCAAGATTGTGTATGCCTAAGTGTGGCACAAGAGAGTTACTCATACGTGAGGTCCATGGAGGATCTCTTGCCGGTCACTTTGGAGAAAACAAGACCCTTATGATGTTAAGGGAACATTATTATTGGCCGAGTATGAGCAAAGATGTCCAAGATGTGTTGAAGAGATGTGCAACTTGCCAAGTTGCCAAAAGTCACCTCCTACCCCACGGTCTTTACACACCCCTACCCACTCCCAATCATCCTTGGGAAGATGTAAGCATGGACTTCATCCTTGGCCTTTGATGGAGACCATCATGAGAAGCCCAAGGACCGTCAAGCTCAGCCCAAGGAGGACTCACTCAAGCTTCAAGAGGTCAAGGAAGTTGCCAAACTTTGCCGGAAATTGGCGTTCATGCCCGAAGAGGTAGTGCCGCCTTCATCCAGAAATTTCCCGATTTTTGTGTGCACTTTTGACCTACCTAAAGTGGTCCCACAACTTGAGGCTCCACATGGTTTTGAAGTTTAAGATTTCAGCTTTCAAATAAGCCCAATTTGTTTAATTTGGACATCATTTGATTGGGCAAAATATCACTCAAAGATACGTTGTGCTGATCCAGTCCAGTCTGAGATAGGTGCATTGTTTGGGCCATAACTTTTAAACCGCTTATCCAAATTGAGCAAATGAGCCCATTCTGAAAACTAGACTTCCAGGGCTTTCTCACAAGCCCAAGAACGCGTGATTTGGCTGAGTATTCTGGAAGTTAGGCTCTGTTGAAGTTGAGGCAGTTGCAAGGATTAATGCTGGGAATATGAAGAGTCTTCGGTTACATATACTTGTGTGGCTGATATTGTGCACGTTTTAGATGCTTCTAGATTAATGTAATCGGCTGCAAAAATCCTAGAATATTCCTTGTAACCTCCCCCACCCCTTTTATGATGAGTCTTTTCATTTTTCTTATACTTTTCATTAGCTAGTTTTAATTGTTAGGAGTTATTTGAGTCCTTTGATTGTCTTTTGCTGAGTCTATAAAAAGGGGAGGGGCGTGTGAAGCTATTCATTCAGCATTGTAAGAAATTTCCAAAGCAATACAAGTACTTTGAGTGTGTTTCTCAAAAGTGCAACTAAATTCCTAGTTCTATATCTTGAATTGTGGCAAATTCAAGTGGTGTTCTAGGTTCTCTTCCTTTTCCAATTGGAGTGATTCCTTGGTTAAGACAAGAGAATTAGCCCAAGGTCAAGTCATTGAGTGGCTCCGTGAAGGATTATCTCAATTACAAGATCTTGTTCTATTCCTTTTTCTTGTGTAGTGAAATTCTTCATCCATCTCATCCATCTTTCATTTCTCTTCCCAATTTGGCTTATTTTGAGTTGGAGTTTGATTTGGTTCACTTGCCACCCACATATACATCAATTGGTATCAGAGCCAAGGTTCTTAAGTGACCCACATCACACCCACATACATCCCAAAAAGCCAAAATACAAAAAAACAAAAAGAGGCACAAACCGGCAATCCGAGTCTCGAAGACCAGAGAAGCAGCACGGTGCCCCCGTGCCACCATACACGACCGTGCCATATCATTTTTCCAGAAATCTTCAAGTCGAGACGGAGCACGGTGCCCCCGTGCCACCAAGCACGACCGTGCCACTCTACTTTTCTGCATTTCCTTCAACCGAAGCATAGCACGGCCTGCCCGTGCCCCCTTGCACGACCGTGCCACTTTTCCTACTGCCTATTCTTCCTTCAAAGCATCTCCAACATGTCTACAAAGTCCACAAGAAGCGACCAAGCACGTGTGGAAGAGTTAGAAGCTCAAGTCACTTATCTTCGAACTCAACTTGGGCAACTTTTGGAGGAAAAACGAAGGTGGGTTCATAGCCCCACTCCCTCTCGTCCTCATGAACCGGTGGTCGAATTGGAAGAAGAAGTCTTTCAATCCCGAGCCAATTCTAGTGACGAAGAAGCCCCAAGGAGACGAAGGCAAGGAGGCAATATTGGTGGTGTCCGAATTGACATCCCCGAATTTGAAGGCCAACTTGACCCGGACTTATTTCTCGATTGGTTGCACACCATTGAGAGGATCTTTGAATATGAGGACATCCCGGAGGACAAGAAGGTAAAACTCGTAGCCCTTAAACTCAGAAAATATGTTTCAATTTGGTGGGCTAACCTTGGAGCGAAAAGAGCAAGGAATGGAAAGGGAAAAATCAGAACTTGGGCCAAAATGAAAGAAAAACTCAAGGCCAAGTTTCTTCCCTCTCACTATGTGCAAGACAATTACCTCAAGCTCCATCGACTCAAGCAAGGATCCAAGAGTGTGGAAGAATACACTCGGGAGTTTGAACAACTCCTACTCAAATGCGACTTGAAAGAAGATGACTCTCAAACCTTGGTAAGATACTTAACCGGACTTGATGAGTCTATTGCTCATATTGTTGAGTTGCAACCATACTCATCCCTTGATGACTTGAGTTCTCTAGCCTACAAGGTAGAGCAACAAAAGAAATCAAAGGGAAAGAGTGTCCTTTCCAAGCCTCTCTCTCGTCCTTACCCCACACAAAAGCCTCCGTACTACCCTCCTCGTCCACAAAATTCCCCACCATCACAAACCAAAAACACCACTCCAACCCCTCCAAAACCCTCCACACAAGAACCCAAATCAAAGGACAAGGTTCGTTGCTTTCGGTGCCAAGGTATGGGACACTATGCATCTGAGTGTCCAAACAGGAGGATCGTTTCCCTAGCGGAGTACCAAGAAGCATGTGATGAACATGCCTATGACGAAGAAGAAGAAGAGCACCATGAAGAAGGAAGTTTGGAAGAAGTTGAAGAAGGCCCCGATGAAGGAGAATTGCTAGTTATCCGCCGGGCCTTGAGTGGAATTGCCACTCAAAAGGACATGGAGCAAAGAGAAGCCATTTTTCACACCAGGTGTACCGTAGGAGACAAGGTTTGTTCCCTTATCATTGATGGAGGTAGTTGTGCTAACGTTGCCTCAAAGACTATGGTGGACAAACTCAAGCTGCAAGTCTCTCCTCGACCAAATCCCTACACCATACAATGGTTGAATCAAGGCAAAGGTTTGCAAATTACTCACCGTTGTCTTGTTTCCTTTTCAATTGGGAAAAACTATAAAGATGAGATTTGGTGTGATATAGTCCCCATGGATGCTTGCCATATATTATTGGGTAGACCATGGCTTTTTGATAGAAGTGTCATCCATGATGGCCGGATGAACACTTACTCTTTTCTCAAGGACCGTAAGAAAATCACTCTTACCCCTCTCAAAAGTCCTTCCCCCTCTCAACCAAAAGACAATCCTCATTTGGAAGTCTTCTTTACTACTCTTCTCAAATCTGAGCACCATGAGTATGAGTCTTTTAAAGACTTGATACTTTTACAAGAAGAGTCTAAGCCACCATCTCCCTCACATCCACTACTCACCCCTCTCCTACAAGCCTATCACCATGTTTTTCCACAAGAAATTCCACATGGCCTTCCCCCTCCAAGATCTATCCAACACAAGATAGACCTCGTTCCCGGATCCGTACTTCCAAACAAGCCGGCATACCGGATGTCTCCAAGCGAAACACAAGAAATCCAAAGACAAGTGGATGATCTCTTGTCCAAGGGTTTAATTCGGGAAAGTCTAAGCCCATGTGCCGTGCCCGCCCTCCTTGTTCCTAAGAAGGATGGTAGCATGCGTATGTGTGTTGATAGCCGGGCAATAAACAAGATCACTATCAAGTACCGGTATCCTATTCCCCGATTGGAAGATCTATTGGATGAATTACACGGAGCCGCTATCTTTTCTAAGATTGATCTTAGAAGTGGCTATTATCAGATTCGCATTTTTGAAGGTGATGAATGGAAAACCGCCTTTAAGACTAAAGGAGGTTTATATGAGTGGCTTGTAATGCCATTCGGGCTTACTAATGCCCCGAGCACTTTTATGAGACTCATGAACCAAGTTCTCAAGCCCCTCATTGGAACTTGTGTTGTTGTTTACTTTGATGATATCTTGGTCTATAGCAAGACCGAGGAGGAGCATGCCAAGCATTTGCAACAAGTTTTGGAGATTCTTTCACAAGAACAACTTTATGGCAATATGGAGAAATGCTTTTTCTTCACTCCTCAAGTGGTATTCTTGGGTTTCATTGTTTCCGCCCAAGGCCTCCAAGTTGATGAAAGCAAGATCAAGGCTATTCAAGAGTGGCCAACTCCTACATCCATCACTCAAGTAAGGAGTTTTCATGGCCTAGCCTCATTTTACCGGAGGTTCATTAGAAATTTCAGCACAATTATGGCTCCTCTGACCGAGGTAATTAAAGGCAAAGAGTTTTCATGGAACGAGCAAGCACAACAAGCCTTTGAAGAGATCAAGAAGAAGCTCACTAGTTCCCCCGTTCTAGCCTTGCCCGACTTTACCAAAGTCTTTGAAGTAGAGTGTGATGCATCCGGGGTAGGAATTGGAGCTGTCCTATCTCAAGAGAAGAGACCCATTGCTTTTTTCAGTGAGAAGCTCAACGATGCCAAGAAGAAGTACTCCACCTATGACAAAGAGTTTTATGCAATCATTAGAGCATTGGAGCATTGGCGTCATTACTTAGTTGGAGGTGAGTTCATCCTTCATTCCGACCATGAAGCTCTCAAATACATCCAAGGACAACACAAGCTCAACCCTAGACATGCTAAATGGGTAGAGTATCTTCAGTCCTTCCACTTCACTATCCAACATAAGGCGGGAACTCTCAACAAAGGAGCTGATGCATTATCAAGAAGGTACTTATTACTCTCTACTTTGAGTACTAAAGTACTTGGATTTGAAGTTGTTAAAGATTTGTACCCAAAAGATGATGATTTCAAGGACATTTTTGAGAAGTGTCTTAAGCACCCCCATGGGTTGTTCCACTTAGAAGATGGGTTCCTATTCAAAGGTTCACGCCTTTGTATACCTCAATGTGGATTTCGTGAACTACTTATCCAAGAGCTGCATGGAGGAGCCCTAGCTGGCCATTTTGGTGTCGAGAAGACTAGGTCAATGTTGAAGGAACACTACTATTGGCCTAAGATGCCACGAGATGTAGAGCATTTCATCAAAAGATGTTCTACTTGTCAAATGGCTAAGAGCCATTCTTTGTCCCAAGGATTGTATTCTCCACTTCCCATTCCTCAAGCCCCTTGGGAAGATATTAGCTTGGATTTCATCACGGGTTTACCTAGAACCCAAAGGAACAAAGACTCCATTATGGTGGTTGTGGATCGATTCTCCAAGATGGCGCATTTCATCCCTTGCCACACCACTAATGATGCTACTCAAGTGGCTAGTCTTTATTTCAAGGAGATTGTGAGACTACATGGCATTCCAAAGAGCATGGTATCCGATCGTGACTCCAAGTTTCTTAGTCATTTTTGGCTAACTCTATGGCGCAAATTGGGTACTCAACTCAAGTTTAGCACTACTTGTCATCCCCAAATTGATGGACAAACTGAAGTCACCAATAGGACTTTGGGTACCTTACTTCGAGTCCTAGTGAAGAAGCATTTGAAGAATTGGGATGAGTTGCTACCACATGCCGAGTTTGCATTCAATCGAGTGCCTAGCAAGTCCACCCAACTCTCTCCATTTCAAGTTGTGTATGGCTACAATCCCAAGAGTCCCTTGGATCTTGTTCCCATTCCAACTCCCACAAAATTTAGTTGGGAAGCTGAAAAAAGAGCCAAGGAGATCCAAGATCTTCATGCAAGAGTTAGAGATAACATTGCCAAGGCTAATGAAAGAGCCATGCAAAGCGCCAACAAGCATCGCAAGGAGGTACAATTTCAGCCAGGAGATTTGGTATGGATTCACATGAGGAAGGAGCGTTTCCCTTCAAAGAGAAAATCTAAGTTGATGCCACGTTCCGATGGTCCATTTGAAATTCTTGAGAAGGTTGGGCCCAATGCATACAAGGTTGATCTACCTGGAGATTATGGAGTTTCGGCTACCTTCAATGTCTCCGATCTTAGCCCCTATTTCGATGATGAGCCCCTTCCTTGTTTGAGGGCAAACTTTCACTTACCCGGGGGGAATGATGGAGACCATCATGAGAAGCCCAAGGACCGTCAAGCTCAGCCCCAGGAGGACTCACTCAAGCTTCAAGAGGTCAAGGAAGTTGCCAAACTTTACCGGAAATTGGCGTTCATGCCCGAAGAGGTAGTGCCGCCTTCATCCAGAAATTTCCCGATTTTTGTGTGCACTTTTGACCTACCTAAAGTGGTCCCACAACTTGAGGCTCCACATGGTTTTGAAGTTTAAGATTTCAGCTTTCAAATAAGCCCAAGTTTGTTTAATTTGGACATCATTTGATTGGGCAAAATATCACTCAAAGATACGTTATGCTGATCCAGTCCAGTCTGAGATAGGTGCATTGTTTGGGCCATAACTTTTAAACCGCTTATCCAAATTGAGCAAATGAGCCCATTCTGGAAACTAGACTTCCAGAGCTTTCTATCAAGCCCAAGAACGTGTGATTTGGCCGAGTATTCTGGAAGTTATGCTCTGTTGAAATTGAGGCAGCTGCAAGGATTAATTCTGGGAATATGAAGAGTCTTCGATTACATGTGATTGTGTGGCTGACATTGTGCACGTTTTTGGAGCCTTCTAGATTGGTGTAATCAGCTAAGAAATCCTAGAATATTCCTTGTAACCTCCCCTACCCCTTTTATGATGTGTCTTTCCATTTATCTTAGTCTTTTCATTTTACTAGTTTTAATTGTTAGGAGTTATTTGAGTCCTTTTGTTGTCTTTTGCTGAGCCTATATAAAGGGGGGGCGTGTGAGCATTGTAGATCAGATTTCTAAGGCATTTTCAAGAGTAATTCAAGCACCTTTGAGAGTGATTCTCATTTGTGTCCCAAAAATTCCTAGTTCTATATCTTGAATTTGGCTAATTCAAGTGGTGTTCTAGGTTCTCCTTCTTTTCTTTGGAGTGATTCCTCAGAAGAGTGAAGGGAATTAGCCCAAGACCAAGGTGTGTGTGGCTCCGGAAGGATTATCTCATACTCAAAGTCTTGCACTATCCATCTCTATCCTGTTTGGTGATATTCTTCATCTTTCGCATCTTTCTCTCTTTTCATTTTGCTTAAGTTTGATTTGAGTTTGATTTGGATCACTTTCCACCCACATATACATCAGCCTTCCAAGGACACAAAGGGGTAAAGATTCGATCTTTGTTGTTGTTGATCGTTTTTCTAAGATGGCCCATTTCATACCTTGTACCAAGACCAATGATGCCACCCACATTGCCGAGTTATACTTCAAGGAAGTAATGAGACTACATGGCATCCCTAGATCCATTGTTTCGGATAGGGATACCAAGTTCCTTAGCCATTTTTGGGTGACACTTTGGAAGAAGATGGGAACCAAGCTCAAGTATAGCACTTCATGCCACCCTCAAACGGATGGGCAAACCGAAGTCACCAACCGGACTTTGGGAACCCTCTTAAGAGTGCTAGTAAAATCCAACATCAAAGCTTGGGACTTAGCCTTGCCACAAGCCGAATTCGCCTTCAACAAGTCACCTAGCAAGGCCACGGGCTTATCTCCATTCAAGGTAGTCTACGGGATGGATCCTTTGAGTCCCCTTGATCTTGCTCCAAGAGAAATGAATGAGAAGCCTCACATGGAGGCTAGCAAACGGGTGGATGAGATCCAGAAGCTCCATGAAACCGTGAAGGCCAAAATTGAGAAAGGAACGGTTTCCTTCTAAGAGGAAGAGCAAATTGATGCCAAGGGCCGATGGTCCTTTTGAAGTATTGGAACGCATCAATGATAATGCATACAAGATCAATTTGCCCGGTGAGTATGGAGTTTCGGCTACTTTCAACGTAGCCGACCTTAGTCCTTATGAGGAGGATGATAATCTTATCAATTTGAGGGCAAATTCTCTTCAACAAGGGGAGGATGATGGAGGTCCATCCCCTAACATGATCCATGGCCATCAAGGGAGCCCAAAAGGTCCAAACCTCATGTCCAAGATGCAAGAAATCAACCTAAGGGAGCAAGGAAATTATTTCCTCAAAACTGGAATTTCAGGCGTGCACAAACCCGGTTTTGTGCACGTTATTTTCTAAACTTCCCAAGGCTAAAACGGGGTTGCAGGAAGCCTAAGTTCAAGTTCAAGATGTGCTCTTTCCATCAGACCTCTTGCAAGTCATTTGGAGTTCATTTGATACCTCAAAACCTCAAGCAAAGTCAATCACTACATCCTGGCGCTGAACTGGGCAGGGCTGAAACAAGAGGTTGTTTGGTGGCCCATTTCTCCTCTATTTGGGTTGAAACTTTTATGGTTTGAAAGTACTTTAAAAATATTATCAAGTGACCATAAAAAACCTCAGCCAAATTACACTCATGGGGAGCTATTAACCACCAAAACAAGGGAAGAAACACCCTTTTAACCGGGTAATGGGGCAGCCGGGTACAAGAGAGAAGAGTGAGGTGTTTTATTGCTCTAACCCATGCTTAGCCACTTGCAAGAGTCATCATGAAGGGTACTTAGCTGCCAAGAAGCTTCCATTCACCCCTAGGCCGACACATCATCCTCAAGATTAGCATTGAAGAGGTGTCAAGTGGAGGATGCATCTACCCTTTTTTGTTTTGATATGATCTATGTATTTTTGCCTAGTTTAGCTTAGTGCAACCTAGGGCCTATGATTTGTACTTGGAACTTTTGTATTAATACCCCCACAAGCCCCTTGGCCGGCCACGAAGCTTGTTTATTGAATGAAAGTTGAGCTTTGCTCCTTTGAATCCTCAAACTCTCTTCTAGCTTATCTCATCTTTTGGCCAAGTTGAGTGGTGATCTAGTAAGAGTCTTAACTTCCTTCTTGGTGGTGTTTCTGTATCCAAGAGGTTGTTAAGGGCCCTAACATCAAACCTTGGTGGTGTTTCTGTATCCAAGGTAGGTGTTAGTTCCGGTTCTATCCTTCCCAACTCAAGGTGAGTTTGTGAATTCAAAGTTGCCTTGTTGTTGCCTTCCATTGCTTCCATCTCACCCTCGTTCCTATCCTCTTGGGTTTTCCTTGAGGATACATCAGGTATTTTGTCAAACCGGTCAGAATTGCACCGAATCTGCACGGTTTCTTCTTTTAGCTTGAAAACCCCGCTTAAACTTTGTTTAACCTTAATTTCTTGGTTGGGGGGGTTTAAACACATCCTAAAATTTCTTTCCATGGGTTGAAACCTGAGTCAAACTCGCTTTCGCGAAGGTTAAACCACGCCCCAAAACTGACCACAAAACTGTCCAAGATCCCGGTTTAGCAGTCCGATTTTATTTTGCCTTCTCCGGTGGGTTTTCTTCACTTCAGCAGATAGGGCACACCTCTCAAGGCTGGGCACACATCCCAAAGTCCCAATGATGAGCTACAACCTTGAGAAGAACAACCAATAGGAGAGAAGCTGCCATGGAAGATGTCCCCTCTTTGTAATTGGCTAGCCGTAAAGCATTGTCCCCTTTTCGGATATCCAATGGCAAGAGAGGAGGTTTATCAGCTGCTTTGGCTTATGTTTAAGCTAATTACAATGTAAACATCAATTGTCTTGCTTTCCTTAATGTTAAAGGATGAAATTAAGCTAGCTAGACCTAGGTGACAACCGGTTTTGCTCTAACCGGGTATGTTTAGCTAATTAAGACCTTTCCTCCCTAGGAAGGAAAGGATTAGTAAGGTGCTTGCTTGCTTGTATGCTTGCTTGGCATGCTTACTTAAGGAATGCACGGTCATGGCATGAAAAACTCAGCATTTAGCGAATGAAAATCAGATTGAAAGCTTGAAAGCTTTTTCTCTCAAACTCTTGCTTGCTTATCCTTAATTAGGCCAATTAAGGTGGTGTTCAAGTCAAGTCTTAACCTTGATTAAGTGGTGATATCTGTATCTTAATCAAGTTTAAGGGCCCTAAACTCAAAGATTGGTGGTGTTTCTGTATCCATTCATTGAGTTTAGCCTATCCAAATCTTGTTCACAAACAACCGGATTAAGAGAGGATTAAGGTAAGATTATTAGCTTAAGTTTGTAAGTTAATAATCTTTTACTTTGAAGCTCCCTCAAATCCCCTCACTCCCTCATCCTTCATACCCTTCTTTCCATCCCATTCCACGGTTTAAAGCACTTAAAAGGCCTAGCAAACACATCCATCCCTAAGAACATCCAACCGGGCTCAAGTGAGCTAAATTCAGTTTCTACAACCAGAAAAGTGGCACGGCCTACCCGTGCTCCTAAGCACGACCGTGCCACCTTGGTACGACTCAAACCTTTATACTTTTGATCTCTTTGATGTGTGTTAGCTTGGGATCCTTCCTCCCTTAAGATATACATCATATTTGGTATCAGAGCAAAGGTTTCACCTTGGCGTAGCATCCACTTCCACTTCCACAAAACATCCACCTCCCTTCTTCTCCACAAACTGATTTCTCCCTTTAATTCCAACATGTCTTCAACAAGCATGTCCTTGGAAGAAAGATTTGAGTTATTGATGAAGTAAAATGAGTTCTTGGCAAGCAAAATCCGAGAGGATTCACAAAGAAACCAAGAGGCTCAAGCACAGAATGAGTACCTAAGGAAGCAGTTGGGTTCGTTCATGAAGCAAAAGCAAAGAATGAATGAGGAAACTCTACAATCTGAACCCAAGGCACGTGAGCAAGTTCATATTCATGATGTTGATTCATCAAGTGAAGAAGAAATGCCTAGGATGGCTAGAAGAGAGGCACGAAATCAAGCCAGTACCAACGACTTCAGAGTTGAAATTCCTGAATTTGAAGGTAAACTTGATCCTGAAGAGTTTATTGATTGGTTGAATACAGTTGGAAGAGTCTTTGAATATAAGGATATTCCTAATGATAAGAAGGTTAAGTTGATAACCTTAAGACTCATAAAGTATGCATCCTTATAGTGGACAAACTTGAATGCTAAAAGGCTTAGAGAAAGAAAAGCAAGAATCCATACTTGGGAAAAGATGAAAGCTAAGCTTAAAGCAAGGTTCCTTCCACCAACGTATATCCAAGATTGCTACTCCCAATTTCATAATCTCACTCAAGGTACTATGAATGTTGAAGAGTATACTCGTGAGTTTGAGAAGTTGATGATTAAATGTGACATACAAGAACCTGAAGAACAAACCATAGTTAGATACTTGGGAGGTCTTGATCCTAGGTATTCTAATGTGGTGGAGTTGCAAGCCTATGCTTCTTTTGATGATGTTTGTGTATTAGCTCATAAGGTGGAGCAGCAAAAGAAGGCTAAACAGCCCCAAAAACCCACATACACGAAGCCTTTCATTCGGAACCAACCTTTTAACAAGGGGAGTTCCAACCCACCTACTAAACCACAAACTCCCTCTCCCTTTAAGCCACAAACTCCCTTTCCCTTTAATCCACAAAGAACCACGGCTCCTCAAAAAGCTCCAGCAACTCCATTTCGGCCTAACCCAAACCCAAACCCCATGAGCAATAGAAGATGTTTCAAGTGTCAAGGGCTTGGTCATATTGCCTCAGAATGTCCAAACAGAAAAGTCATCACTTTGGCTGAGTGGACCGCCGTGAAAGAGGATTTTGAAGAGGAAGAAAACGAGGTTGAAAGTGAGTTAGAAGTTGAAGGAACTCAAGATGAGGTTATTGAGGAAGCAGATGAAGGTGAACTCTTAGTTTTGAGAAGAGTTCTAAGCAATCAGAAAGGAGCCAAGGATGAACAAAGAGAGAATATCTTTCACACTCGATGTACCACCCAAGGAAAGATATGTTCTTTGATCATTGATGGAGGTAGCTGTGCGAATGTGGTTTCTCTAAGTATGATTGAGAAACTAGGGCTACAAACAGTGACACGCCCACATCCATACAACATCCAGTGGCTAAATTAAAGCAAAGGCATTCAGGTGAATTCTCGTTGTTTGATTTCCTTTTCCATTGGAAAGAGCTATCAAGATGAGTTATGGTGTGATGTTATTCCAATGGATGCATGTCATGTGTTATTAGGACGACCATGGTTGTATGATCAAAAGGTTATGCATAATGGTTATCTTAATACCTATTCATTTTCCAAAGATGGCAAGAAGATTACGCTAGCCCCACTATCCCCCTCCAAGCTCCACGAAATTCAACCACAAAAAAAGCCTAAGCATGTTGATTGTTTGCTATCCGTGAGTGAACCCATTTTAAAGGCTTCTCAACATGAGTTTAAGGCCTTTAGAGAGTGGATATTGAACATCCAAAGCGACCTAGAAAATATGTTGCCCACTCACCCCATTGCAAAGACACTCCTTGAAAAATTCTGTCATGTGTTCCCGATGAGATTCCTACGGGTTTAACCCCAAAGAGAGGCATACAACACCACATTGATCTTATTCCTGGTTCTATCCTACCTAACAAACCAGCATATAGGATGAACCCAAAAGATACTAATGAGATTCAAAGACAAGTTGCAGAGTTGCAGGAAAAGGGATTGATTCGAGAGTCTTTGAGTCCTTGTGCCGTTCCAGCACTTCTAGTACCAAAGAAAGATGGAGGAATGAGAATGTGTGTTGATAGCAGGGCCATTAACAAGATTACAATCAAGTATAGGTATTCTATACCAAGACTTGAAGATATGCTCAACGAGTTATATGCCTCCAAGGTGTTTTCAAAGATTGATCTTCGAAGTGGTTACTACTAAATCAGAATTAGAGAAGGTGATGAATGGAAGATAGCTTTCAAAACAAAAGGTGGACTCTATGAATGGTTGGTAATGCCTTTTGGTCTTTCTAATGCACCTAGTACTTTCATGAGGTTAATGAACCAAGTGTTTAGACCTTATATTAGAAAGTTTGTGGTAGTATACTTTGATGACATTCTGATTTATTCTAAGAATGAGCATGAGCATCAAGATCACCTAACTCAAGTTATGCTTGTCTTAGAACGAGAGAAATTATTTGGTAACCTTAAGAAGTGTGCTTTCTTCACTCCTGAAGTTACATTTCTTGGTTATATTGTGATTGAAGATGGTATAAAGGTAGATGAAAGTAAGGTAGAAGCCATTCAGTCTTAGCCTATACCTAAGAGCATACATGATGTTAGAGCTTTTTATGGTTTAGCTTCATTCTACAGGAGATTTATTCGCAGTTTCAGCACTATTATGGCTCCTATGACTGAAGTGATCAAAGGAACATTCTTTGTATGGACTGCCAAAGCTCAATCTGCCTTTGAAGATATCAAATCAAAACTTACTCAAGCACTGGCACTTGCTTTACCATGCATTGGTAAGATATTTGAAGTTGAATGTGATGCCTCTGGTGTAGGTATTGGTGGAGTTCTTACACAAGAAGGTAAACCCCTTACCTTCATTAATGAGAAGCTAGGTGAATCTAGAAGAAAGTATTCCACCTATGACAAAAAGTTTTATGCTATTGTGAGATGTTTAGAGCATTGGAGTCATTATCTCATTGCTAGTGAGTTTGTCTTCCATTCTGACCATGAAGCATTGAAGTACATATAAGGGCAGCATAAGTTAAACTCCAGGCATGCCAAATGGGTTGAGTTTATGCAATCATATCATGTCACCATCAAGCACAAGTCAGGTAAACTCAATAAAGGTGCAGATGCTCTATCACGGAGGTATCTCTTGTTATTTCAATTAGATGCTTGCATACTTGGTTTTAAGCATCTAAAGATTCTATATGACAATGATGAAGACTTTGGGGCATTGTATGCTGAATGTTCTAAACACCCCAAAGGAGATTTTCATGTTTAGGAGGGCTTTCTATTCAAGGGAGCGCGATTATGTATTCCAAAGTGTAGCACAAGAGAGCTATTCATTAGAGAAGTTTATGGAGGATCATTAGCTGGGCATTATGGAGAAAACAAGACTGTTATCATGCTGAGAGAGCATTATTATTACCCAGCTATGAAAAGAGACGTCCAAGATATACTTAAAAGGTGTAGAACTTGTCAAATGGCAAAGAGTCATTCTCTACCCCACGGTTTGTATACTCCATTGCCAATCCCCACTTCACCATGGGTTGATGTAAGTATGGACTTTGTTCTTGGATTACCTAAAACACAAAGGAACAAAGACTCTATTTTTGTTGTCGTTGATAGGTTTTCTAAGATGTCTCATTTCATTCCATGTAACAAAACAAATGATGCTACTCACATTGGTAAATTGTACTTTAGAGAGGGAGCGAGATTGCATGGTATTTCCCGGTCAATTGTTTCTGACAGGGATACCAAGTTTTTGAGTCATTTTTGGGTTACATTGTGGAAAAAGATGTGTACCAAGCTGAAATATAGTACCACTTGTCACCCACAGACTGACGGACAAACTGAGGTTACTAATCGAACCTTAGGGACTCTCCTAAGAACTTTGATCAAACGTCATGCCAAGGCTTGGGATTTGCTCTTACCGCATACAGAGTTTGCTTATAACAGGACGCCAGGCAGGGCTACTGGTCACTCTCCATTCAAGGTGGTCTATGGAATTGATCCCCTACGTCCACTTGATCTCATTCCACGATCTTTCGATCAAAAGCCACATCCAGATGCAGCAGCAAGGGTAGAACAAATCAAGAAGGTCCATGAGTTGGTAAGAAGCAAGATTGAAAAGTCTAATGAAGCATATCAAGCTCAAGCCAATAAGCATCGGAGAAAGATTGCATTTCAACCAGGAGACCTCGTGTGGATCCATCTGAGGAAGGAGAGATTCCCATCCAAACGAAAGAACAAGCTTATGCCACGAGCAGATGGCCCTTTTGAGGTGCTCGAACGTATTAATGATAATGCTTACAAGGTTGATTTGCCAGGTGATTATGGAGTGTCAGCGACATTCAATGTAGCTGATTTGCAAGCTTACCACGAAGATGATTACATTGCCGATTTGAGGATCAAATCTTCTCAACAAGGGGAGGATGATGTAGTCCCCACCACCATTAGCAATGAAGAAGGTCCAACAAGTCAATCAAGGTCCAATACAAGCTCCAAGATACAAGCCATGGTCCAAAATGTCCAAACATCCCAAGGAGGTGCACACGGGTTCAAGAACCAAACCTTGCTCGGTTTTGTGCACTTGATTTCCTAAGCTTTAAGGAGGCTTAAGTCCTTAATTTTTGCATTTTGTTAAACCTTAAGATGTCCCCTTTCATGTCCCAATATTAGTTTGCCACTATCCAAGTCATAGAAAGGAGGAACAAGGTATTTTGTCAACCCAGTTAGAATTGCACCCAATCTGCATGGTTTTTTCTTTTAGCTTAAAAACCCCACTTAAACTTTGTTTAACCTTAATTTCCTGGTTGGGAGGGTTTAAACACATCCTAAACCTTCTTCCCATGGGTTAAAACTAGAGTCAAACTCGCTTTTGCCAAGGTTAAACCAAGCCCCAAAACCGGCCACAAAACTGTCCAAGAACCCGGTTCAGCAGTCCGGTTTTATTTTGCCTTCTACGGTGGGTTTTCTTCACTTCAGCAGATAGGGCACGCTCCTCAAGGCTGGGCACACATCCCAAAGTCCCAATGATGAGCTGCAACCTTGAGAAGAACAACCAATGTGAGAGAAGCTACCATGGAAGATGTCCCCTCTTTGTAATTGGCTAGCCGTAAAGCATTGTTCCCTTTTCGGCTGTCCAATGGCAAGAGAGGAGGTTTATCGGCTACTTTGGCTTATGTTTAAGCTAATTACAATGTAAACATCAATTGTCTTGCTTTCCTTAATGTTAAAGGATGTAATTAAGCTAGCTAAACCTAGGTGACAACCGGTTTTGCTCTAATCGGGTATGTTTAGCTAATTAAGACCTTTCCTCCCTAGGAAGGAAAGGACTAGTAAAGTGCTTGCTTGCTTGTATGCTTGCTTGACATGCTTACTTAAGGAATACACGGTCATGGCATGAGAAACTCAGCATTTAGTGAATGAAAATCAGATTGAAAGCTTGAAAGCTTTTTCTCTCAAACTCTTGCTTGCTTATCCTTAATTAGGCTAATTAAGGTGGTGTTCAAGTCAAGTCTTAACCTTGATTAAGTGGTGATATCTATATCTTAATCAAGTTTAAGGGCCCTAAACTCAAAGATTGGTGGTGTTTCTGTATCCATTCATTGAGTTTAGCCTATCTAAATCTTGTTCACAAACAACCAGATTAAGAGAGGATTAAGGTAAGATTATTAGCTTAAGTTTATAAGTTAATAATCTTTTACTTTGAAACTCCCTCAAATCCCCTCACTCCCTCATCCTTCATACCCTTCTTTCCATCGCATTCCAGGGTTTAAAGCACCCAAAAGGGCTAGCAAACACATCCATCCCTAAGAACATCCAACCGGGCTCAAGTGAGTTAATTTCATATTCCGCAACCAGAAAAGTGGCACGGCCTACCCGTGCTCCTAAGCACGACCGTGCCACCTTGGTACGACTCAAACCTTTGTAATTTTTATCTCTTTTGATTTGTGTTAGCTTGGGTTCCTTCCTCCCTTGAGATATACATCACTAATGCTTGAGTAAACCTCTCCTTGATCTCCTCAAATGCTTGTTGGGCCTTAGAACTCCACTTATATGAACTACCCTTGAGTAGTTCAGTCATTGGTGCCACTATGGTATTGAAATTTTTGATGAATCTCCTATAAAAAGAGGCTAATCCATGAAAGCTCCTTACATCATGGATGCTCTTGGGCATAGGCCATCTTCTGATTGCCTCCACCTTGCCTTCGTCCACCTTAATCCCTTCAGCAGTGATTATATATCCCAAAAATGTGGCCTTATGAGTCAAGAAGGTGCATTTCTTAAGGTACCTATAGAGTTTCTCCTTTTCTAAAACCTGAATAATCTACTGGAGGTGATCCAGATGCTATTCTTTAGTATTACTGTATATCAAGATGTCATCAAAGTATACAACCACAAACCTACCAATTAAAGGCCACAAAACATGGTTCATTAGTCCAATGAAGGTGCTGGGTGCATTGGACAAGCCAAAAGGCATGACCAACCACTCATAAAGGCCTCCCTTTCTCTTGAAGGCAGTCTTCCATTCATCACCTTCTTTAATCCTTATATGATAGTATCCACTCCTCAAATCCACCACAGAGAAGAACTTAGAGCACAACTCATCGAACATGTCGTCAAGCCTAGGGATATGATGTCTGTATATGATTATCATTTGGTCTATAGCTTTACTGTCAACACACATCCTTTAGCTTCCATCCTTCCTTGGGACCAGTCAGGCTGGTATAGCACATGGACTTAGGCTTTCTCTCACCATTCCCTTAGCTACCAACTCTTCCACCGACCTTTGAACGTCTTAAGTATCCTTAGGGTTCATCCTGTTAGCTGGTTTGTTGGGTAAAATAGCTCTAGAAATGAGATTAATGTGGTGTTGGATTGATCTCTTAAGAGCCAAGCCTTGTGGGATTTCATTTGGAAATATATGGGTAAACTGGTCTAGGATCTGCTTGGCTTGTGGGGGAATGGTTAGGGTAGCTTCTAGCTCACTGTGGGTTTGGAGAATCCCTCCCTTGAAGGGTCTAAACTCATGCTGGGTAGCCTTGAGTTCAGATTCCATCAAGGTCAGAAGCTTCTGGGGTTTCAGTGGGTTTAGAGGGCTTGTGTCTAGGCAATTGATGTGGGGCTAAAGGGGTAAGAGTGATCTTTTTTCCATCCTTAATAAAGGAATAGGTGCTCTGAAAGCCATCATGAATCACTCTTCTATCATACAACCATGGTCTTCCTAACAACACATGACATACATCTATAGGGATTATGTCACACCAAACCTCATCAAAATAACTCTTCCCTACTGTAAATGAAACTAGGCATCTAGAATTGACTTGTAAACCCTTACCTTGGTTCAGCCATTAGATGCAGTAAGGGTGTGGGTTGACTGATGTTTGTAAGCCTAGCTTTTCAATCAAGGTTGTAGAAGCCACATTTGAACAACTCCCACTGTCAATGATTAATGAATAGACTTTACCTAGGATTGTACATCTGTTGTAAAAGATGTTCTCCCTTTACTCATCCTTAGCCTGTTTCTCTCATCTGGTACTGCAACCTCCTCTTCTTTTTCCTATTCTTCCATCAAACAAACCTCTATGCCTTCCACAATCTCTTTCTCCTGGGCAGCCTGGTACCCAGCTAGGGTAATGACCCTTCGGTTGGGACATTCAGTAGCAAAATGCCCTAAGCCATGACATTTGAAACAGCTTCTGGGATTGCTTGTGTTTGGAGGGGGTTTGTTTTAGGGAGTAGGGTTCTTAGGAGCAATCTGAGATGAAGCTCCAATAGAGTTAGGGGTTATTTTAGGGCTCCCCTTGTTGAAAGTCTGGTTTTTAGGAAAGGGCTTGGGGGGTTCTTTCTTAACAAACTTGGACTTCTTTTGCTACTCAACTCTATGAACTAACACACATACATCCTCAAAAGTTATGTACTGCAGCTCAACCACATGAGAGTACTTAAGGTCAGGGCCACTAAGATATCTCACTATGGTTCGGTCTTCTGGTTCTTGCAAGTCATATTTAATCAGGAGTTTTTCAAACTCTGGAGTGTACTCCTCAACACACATGCTACCTTGAGTCAGATTGTGTAATTGAGAGTAGTTGTCCTGAAGGTAAGAAGGGGGTAAGAACTTATTTTTGAGCTTGGACTACATTTTGGCCCAGGTTCTGATATTGTTCTTCCCTTTCCTAGCTCTCTTAGCACAGAGGTTGGTCTACCAGAGAGAGGCATATTTCCTCAGTTTCAAGGCCACAACCTTGACCTTCTTATCTTTTGGAAGGTCATTCTAGTCAAAGACTCTCTCAACTTGATGTATCCTCCAGGGAAAGTCAAGAGGATGGGAAAGATGTAAGCAAAGTGCAAGAAGTTCAAGGCAACTTTGAAACCACAAACTCACCTTAGACTTGGATAAGCAACCGGAACTAACACCAACCTTGGATACAGAAACACCACCAAGGAAAGATGTTAGGGCCCTTAACCACCCCTTGGATACAGAAACACCACCAAGAAGGAGTTAAGACTCTTGCTAGATCACCACTCAACCCGGCCAAAGGAAGAGATAAGCTAGAAGAGAGTTTGGAGTTCAAAGGAGCAAAGCTCAACTTCATTTCATACAAATGCTTGAGTGAGTGGCCGGCCAAGCCTGGGGGGGTATTAATACAAGCTTTTCAAGTACAAGCATAGGCCTTAGGTTGCACTACAAGCTAAACTAGGCAAAAATACAAAGATCAAATCAAAGCAAAAAAGGATAGATGCATCCTCCACTTGACACCTCTTCAATGCTAATCTTGAGGATGATGTGTCGATCTTGGGGTGAATGGAAGCTTCCTTGGCAGCTTGGTACTTCCCATAATGACTCTTGCAAGTGGCTAAGCATGGAAAAGAGCAAAATACCTCACTCCTCTCTCTCTTGTACCGGCTGGGCATGTACCGGGTAAAGGGATGTTTTTGTACAATGTTTTGGTGGTTAATAGCTCTATATGTGTGTAATTTGGCTGAGTTTTTTTATGGCCATTTGATAATATTTTTAAAGTACTTTCAAGCCATAAAAGTTTCAAACCAAATAGAGGAGAAAAAGTCCACCAACACAGCCCTTAAATTCGGACAGTCCAGTTTCTGGCCAGAATGTAGTGTCTGACTTGGCTTGAGGTTTTGAGGTACCAAATGATCTCCAAATGACTTGCAAGAGGTCTTGATGGAAAGAGCACATCTTGAACTTAAACTTAGGCTTCCTGCAATCCCATTTCAGCCTTGGGAAGTTTAGGAAATAACGTGCACAAAACCGGGTTTGTGCACGCCTGAAATTCCAGTTTTGAGGAAATAATTTCCTTGTTCCCTTAGGTTGATTTCTTGCATCTTGGACACGAGGTTTGGACCTTTTGGGCTCCCTTGATGGCCATGGATCATGTTAGGGGATGGACCTCCATCATCTTCCCCTTGTTGAAGAGAGTTTGCCCTCAAATTAATAAGATTATCATCCTCCTCATAAGGGCTAAGGTCGGCTACGTTGAAAGTAGCCGAAACTCCATACTCACCGGGCAAATTGATCTTGTATGCATTATCATTGATGCGTTCCAATACTTCAAAAGGACCATCGGCCCTTGGCATCAATTTGCTCTTCCTCTTAGAAGGAAACCGTTCCTTTCTTAAGTGAACCCATACCAAATCACCGGGGTGAAGCACCATCTTCTTTCTATGCTTGTTAGCATGGTCTTTGTATGAGGCATTGGCCTTCTCAATTTTGGCCTTCACGGTTTCATGGAGCTTCTGGATCTCCTCCACCCGTTTGCTAGCCTCCATGTGAGACTTCTCATTCATTTCTCTTGGAGCAAGATCAAGAGGACTCAAAGGATCCATCCCATAGACTACCTTGAATGGAGATAAGCCCGTGGCCTTGCCAGGTGACTTGTTGAAGGCGAATTCGGCTTGTGGCAGGGCTAAGTCCCAAGCTTTGATGTTGGATTTCACTAGCACTCTTAAGAGGGTTCCCAAAGTCCGGTTGGTGACTTCGGTTTGCCCATCCGTTTGAGGGTGGCATGAAGTGCTATACTTGAGCTTGGTTCCCATCTTTTTCCAAAGTGTCACCCAAAAATGGCTAAGGAACTTGGTATCCCTATCCGAAACAATGGATCTAGGGATGCCATGTAGCCTCATTACTTCCTTGAAGTATAATTCGGCAATGTGGGTGGCATCATTGGTCTTGGTACAAGGTATAAAATGGGCCATCTTAGAAAAACGATCAACAACGACAAAGATCGAATCTTTACCCCTTTGTGTTCTTGGAAGGCCAAGAACAAAGTCCATGCTCACATCCTCCCAAGGATGATTGGGAGTAGGTAAGGGAGTGTATAAGCCGTGGGGTAGGAGGTGGCTTTTGGCAACCTGGCAAGTGGCACATCTCTTTAACACATCTTGGACATCTTTGCTCATACTTGGCCAATAATAATGTTCCCTTAACATCATAAGGGTCTTGTTTTCTCCAAAGTGACCGGCAAGAGATCCTCCATGGACCTCACGTATGAGTAACTCTCTTGTGCCACACTTAGGCACACACAATCTTGATCCCTTGAACAAAAATCCATCTTGGACAAGGAAGTCACCTTTGGGATGTCGAAGGCACTCCTTGTAGAGCTCTCCCAAATCTTCATCATTCTCATAGAGGGACTTCAAATGCTCAAAACCAAGAATGCAAGCATCAAGTTGGAATAGCAATAAGTGCCTCCTTGAAAAGGCATCGGCTCCTTGGTTGAGCTTTCCGGATTTATGCTTGATGGTAAAGTTGAAAGATTGGAGGAACTCCACCCACTTGGCATGCCGTGAGTTAAGTTTATGTTGCCCTTGAATGTATTTCAAGGCTTCATGATCGGAGTGCAAGATGAACTCACTAGCCACCAAGTAATGATTCCAATGCTCAAGGCACCTCACTATTGCATAGAACTCCTTATCATAAGTGGAGTATTTCTTCCTTGAGTCACAAAGCTTCTCACTAAAGAAGGCTAAGCGCCGCCCTTCTTGAGTGAGAACTCCTCCAATGCCAACTCCCGATGCGTCACACTCTACCTCAAACACTTTATCAAAGCATGGCAAGGCAAGAACCGGTGCTTGGGTGAGTTTGGACTTGATGGTTTCAAAGGCTTCTTGAGCCTTGGGAGTCCACTTGAACGATGCACCTTTGATAACCTCGGTCATAGGGGCCATAATGGTACTAAAGTTTCTAATGAACCGCCTATAGAATGAGGCAAGCCCATGGAAACTTCGCACATCATGAATACTCTTGGGGGTTGGCCAAGACCGAATTGCTTCCACTTTACTCTCATCAACTTTGATGCCTTCACTTGTGACAATGTAACCAAGGAAGGTTACCTCATGAGTGAAAAATGCACACTTCTTGAGGTTACCATAGAGCTTTTCCTTCTCTAGAACCTTCATGACTTGTGTGAGATGTTGAAGGTGCTCTTCTTCATTCTTGCTATAGATGAGGATGTCATCAAAATACACCACAACGAATTTGCCAATGAAGGGCCGGAATACTTGGTTCATGAGCCGCATGAAGGTACTTGGAGCATTTGACAATCCGAATGGCATGACTAGCCATTCATACAAGCCTCCTTTGGTTTTGAAGGCCGTTTTCCATTCATCTCCCTCTCTAATGCGGATTTGGTAGTAACCACTTCTCAAATCCACCTTAGAGAACACACTAGAACCATATAACTCATCAAGCATATCCTCAAGGCGGGGAATTGGATATCTATACTTGATGGTTATCTTGTTGATTGCTCGACTATCAACACACATACGCATGCTCCCATCTTTCTTTGGCACAAGGAGGGCCGGAACCGCACAAGGGCTCAAGCTCTCTCTAATCAACCCCTTATCCATAAGCTCATCAACTTGTCTTTGGATTTCCATGGTTTCTTTGGGGTTTGTCCGATAAGCCGGTTTGTTTGGGAGAATGGAACCGGGTATGAGGTCTATGTGGTGTTGGATGGTTCTTTGTGGTGGTAAGCCGGGAGGTATTTCCTCGGGAAAGACATGGCTAAAGTGTTCAAGGAGGGAAAGGGCTAGGGGGTGTGATGGAGTGGAGGTTTCGGATTCCTCAAGGGTGGCTAGGATCCACTCCTTGAAGGCCTTGAATTCATGGTGAGAAGCCTTAAGGAGAGGCTCACTCACGGCTAGAAGCATGTCCGAATGGTCATGGCTTGGTTGGGGCTTACTTTTGTGGAGTTGGGAAGGGCTTAATGGGGCAAGGGTGATCTTTTTCCCATCTTTGTGGAAGGTGTAGGTGTTTAGATAGCCATCATGTATGACCTTCCGATCAAACAACCAAGGTCTCCCCAACAAAAGGTGACATGCATCCATGGGGATGATATCACACCACAATTCATCATGATAGTGCTTCCCAATTGAAAATGAAATCAGGCATCTTGAATTAACTTGCAACCCCTTACCTTGATTTAGCCATTGGATGTTGTAGGGGTGAGGATGAGCCGAAGCTTGAAGGCCAAGCTTCTCCACCATAGTCACGGATGCCACATTTGCACAACTCCCACCATCAATGATGAGGGAACACACTTTGCTTTGAATGGTGCAACGTGTATGGAAGATGTTCTCCCTTTGTTCTTCATGCTCTCCTCTTTTGGTACTCAAGGCTCTCCTCAATACAAGTAACTCTCCTTCATCCGCTTCCTCAATCACTTCTTCTTGTTCCTCCATGTAATACACACCTTCTCTTTCTTCCTCCTCTTCTCCCTCTTCTTCTCTTCTCTCATCCCACTCGGCCAAGGTGATAACTCTCCTATTTGGACACTCCGAAGCAATGTGCCCAAGACCTTGACACTTGAAACATCTTCTTTGGTCATTTGGCTTAGGGTTGGGACGGTTTTGGGAAGGTGGAGTCTTTTGTGGAGCTTGGTTCTTTTGTGGAGGTGAGGGTGTAGTAACCGTGGGTTTGGGAGGTGGATAAGAGCTCCCCTTGTTGAAAGGTTGGCTCTTGGGAAAGGGTTTGGGAGGTTCTCTTTTGTAGAGCTTGGATTTCCTTTGTTGTTCAACTTTGTGGGCTAAGACACACACTTCATCAAAAGTGGTGTATTGTTGCAATTCCACCACATGGGCATACCTAGGATCTAACCCACCCAAATATCTCACTATGGTTTGCTCTTCGGGCTCTCTCAAGTCACACTTGATTAACAACTTCTCAAATTCTCTAGTGTACTCCTCAACACTCAAGTTCCCCTGGGTGAGATTGTGAAGTTGGGAATAATTGTCTTGTAGGTAAGATGGGGGTAGGAAACGGGCTTTGAGTTTGGTTTTCATCTTTTCCCATGTTCGAATCTTTCCCTTCCCTTGCCTAACTCTCTTAGCACAAAGGTTGGACCACCAAAGAGAAGCATATTTACGAAGTTTAAGGGCCACAAGTTTTACCTTATTTCCCTCGGAAATCTCTTTGTAGTCAAAGATTCTCTCAACGGTTTGCATCCATTCCAAGAACTCATCGGGGTCTAGCTTCCCTTCAAATTCTGGAATCTCCACTCTAATGTCTCCTTGGTGAGAGGTTGTCCGCCTTCCTCTTCTTGATCTTCCATAAGCCTCCTCTTCACTTGACGAGCTCAAGTGTGGGGCTTCTCTCGCTTCCGGTTCGGAGTCGGAGGAGTTAGAAGATCGGGAACTTCTAACCTCCTTTCGTTTTTGCTTCAAGGAGTCTCCAAGTTGTCGCCTCAAATACTCGTTCTGACCTTTGATCTCTTCATTCTGTAGCTTCAAGGCCTCATAATTCCTCATGAGAGCCTCAAACTTTTCCTCCATGGTCATGCTAGTAGTGCTTGTGTTGAAATAAGCAGGAACTTCACGGCCTGAATGTGGCACGGGCGTGCTGTGAGGCACGGGGCGGCCGTGCTCTGGTTCTGGACGGGAGTGAAGTTGAGATGTTGCTGGAAAAGGGGTGGCGGTCGTGCGACATGGCACGGGGTGACCGTGCTGAAGTACTGGGTGTGGATGAAAAAGGAAGTGTGGCTGGAATGTGAGGGTGGCACGGTCGTGCTGTTTGGCACGGGCTGACCGTGCCGATTTTCTGGATGGTGAAAATCTGTGGAGCACGGTTTGGTGTTTTTGAGGGGGAATGTGTTTGGGGTGTTTGGAAGGGTGTTGGGCAGCAAGCTTAGGCCTAGGGAAACCTTAGCTCTGATACCAAATATGATGTATCCTCTAGGGAAAGTCAAGAGGATGGGAAAGATGTAAGCAAAGTGCAAGAAGTTCAAGGCAACTTTGAAACCACAAACTCACCTTAGACTTGGATAAGCAACCGGAACTAACACCAACCTTGGATACAGAAACACCACCAAGGAAAGATGTTAGGGCCCTTAACCACCCCTTGGATACAGAAACACCACCAAGAAGGAGTTAAGACTCTTGCTAGATCACCACTCAACCCGGCCAAAGGAAGAGATAAGCTAGAAGAGAGTTTGGGAGTTCAAAGGAGCAAAGCTCAACTTCATTTCATACAAATGCTTGAGTGTATAGCCGGCCAAGCCTTGGGGGGTATTAATACAAGCTTTTCAAGTACAAGCATAGGCCTTAGGTTGCACTACAAGCTAAACTAGGCAAAAATACAAAGATCAAATCAAAGCAAAAAAGGATAGATGCATCCTCCACTTGACACCTCTTCAATGCTAATCTTGAGGATGATGTGTCGATCTTGGGGTGAATGGAAGCTTCCTTGGCAGCTTGGTACTTCCCATAATGACTCTTGCAAGTGGCTAAGCATGGAAAAGAGCAAAACACCTCACTCCTCTCTCTCTTGTACCGGCTGGGCATGTACCGGGTAAAGGGATGTTTTGTGCAATGTTTTGGTGGTTAATAGCTCTATATGTGTGTAATTTGGCTGAGTTTTTTTATGGCCATTTGATAATATTTTTAAAGTACTTTCAAGCCATAAAAGTTTCAGTCCAAATAGAGGAGAAAAAGTCCACCAACACAGCCCTTAAATTCGGACAGTCCAGTTTCTGGCCAGAATGGAGTGTTTGACTTGGCTTGAGGTTTTGAGGTACCAAATGATCTCCAAATGACTTGCAAGAGGTCTTGATGGAAAGAGCACATCTTGAACTTAAACTTAGGCTTCCTGCAACCCCATTTCAGCCTTGGGAAGTTTAGGAAATAACGTGCACAAAACCGGGTTTGTGCACGCCTGAAATTCCAGTTTTGAGGAAATAATTTCCTTGTTCCCTTAGGTTGATTTCTTGCATCTTGGACATGAGGTTTGGACCTTTTGGGCTCCCTTGATGGCCATGGATCATGTTAGGGGATGGACCTCCATCACAACTGTGTGCAACCAGTTAAGAAATTCATGAGGATCTAGCCTTCCCTCAAATTCTGGGATTTTAATCTTGATGTCAAAGCCACATGACTTGTGTTTGTGCCTCCCGCCTCTCCTTTATCTTGGTTCTGAATCACTGTCATGAGAGGAAGCAAAGGGATTGCCTTGACTATCAATCTCCACCTCTTATGACTGATTAGAAGAGTTGGTTGAGTCAGAATGTAGGGCTCTTCTCTTATTCCTGAGGGATTCACCAAGTTGTTTCTTCAAGTGCTCATTCTGCTTCTGCATGTACTCATTGTTCTTTATTAACGCTTCAAACTTCTCTTCCAATGATGGAGGTCCATCCTCAAGGTCTAAAAATGTTTCATTGATCCAAAATAATCAAGAAATCAACTCCAAAGTCACGGCCATGAGTCACTTGATGGCAAACACACAAGGTGATACACCCGGGTTCTCATCCAGATTTTTACCCGGTTTTTGCTATCTTATTACATCGGCCTAAAGCATATTTTGGTGTCCGTTTTTTGGATGATTATCAAGTTCAGGATGTTAACTTTTAAGTCCAATTGGTTTCATATCATTTGGAATTCATTTGGTTACTTAAAACAGTTCATCTCTTGAACCTGTCCGGATTGCACTGCAAAATGCACGGTTTTGGTTTTCTGGTTTGTTCAGGGGGCAAATGACGTCCAAATGCTACGATTCCAAATGGAGGGTAAACTAGACATCTTGAGGTTTCCAACCATGTAAGAAACGTAGCAATTAGTCATCATTTGAGGTGTCAAACATGCGTTGCAAGTGGAGGCAGAAACCGGCTGCTTGACACCCGGTTGCTTAGCTTGGTGGTTTTCCTCCTTCAAGGGGTTTGCTTAAGGTGGAAGGCTGCCAAGCAGGTCATTTTGAGCTGCTTGATCAAGCACCACTCAGCTACTTGAGAGAGAGACACGTGGAGCAAGTAAAACATCACCATTTTGCAAGCCCTCATTTGACCACTCAAGCATGACATGGCACACATGCATTCTTCAGTCCTTTTGAGGTGGCTAGCCGTGCACTCTTACCTTCCTAGCTGGGAAAATGAGTCATCTACATTCCTTAATGCATAGGAAAGGTTTAGGAAGATAATTTAAGTGCTTTGTAAAGTAAGCTTTCAGCTTTTGGTTTGTATTAGAGTAAACCGTGTGTTAGGAAGTGATTAGCAAGTTTAATGACCTTTCCTCCCTTGGAAGGAAAGCTCATTTGTGTACTCTCAAGGCCATATAAAGCCTTGTATGTTCATTTTGAAGGAATAGAGTTGAATTTTCAGTAGAGAGAAAAGACTTTGTGTCTTGTGATTTCCTAAACACTTAACTTGCTTATCCTTAATTGTGGCCGATTAAGGTGGTGATCAAGTGAGTCTCAATCTTTGGTTAGGTGGTGTATCTTATCCTAATCCAAGATTAAGGGCCCTAAGCTAAGTGATTAGTGGTGTATCTTATCTAATCACAAGGCTTAGAACTATCCAGATTCCATTGAATTCACTTAAAGTTCATGAAGTTAGCTTTGGGTTCCTTAAACCAAAGCTCTCCTTTTTTCATGTTCTAATCAGTGAACTTCATTCCTCTCTTCTTTTTTTTCTTTTCATATTCATTTCAAGCTTAATCAAGGCCAAGAATTCTTGCTTTGATTCAGTTTTGAGCCCAAACACAAAAGCCATCTCAAAAACCGTGAAAATCACAAACTAGGCGTGCTTAGGCAGCAAGTTGGCACGGTGCCCCCGTGCCTTGAAGCACGACCGTGCCACCCCTGGTTCGAGAGTTTCCCACTTGTTTTGGTTGTGTTCCTGTTGTAAGTTAGCTTGGGTTGTTCCTACCCTTGAGACTTACATCATTTTTGGTATCAGAGCAAGTTCAGAACTTGGCCTGAACCCCACGTCATTCCCAGCTTATCTCTGAAGTCATTTCAAACACAATCAAACGCAAGCCGTTCATTCCTGCGATTACAATGAGTACGAGCATGTCTGTGGAAGAAAGGCTTGAGGTTCTTTCCAAGCAAATGCAAGAAATAAGTGTGAGTAATCAAGAACTCAAGGCTCGAAATGAGTACTTGAGAAAACAGCTTGGAAACTACATGAAACAAAAGCAAAAGTTCCAAGAGCCACCCAGCATTCAAATTAGGACGGATTATGGCCATGAAAAGGAAGCTAGCAATGCATCTTCATTCTCTGAAGAGGATGTACCATTCGAAAGAACACAAAGAAGGACACGGCCTACTTTCAACTCTAATGAATTCAAGGTTGAAATTCCTGAGTTTGAAGGTAAGTTAGATCCTGATGAGTTCATTGAATGGTTGCAAACAGTGGAATGCATCTTTGAGTTTAAGGAGATTCCGGAGGATAAGAAAGTCAAGATAGTTGCTCTTAGACTAAGGAAATATGCCTCCTTATGGTGGACAAACCTTAATGCTAAGAGAACTAGGGAGAGGAAGAGTAAGATTACTACTTGGGACAAGATGAAAGCCAAGATGAAGGCACGGTTTTTGCCTTCCACATATGTCCAAGATCAATACATGCTCTTTCACCATTTGAATCAGGGTAAGATGAGTGTTGAAGAATATACTCGTGAGTTTGAGAAACTCATGATCAAATGTGACATTCATGAGCCTGAAGAACAAACCATGGTTCGTTACCTAGGAGGGCTTGATCCTAGGATAGCCAACGTGGTTGAATTGCAAGCCTTCACCACTTTTGATGAGATCTGTGTCTTAGCTCACAAAGTGGAACAACATAGAAGGTCTCGATTTCATACCTGTGAAGAAGTTCCCACATTCCTTCCTCAAGAACAACCATTCAACAAGGGGAGCCCAAACCTTGTCCCTAAACCCATGGCCCCCCCACTTCCTACTCCACAAAAGAACCAAACACCACTACAAAGCCTACCCCCGCAACTTAAACCCAAGCATGGCACTTCCCGATGTTTTAAGTGCCAAGGATTTGGACACATAGCCGCCGATTGTGTCAATCGAAGAAGCATCACTCTGGCTGAGTGGGAGGCAATTGGAAAGGAAGAAAAGGAGGAAGAAACTCAAGAAGAAGACCTTGAAGAAATTGAGATCACTGCTGATGAAGGTGAAATGCTACTCTTGGAGAAGATGTCTCCAAATTTTCATGAAGAAGAGCATGAACAACATATGAATATTCATGTTTGTATGTTATTCATTCCAAAGGAGCAAGACCATATCCCATCCTTTCCCCACAAAATCATTCCATTCACATCTATCCAGGATCTCGCATGCTCAGGTCCTAAACTTGCTCAATTTACTCTCCCAAAGCAAAATCCAAACCCACCCCCCATCCATTCATTTCAACACCCACTTAAGTTTCACATGGCTGATGTGAGGAATACAGAAGCAAAGTTTAAACCAAGCTTATTTGAAGAGTTGATCCTTTTTCAGCCTAGTTCACCTTTGTTTGCTGTTGGGTAGTACGTCCTTTCTGATTTGAGGATCAAATCTTCCCAACAAGGGGAGAATGATGGAGGTCCATCCTCAAGGTCTAAAAATGTTTCATTGATCCAAAATAATCAAGAAATCAACTCCAAAGTCACGGCCATGAGTCACTTGATGGCAAACACACAAGGTGATACACCCGGGTTCTCATCCAGATTTTTACCCGGTTTTTGCTATCTTATTACATCGGCCTAAAGCATATTTTGGTGTCCGTTTTTTGGATGATTATCAAGTTCAGGATGTTAACTTTTAAGTCCAATTGGTTTCATATCATTTGGAATTCATTTGGTTACTTAAAACAGTTCATCTCTTGAACCTGTCCGGATTGCACTGCAAAATGCACGGTTTTGGTTTTCTGGTTTGTTCAGGGGGCAAATGACGTCCAATTGCTATGATTCAAAAAGGAGGGTAATCTAGACATCTTGAGGTTTCCAACCATGTAAGAAACGTAGCAATTAGTCATCATTTGAGGTGTCAAACATGCGTTGCAAGTGGAGGCAGAAACCGGCTGCTTGACACCCGGTTGCTTAGCCTGGTGGTTTTCCTCCTTCAAGGGGTTTGCTTAAGGTGGAAGGCTGCCAAGCAGGTCATTTTGAGCTGCTTGATCAAGCACCACTCAGCTACTTGAGAGAGAGACACGTGGAGCAAGTAAAACATCACCATTTTGCAAGCCCTCATTTGACCACTCAAGCATGACATGGCACACATGCATTCTTCAGTCCTTTTGAGGTGGCTAGCCATGCACTCTTACCTTTCTAGCTGGGAAAATGAGTCATCTACATTCCTTAATGCATAGGAAAGGTTTAGGAAGATAATTTAAGTGCTTTGTAAAGTAAGCTTTCAGCTTTTGGTTTGTATTAGAGTAAACCGTGTGTTAGGAAGTGATTAGCAAGTTTAATGACTTTCCTCCCTTGGAAGGAAAGCTCATTTGTGTACTCTCAAGGCCATATAAAGCCTTGTATGTTCATTTTGAAGGAATAGAGTTGAATTTTCAGTAGAGAGAAAAGACTTTGTGTCTTGTGATTTCCTAAACACTTAACTTGCTTATCCTTAATTGTGGCCGATTAAGGTGGTGACCAAGTGAGTCTCAATCTTTGGTTAGGTGGTGAATCTTATCCTAATCCAAGATTGAGGGCCCTAAGCTAAATGATTAGTGGTGTATCTTATCTAATCACAAGGCTTAGAACTATCCAGATTCCATTGAATTCACTTAAAGTTCATGAAGTTAGCTTTGGGTTCCTTAAACCAAAGCTCTCCTTTTTCATGTTCTAATCAGTGAACTTCATTCCCACATCTCCTTTTTCTTTTCATATTCATTTCAAGCTTAATCAAGGCCAAGAATTCTTGCTTTGATTCAGTTTTGAGCCCAAACACAAAAGCCATCTCAAAAACCGTGAAAATCACAAACTAGGCGTGCTTAGGCAGCAAGTTGGCACGGTGCCCCCGTGCCTTGAAGCACGACCGTGCCACCCCTGGTTCGAGAGTTTCCCACTTGTTTTGGTTGTGTTCCTGTTGTAAGTTAGCTTGGGTTGTTCCTACCCTTGAGACTTACATCATCCAAGGACATACTGCCACTCATCTTACCTATTCTGGACAAAGGTTCTTTCTGGACTTTGTATTTGGACAGAAAGGTCGTGTTTTGGCAGCTGGCTTAGGCCTAGGAGGCTAGCCTAAGCTCTGATACCAAATATGATGGATAAAAAGTAAGAATAAATAAAACTGAAAACAAGCAAACCAGCAAGCCTCAGCAGGTTGGCTAGAAGTGAACAGGAGCAAGCAATAAACTAAGGAGAGCCAAGACAAGCTGAACTTGGTTTGGATACAATCACACCACCGAACTAAACTCAGGGCCCTTGGGGCTTAATGTGAATATAGACACACCACCTGATTAAGCAGCAGGACTCTTAGAACGTCGCCTATAATACAAATATAGTAGCCAAAACACAGGATACCTAGAGAGATTTGAGGTGAAAGGAGCTATGCTCGACTTTATTATTCAACAACTGAATAATACAAGTGAAAATGAGGCTTTTGTACTTAGCCTTACACCCTCTCTCAATGGGTAAGTCAGCGAATAAAACAAACTAAAAACAAAAAGCAAGTTTAAATCCCAAAACAACTTAAAATGACAACCTTGCTTGATCTTTGACACCTAATCTGGTTGCTAATCTGCATTATTGAGGTATCACTGCCTTGGAGGATCAAAGTACTTGTTAAGGATGGCCTTGAGGAGCTAAAGTTAGCTACTGATGGGTGATTGCGTTGGCTGATCAGCAAGTACAGTAGCCTGTTATCCCTTGGATCAAAAGGTATTTCATGGCTGTTTGTGCTGGTTAATACTAGATGCTAGCTAATCTAAATGAGCTGCTTTAGGGCCTTATTTGATAATATTTTTGATGCCTTTTCAAGCTCTTGAACGTATCAACCCCTTGCTGCAAGTGAGAGTCAGAGTTGACTCCCTCAAAACTAGCCTGCTGTTGTGCTGTTACTGCTCAAAATAAATAGAGCAACCTGGCTCATTAGTTAGCCATTGTGCGACTATGCAAATGATCTAAGTTACTCCCAAAGGGTTGGTCTTAATCATTATTGAATCAAATAGCAAAGCCAAGATTGAGTTAGCTTGCTGGACTGATCACAGTACTTAAACTCTCGACTTAGAACCTTCTGAACCATTACTTGAACATCTGGACTTTGGTTGGATGATTGATTCTAATTATCGAAGAGGTGGCCTCCATCAACTAAGGAATGAAAGAAGATTACCTTAGCCTCTTTATCCCCATCTTAGCTCCACAAAGATAAGTGATGTATCACACTGTGAAAGAAAGGAATGAAAGGAAAGCTCCCATTTGAAGAGAGGAGGGAGGTGATGGTGGCGTGTGGAAGGAGAGGGTGTGCCTTGAAAAGAGAAACGAGAAAACTGAAAACTAGAAAATTGATAGAACTGAAACGACCCTTAGATATAGATTTCACCACTAAGAACTATTTTAGGGCACTTGATATTTGGTTAGGATATAGATTTCACCACCTAACTAAGACCAGGACTCACTTGATCATCGCTCTAAATGGTCTAATTAGAGACAAGCAAGTAGAGAATTTAAGGTAACAGTAATGAGGAGTTTCAAACTTAACTTCAGATTTCAAATATTCATCATCGATCATAAAAGGAATGGCTATGCTATATAAGCATGCCCAAGCCTCCTTTCCTTCCTTACTTGGTAACCTTTAGAAGGTTACTTAATGATTAGGAAACTTACTAAGTATACTTAACTAAATTACATAGTTTGTTCCTAAACTATGCTAAACATGAACAAAAAGCTTAATAACTAACAAAATAATTAGCTAAACTTCTTGCTTTGATGATTGTGGGCTGGTTAGTCATGTTTTCCTCCCTAGCAAAGGCTTCTCCTATGGCTGCACATCAAAAGAATAAGGCTTGTACATGTATGCCACCTCATGCCATGGTGTTTGAATGTGAGCTTACAAAATGGCCTATTCTTCTTAACTCACACGTCATTTCATCCATGAATGAGTCATATAGTGACTAAACATTACTTGGCAGCCAAGTAAGCATAATGGTTGGTAGAGAAAACCCACCTAAGAGGGTAAATCGCCTAAGTGAAGAAATCGGCTATGAACAGGTGCACATGGCTTGGTTTTAGGTCGCATTGGGCCACCTAATTTTGATGAGTAATCTTAGGTTTCCTTCCATGGGGGGAAACCTCAAGATGTCAGTAAAACCGCCCATCTATGAAATCTAGATTTGGACATCATTAGGAGGCTCAATTAGCCTAATTACTCCTCCTGTCCATTCTTGGGCACTATCTGGGCAGCTTAGTGAAGTGGGCTGGACTGGATGGCTTGGCTCATTTTTCTTGGACCTTGCTACACATGCTTGGGTGCTTGACATCCTAAACTAACTGATAAAAAAGGAATTACACAATTTGGATGTCAATCGGTCTATAAAATAATAAAAATAAAACTAGGTACATGCGAAGGGGTTAACCCGGATACATGCTTAATTTCAGCTTGCAAAATGAAACCTCTTCCTTGGACATGGATGTTGGTGCTTGGACTACCTTGGCTAGTAGCACTTATCATCCACCCCTTGTTTGATAGGATTTGACCTCAAATCATACATGTGGTCATTTTCTTCGTATGGGCTCAAATCGACTACGTTCAACGTAGCTGAAACTCCATAGTCCCCTGGGAGATCCACCTTGTATGCATTGTTGTTGATACGTTCTAGGATCTTAAATAGACCATCTGCTCTTAGCATCAGTTTGTTTTTGCATCTTTCTAGAAAATGCTCTGTGTAGCGATGGATCCGCACTAAATCACCTAGCTAGAACACTTTCTTCTTCTTTTTCCTATTGGCCTGAGCAGAATAAGGCAAGTTAGATTGTTCAATTTTACCACTGACTTGCTCGTGCAGTTTTTGAATCTGCTTAACTCATTGATCGGCATCTACACTATAGGGTCAATCTCATATACTGCCTTAAACGGTGACAAAACCGTTGCTTTGCTAGGGGCTCCATTGTAGCAAACTCTGCGTGTGGTAACAGGAGGTCCCATGCCTTCTTGGAGTGAGGTGAAATCAAAGTCCTTAGGAGTGTTCCTAGGGGTCGATTTGTTACCTCAGTTTGTCCGTCAGTCTGAGGATGACACGTCCTACTATACTTGAGTTTTGTCCCCAGTTTCTTCAATAGAGTGACCCAAAAATGACTTAAAAACTTAGTATCTCGATCTGAAGGGATACATCGAGCAATACCATGTATTCTAGTCACTTCTTTAAAATATTGTTCTGCAATATTAGTAGCATCATTAGTTTTGTTGTAGGCTATAAAGTGGGCCATCTTCAAGAATTGATCTACCACCACAAATATCGAATCTTTGCCCCACTATGTTCTAGGCAAGCCTAAAATGAAGTCCATGCTCATGTCTACCTAGGGCTGGGTCGGTACTGGTAACAGTGTGTACAACCCTTGTAGAAGTAAGTGGCTTTTACACACCTGACATGTCGCACACCGCTTCAGCAGGCCTTATATATCTTTATGCATCACGGGCTAGAAATAATGCTCTTTTAAAATAGTAAGAGTTTTATTCTCACCATAATGACTAGCTAAAGAGCCACCGTGAGCTTCTCGAATCAAAAGTTTCTGAGTACTGCATTTAGGCACACACAGACATGTACCTTTAACTAGAAAACCTTCTTGAATCAAATAATCTTCTTTAGGGTGCTTTTGACACACACCATAGAGTTCCCCAAGTCTTTATCTTTAGAATATACAAATTTTAGATGCTCGAAACCCATAATAGAAACATCTAACTGGAACAGTAACAGATATCTCTTGGATAAGGCATCAGTGCCTTTATTCAGCTTCCTTGGCTTATGCGAAATACTAAAATGAAATGATTGGAGGTACTTAACCCACTTGGAATGCCTGGAGTTTAATTTATGCTGACCCTGAACATACTTCAAGGCCTCATGATTAGAATCTAATATAAACTCACTAGCCATAAGATAGTGACTCCAATGCTCCAAACAATGAACGATGGCATAAAACTCTTCGTTGTAAGTCGAGTATTTTCACCTTGAATCGCACAATTTCTCACTGAAAAAGGCTAATGGTTTGCCTTCTTGGGTAACAACTCCACCGATACCGATGCCAGGTGCATTGCACTCGACCTCAAACACTTGTGAAAACAGGAAAGGGCTAACACTAGTGCTTACGTTAGCTTGTCTTTAATATCTTCAAAGGCCGCTTGCGCTTTCGGGGTGCATCCAAATCATGTACCCTTAAGTACTTCAGTCATTTGCTTCGTAATGGTGCTGAAATTCCGAATGAAACGCTAGTAAAAGGAAGCTAGTCTGTGAAAATTACAGACATCGTGTATATTCTTCAGCGTGGGCCAACTCCGAATTACCTCAACCACAGCGTCATCCACCTCAATACCTTCAACAGCCACGATATATTCCAAAAAAGTGACCTTATCAGTGAAAAAGGAACACTTTTTGAGAATCCTGTACAGCTTCTCACGTTCTAGCACCATTATGATCTGCGTTAAATGATTTTGGTGCTCTTTCTCGTCTTTGCTGAAGATTAATATTTCATCAAAATAAACGACAATGAACTTGCTAATATAAGGTTTGAACACTTGATTCATCAACCTCATAAAGGTGCTCAGTGCGTTTGATAAATCGAACAACATAACCAACCACTCGAACAGTCCACCCTTCGTCTTAAAAGCGGTCTTCCATTCATCGCCTTCTCTGACTCTAACTTGATGATGACCGCTTCGAAGATCAATCTTGAAATATACCCTCGAGCCATGTAACTCGTCAAGCATATCTTCAAGTCTCAGTATTGGGTACCAGCACTTGATAGTGATTTTATTTATGGCTCGACTATCGACACACATGTGCATGCCCATATCTTTCTTGGGCACAAGGAGTGCAGGTACGATGCATGGGCTAAGGGATTCCCAAACTAATCCTTTAGCCATCAACTCTTATACTTACTTTTGAATCTCAGAAGTATCTTTTGGGTTCATTCAGTAAGCTGGTTTGTTTGGAAGAATTGATCCAGGTATTAGGTCGATATGATGCTGGATATCCCGCTTCGAGGGTAATCAAGAAGGTATGTCTTCAGGGAACACATGACTAAATCATTTGAGTAACGACTTAGCTACTAGGTGGTTTGGAAGGGGAGATTCATATTCTTCTTGTGATGCTAGAATCCACTCTCTGAAAGCTTGAAACTCATGGTAAGAGGGTTTTAGGAGGGGTTCACTATAGGCAATTAGCAAATCCGGTCTTTTAGGTTGCTTCTGTAGTTTATTTTTGGAAAGTTATGAAGGGGCTAACGGTATCGAAGTGATCTTTTTCCCTCCTTTGGAGAAGGAATAGGTATTCAAGAGCTCATTGTGCATCACTTTTTGATCATGCATCTATAGATGTCCTAGTAAGATATGACATGCATCCATTGGGATTACAATGCACCAAAGTTCATCTTGATAATTCTTCCTAATTAAAAATGAAACCAAACATCAGGAATTAAATCGGAGGCCTTTACTTTGATTCAGCCGTTGTATGTTGTATGGGTGAGGGTGTGCAGTGGCTTGGAGGCCCAATTTCTCATTCATGCTCAATGAAACGACAATAGCACAATTGCCTCCATCAATTATCAACGAGCATACTTTTCCCTCCATAATACAAGGGGAATGAAAGATGTTTTCCCACTGCACATCCTTAACCCCTCGTTGGCTACTTAGTACTTGTTGAAGTACTAACATCGCTCCTTTATCTACAGCTTCCTCAAGTTCCTCCTATTCTTCTCCCAATTCTTCTTCTTCATTCTCTTCCTGTTCTTCCTCATTATCTTCCGCTCTTACTATATCCCACCTAGCAAGAGTAATTATCCTTTGATTTGGATAATCAGAAGCAATATGCCCAAGTCCTTGACACTTGAAACATCATTGATTACTCATTGGAAATTGATGTGTATGTTCTTGAACAGGCTAGGGTCGTGTCTGGGGGTATGGAGGCCGTGGTGCAGGCTAGGTTCATTGAGGAATTTAGGTTCTTTGTAGCATTGGAGAAGACGGTATTTGTGGGTTTGGTCTAGGAGGGAAATTCGAACACCCCTTGTTTGAAGGTTGAGTTCGAACTGGAGGCTTCGGGAAATCACGTTTGAATGGCTTGTTTCGATGTTTTTGTTCAGCCTTATGCGCTACCACGCATACTTCATCCAACAGGGTGAACTGCTGTATTTCCACAAAGTTAGATATCGAGGATCAAGACTAATCAAGTATCTAACAATTATTTGCTGTTCAGGCTCTTGGATGTCACACATGATTAGGAGCATTTCGAATTCCCTTACATTCTTTAATAGTTAAATTCCCCTGAGTTAAATTTTGCAACTAGGAATAACTGTCTTGAATATACAATGCAGGAAGGAACCGGGACTTCAATTTTGATTTCATCTTTTCCCATATTCGAATCTTTCCTTTTCTATTCGTGGTTCGCTTGGCACAAAGCTTTGTCCACCAGAGAGATGCATACTTTCATAATCTAAGTGTAACCAGCTTCACTTTCTTGTCTTCTGGAATGCCTTTGTAATCAAAAATTTGCTCAACACTACGTAACCATTCCAGAAATTCATCAGGATCTAACTTTCCCTCGAATGCAAGAATTTCAACTTTGAAATCATTATAGCTACGAGGTGCTCTTCTGGCTTCTCTAACTCTTCTCAGAGGTTCTTCCTCACTAGATGAACTAACTAGGTTACTTGCTTCTTCATTACCATGAACAGATCCAGATGGACTTTGTATCCCCTTCTGTTTCTGTTGTATATTACTTCCTAACTGTTTTCACAAGTACTCGTTCTGGCTCTTCAATATTTCTTTCTAATTTTTCAATTCATTATTAGTTGAAGTCACTTCTTAAAAATTCTTCAGGAGAGCTTCAAACTTTTCTTCAGGAGTCATGTCGCTGCACATATTGATTGATGAACATGAAGCAAGGCTATTTTTTATGTTTTAGATTTCTTTGCAGGGTGACAAAGAAGAGGAAACATGTGGGGTTGATTTCAAGCCAAAGCTAAGACTTGGCTCTGATACCAAATATGATGTATCGCATTGGGAAGGAAACAAATGAAAGGAAAGCTCAACTTTGAAGAGAAAAAGATGTGATGGTGGCGTGTGGAAGGAGAGCGCGTGGCTTGAAAAGAGAAACAAGAAAACTGAAAACGGAAAAATCGATAGAACTGAAACGATCCTTAGATATAGATTTCACCACTAAGAACTTTTTCAAGAACCTTGATCTTTGGTTAGGATACATATTTCACCACCTAACAAAGAACAAGACTCACTTGATCACCACTCTAATTGGCCTAATTAGAGATAAGCAAGTAGAGAATTAAGGTAACAATACTGAGGAGTTTCAAACTCACATTTAGATTTCAAATATTCATCACTGCTCATAAAAGAAATGGCTAGGCTATTTATAAGCATGCCCAAGCCTCTTTTCCTTCCTTACTAGGTGACCTTTAGAAGGTTACTTAATGATTAGGAAACTTACTAAGTATACCTACTTAACTAAATTACATAGTTTGCTTCTAAACTCTGCTAAATATGAAGAAAAAGCTTAATACCTAATAAAATGACTAGCTAAACTTCTTCCTTGATGATTCTTGGCTGGTTAGTCATGCTTTCCTTCCTAGGAAGGACTTCTCCCACGGCTGCCACATCAAAAGAACAAGGCTTGTACATATATGCCACCTCATGCCATGGTGTTCAAATGTGCGCTTGCAAAATGGCCTAGTGTCCTTAACCTACATGCCACTTCCTCCATGAATGAGTCATATAGTGACTAAGCATTACTAGGAAGTCAAGTAAGCACAAAGGTTGGTGGAGAAAACCCACTTAAGAGGGTAAGCCATCTAGGTGAAGAAATCAGCTGTGAATGGGCGAACATGGCTCGATTTTGGCTCCTATTGGGCCATCTCATTTTAATAAGTAATCTTAGCTTTCCTTCCATGGGGAAAACCTCAAGATGTTAGTAACTCCCCTCATTAGGGGGTTAATTAGCCTAATTAATCCAACTGTGCATTCTTGGGCACTATTCGGGCAGCGTGGTGAAATGGGCTGGGCTAGATGGCTTAGCTTATTTTTCCTGGACCTTACTACATATGCTTGCCTACTTGGCATCTTAAACTAACAAAGAAAAAAAGAATTACGCAATTTGGATGTCATTTGGCCTAAAAAATAATGATGGAGGTCCATCCACAAGGCCCATTAATGTTCAAATGATCCCAAATAATCAAGAAATCAAGTCCAAAGCCACGACCATTAATTGTTTGGCGAAGAACATTGAAGGTGATGCACCCGATTTTTCATCTGGATTTTCACCCGGTTATTGTTACTTGATTTATCAAGTTTAGTCCTAGTTGAATTGCTTATTTTTTGGTGTACATACAAGCTTAAGGTCTTAGCTTTCATATCCAATTGGAATTACCAGAGTTGGAGTTCAATTGGTTAGTGAATTAAGCTAATTAGTGAACCTGTGCTGTTTTGGACTCCAATCTGCACGGTTTGGGAGATCAGGCTGATTCAAGAGGTAAATGACGTCCAAATGCTATGATTCAAAAAGGAGGGTAAACTAGACATCTTGAGGTTTCCTTCCATGTAAGGAAATCCCAGATTACTCAGCATTTGAGGTGTCAAACGTGAAGCACAAGACAAGGCAGAAACCGGCACCTAGACACCCGGTTACTTAGCTAGGTGGTTTTCCCTCTTAGGTGGGTTTGCTTAAGGTGTAAGCTTGCCTACTTGGTCAACTTGAGCTGCTTGGTAAGCTGCCACTCAGCCACATAGAAGTGTGACACATGGAAGCATGAAGAAGGCGACACTCGGCAAGCTATGAACCGACCACACTCACTTTACATGGCGACCATGCATTCATCACCTTTTTGAGGTGGCAGCTGTGTATACATTACCTCTCTTGAAGGGAAATTGAGCCAACAAGATTTCTTAATGCTTAGGAAAGAGTTTAAGAAGGAAATCTTGTGTTTTATAGCTTAAACTTTCAGCTTATGTATGTTTAAGCTTAAACCGCGTATTACTAAGCATAGGATTAGTTTAATGACTTTCCTTGCCTACAAGGAAAGCCCTTTTCGTGTAATCACAAGGCCATATAAGTGCCTTGGAAGCTTGAGTATTGAAATTAAGAAAAGACTTTGTGTCTTGTGTTCCTCTTAAACACTTAACTTGCTTATCCTTAATTAGGCCGATTAAGGTGGTGTTCAAGTGAGTCTTAATCATTGATTAGGTGGTGTATCTGTATCCTAATCAAAGATTAAGGGCCCTAAGCTAGGTGATTGGTGGTGTATCTTATCTAATCACAAAGCTTAGAACTATCCCAAACACATTGAATTCACTTAAAGCTCATAAAACTAGCTTTTGGATTCCTTAAACCGTAAGCTCTCTTTTGTGTTCTAATCAATGAACTTCTCATTCTTTTCATTCCACACATTTCCTACCCTTTCTCATACTCTTTCCAAACTTAATCAAGGCCAAGACTTCTTGCTTTGATTCAGTTTTTACCCCAAACACAAAACCACTTCAAACCGTGAGAAATCACAAACTTTAGGCGTGAAGGGCAGAAATTTGGCACGGCCACACCGTGTCCTTAAGCACGATCGTGCCCCCTTGGTTCGTGAGTTTTCCACTTGTTTTTGATAGAAATTCCTCCATCCGTTTTGTTTTAAAAGAATCAAATCAATTAGGTAAGCTCAATATGCTGGTTTAAGGATGAACAAATCATCCAAGTTTTGATTAAGCATTGAAACTGCAGGGCAAGGGTTAATTCCAGCAGCTAACCTATTTTTGTGTACTTAATTTCGCAAACATACTAAGGGTTTACGTCTAATATTTTTTGATGGATTTGAAGTTCAAGATGTTAGCTTTCCAACAAATCAAGTTTCATCCAATTTGGACTTCATTTGGTCGTTCAAATCAGCGACTAAACCCAAGGTGTCAAAACTGCCCAGCAGGGCCAGGATGAACCCGGTTTTGTTCTTTTTATTGCTTATGATATAGTTTGGTTTAAGTCTTGTATTGTTACATATTTTGGGTCCCCATGATCTTAGCTTTCATGTCCAATTGAAATTACCAGATTTGGAGTTCAATTGGATAGTGAATTAAGCTAATTAGTAAACCTGTGCTGTTTTGGAGTCCAATCTGCACGGTTTGGGAAATCAGGCTCATTCAAGGGGTAAACAACGTCCAAATGCTATGATTCAAAAACGAGGATAAACTAGACATCTTGAAGTTTTCTTTCATGTAAAGAAAGCCAAGATTACTCAGCATTTGAGGTATCAACCATGAAGCACAAATCACGGTAGAAATGGGCACCTAGATACTCGGTTGCTTAGCAAGGTGGATTTCCCTCCTAGATGGGTTTGCTTGAGGTGTGTGCTTGCCTACTTGGTCACCTAGAGCTGCTTGGTAAGCTACCACCCAGCCACATAGGAGAATGACACGTGGAAGCATGAAGAAAGCGACACATGGCAAGCTATGGACCGGCCACACTCAAACAACTTGGCAGCCATGCATTCATCAGCCTTTTGAGGTGGCAGCCGTGCATCCCTTACCTTCCTTGAAGGGAAATTGAGTCAACAAGGGTTCTTAATACTTAGGAAAGAGTTTAAGAAAGAAATCTTGTGTTTTGTAGCTTAAACTTTCAGCTTATGCATGTTTAAACTTAAACCGTGTGTAACTAAGCATAGGATTAGCTTATTGACTTTCCTTGCCTAGAAGGAAAGCTTTTTTTCATGTGTTCAAAGGCCTTATAAATGCCTTTGCTGCTCTTTTGTAAAATAATAAGCTTGAGTATTGAAATTAAGAAAAGACTTTGTGTCTTGTGTTCCTCTCAAACACTTAACTTGCTTATCCTTAATTAGGCTGATTAAGGTGGTGTTCAAGTGAGTCTTAATCATTGATTAGGTGGTGTATCTGTATCCTAATCAAAGATTAAGGGCCCTAAGCTAGGTGATTGGTGGTGCATCTTATCTAATCACAAAGCTTAGAACTAACCCAAACACATTGAATTCACTTAAAGTTCATAAAGCTAGCTTTTGGATTCCTAAAACCATAAGTTCTCTTTTGTGTTCGAATCAGTGAACTTCTCATTCTTTTCATTCCACACATTTCCTACCCTTTCTCATACTCTTTTTCAAGCTTAATCAAGGCCAAGACTTCTTGCTTTGATTCAATTTTTAGCCCAAATACAAACCCACTTCAAACCGTGAGAAATCACAAACTTTAGGCGTGAAGGGCAGAAGTTTGGCACGGCCACACCGTGTCCTTAAGTACAACCGTGCCCCCTTTGGTTCGTGAGTTTTCCACTTGTTTTGGTTGTGTTCTTGTTGTAATTTGGCTTGGGTTGTTCCTTCCCTTGAGATTTTACATCAATTTTGGTATCAGAGCAAGTTCATCCTTGCCTGGAACCTACCACACGCCTTTCCCAGCTTATCTCTGAATCTGAAACTCAAACACAATCCTGTTCATCCAAACTTCCAACATGAGTTCTAGCATGACCATGGAGGAGAAACTTGAAGCAATGGCCAGGCAAATGCACGAAATTTCTATATCCAATCAAGAACTCAAGGCTCAAAATGAGTACTTGAGAAAACAGCTTAGAAACCACATGAAACAAAAACAAAAGCTTCAAGAAGACAGTGAACGAATTAGAACACGTTATGAAGGAGAAGAGGAAGCTAGTAATACGTTATCTTTCTCTAATGATGAAGTACCATTCGAGAGGACAAGAAGAGGAGTACGACCTACTTTCAACTCAAATGATTTCAATGTTGAAATTCCTGAGTTTGAGGGTAAGCTAGACCCAGATGAATTCCTTGAATGGTTACAAACTGTTGAGCGAATTTTCGAGTGCAAGGAGATTCCAGAGGATCGGAAGGTGAAATTGGTTGCTCTTAGACTGAGAAAATATGCCTCCTTATGGTGGACAAACCTCAATGCTAAGGGAAGTAGAGAAAGAAAGAGCAAGATCAATACTTGGGACAAGTTGAAATCTAAGATGAAGGCACGGTTCTTGCCATCTACTTATGTCCAAGATAACTACATGCTCTTTCACCATCTTACTCAAGGCAAAATGAATGTAGAAGTATGCACACGTGAGTTTGAGAAACTCATGATTAAATGTGACATTCATGAGCCTGAAGAACAAACCATGGTTCGTTACCTAGGAGGGCTTGATCCCAGGATAGCCAACGTGGTTGAATTGTAAGCCTACACCACCTTTGACGAAGTATGTGTTTTAGCACATAAGGTGGAACAACAAAGAAGATCCAGGATGAATATTCGTGATTCTTTCAAGCCCGATTCTACACCATATGAACAAACCTTAAACAAGGAAAGTTCATCTTATGCCCCTCAACCCACGGCATCCCTTTCCCCTTCTCCACAAAAGAACCAAACTCCACAAAAGGGCCTATCCCCACAACTCACACCAAAACCCCTTCCTAGAAACATCCCAAGGTGTTTTAAGTGCCAAGGTTTTGGTCACTCAGCATCAGATTGTACAAACCGAAGATTTATCACTTTAACTGAATGGAAGGCAACTGAGGAGGTCGAATTAGAGGAGGAACAGGAAGAGGAAGTTGAAAACCATGATGGAGATGATCTTGAAGAAGTCATGGTAGAAGCTGATGAAGGCTCCATGCTCTCCCTTCACACTCACCCCCACCAAAAGGTACGGAGAATCGAAGTATTCTTTTCCTATCTCTTGGTGAACCATTAACCTTTTTCCCCACTCCACCCACACCTAAGGCACTCAAACAAACCTTCTGTCAAAAGCATTCCAAACCATTACTTACAACTCCTAATCTTGAATTAAGAGTAAGTGAGGAAGTGGTTCATGATATATTCAAGGAGTCCCTTAAGTCCAACATTCAAATCAGTAAGGGACATGAAAAGAAGAGAGTCTTTAAGTTCAAAAGAGACTTGTTTTCATGGTTGATTTTATTTCAGCCAGAAATGAAGAAAGAAGAGGAGTTCATTACCTACTATGATTTGAGGGCAAATCATTTTTAACAAGGGGAGTATGATGGAAATTCCTCCATCGCTTTTGTTTTAAAAGAATGAAATCAATTAGGTAAACTCAATATGCTGGTTTAAGGATGAATAAATCATCCAAGTTTTGATTAAGCATTAAAACTGCAGGGCAAGGGTTAATTCCAGCAGCTAACCCATTTTTGTGTACTTAATTTCTCAAGCATACTAAGGGTTTACGTCTAATATTTTTTGATGGATTTGAAGTTCAAGATGTTAGCTTTCCAACAAATCAAGTTTCATCCAATTTGGACTTCATTTGGTCGTTCAAATCAGCAATTAAACTCAAGGTGTCAAAACTGTCTAGCAGGGCCAGGATGAACCCAGTTTTGTTCTTTTTGTTTCTTATGATATAGTTTGGTTTAATGATGGGGACCATCGTGCCCAAGCTTCATCCACACATTCAGCAAACCCTCACACCCATTCAACCCCCAAGGAGGCCCAAGAGATCAAGGACCTTCATGCTCAAGTCCGGGAAAGGATTGAGAAGGCTAATACCCAAGCCATGCATCAAGCCAATAAGCACAAGAAGGAGGTCCACTTTTAGCCGGGAGACTTAGTGTGGGTCCACTTGCGGAAGGAGAGATTCCCAAGCAAACGCAAGTCCAAGATCATGCCAAGGTCCGATGGCCCGTTTGAGATATTGGAGAAGGTCGGGCCCAATGCCTATAAAGTCGACCTTCCTGGTGATTAAGGGGTATCCGCCACCTTCAATGTGGCTGATTTGAGCCCATACTATGATGAAGATGAGGAGTTACCGAGTTTGAGGGCAAACTCCAAACAAGCCGGGGACGATGATGGGGACCATCGTGCCCAAGCTACAGAATGAAGAGATCAAAGGTCAGAACGAGTATTTGAGGCGACAACTTGGAGACTCCTTGAAGCAAAAACGAAAGGAGATTAGAAGTTCCCGATCTTCTAACTCCTCTGACTCCGAGCCGGAAGCAAGAGAAGCCCCACACTTGAGCTCGTCAAGTGAAGAGGAGTCTTATAGAAGATCAAGAAGAGGAAGGCGGACAACCTCTCACCAAGGAGACATTCGAGTGGAGATTCCAGAATTTGAAGGGAAGCTAGACCCCGATGAGTTCTTGGAATGGATGCAAACCGTTGAGAGAATCTTTGACTACAAAGAGATTTCCGAGGGAAATAAGGTAAAACTTGTGGCCCTTAAGCTTCGTAAATATGCTTCTCTTTAGTGGTCCAACCTTTGTGCTAAGAGAGTTAGGCAAGGGAAGGGAAAGATTCGAACATGGGAAAAGATGAAAACCAAACTCAAAGCCCGTTTGTTACCCCCATCTTACCTACAAGACAATTATTCCCAACTTCACAATCTCACCCAGGGGAACTTGAGTGTTGAGGAGTACACTAGGGAATTTGAGAAGTTGTTAATCAGGTGTGACTTGAGAGAGCCCGAAGAGCAAACCATAGTGAGATATTTGGGTGGGTTAGATCCTAGGTATGCCCATGTGGTGGAATTGCAACAATACACCACTTTTGATGAGGTGTGTGTCTTAACCCACAAAGTTGAGCAACAAAGAAAATCCAAGCTCTACAAAAGAGAACCTCCCAAACCCTTTCCCAAGAGCCAACCTTTCAACAAGGGGAGCTCTTATCCACCTCCCAAACCCACGGTTACTACACCCGCACCTCCACAAAAGAACCAAGTCCCACAAAAGACTCCACCTTCCCAAAACCGTCCCAACCCTAAGGCAAATGACCAAAGGAGATGTTTCAAGTGTCAAGGTCTTGGGCACATTGCTTCGGAGTGTCCAAATAGGAGAGTTATCACCTTGGCTGAGTGGGATGAGAGAAGAGAAGAAGAGGGAGAAGAGGAGGAAGAAAGAGAATGATGGGGACCATCGTGCCCAAGCTTCATCCATACATTCAGAAAACCCTCACACCCATTCAACCCCCAAGGAGGCCAAAGAAGTTCATGCCTTGGTCAGAAAACTCATAAACACAGCAGAAGATGCACTGCCCAGTTCGTCCAGTTTCTGGCCCGGTATTGTGTCGCTGTTGGAGCAAAATATAGAGGGGAAAATTTCCTGCACGCACCACCCCCTTAAAGCTTAAGATCTTAGCTTTCCAACAAGACCTTTTGCAAGGCATTTGAAGTCCATTTGGTCAGCCAACCAAGCCCAAAACTGAAGACAGTGCACTGCAGGGCGCCAATCAGCACAGTCCGAATGAAGGGAATGTTTGGCCCACCAACTCAACTCCATTGTTTCTGAAATTTTGCAGCATGAAAGGGGACATAAATATTTATCAATTCAAGGGTTCAAATCCCATCCAAAGCACCCCCTTGTGTTGGTATTATCCAGCCAAAAGGACAAGGAAACCACCCTTTTAACCGGTTTGTCTCTAGCCGGTACAAGGGGCTGATTTCCCTTGGTTTTTGCTTGCGCACTTGCCTAATGACTCACCTTTGCTGCACTCTAGGACTTTTGTAAGCTTGACACCTCATTTGGGAGGCATAATAACCCCTAATGAGGTAGATTAAGCTAGGTAGTGAGGGGTTTAACTTGTAGTGGCTGATTTGATGTGTTTCTCTTCCCCACATGTACTTAGCTTTGTATTTGCTGCCTAGGGAGAGAGGGAGCTCGGCCATGGCTTGTTAAAAGGCAGCTTGGTTCCTTCATTTTGGCAACCAACTTGAATGCATAAGCTTGTGAGTTCTCAAAGAAACTCTCCCCTCAAAATTCCTAGTCTATATCTTAAGTGTGGCAACTTAAGTGTTGTCTAGGTCCCTTTATCTCAATTAGGTGGTGATTCCTAATTGATCTAAGGGGATTGCCCAAGTATCCAACAAGAGTGGCTCCTCTTGGATTATCTCTTGAAGGTGTTTGCTCTATCAACTCTCCTCTTATCTTCTACACTCTCTCCCTTTCCTCCCTTAGTTTCCTTAGCAAGAACAAGGGTGGAGTAAGCTTGGGTTGTGTTCATTGCAAGCATACATCATTTAAGTCTTGTATTTTTACACATTTTGGGTCCCCAAGATCTTAGCCTTCATATCCAATTAGAATTATGATGTATTCAAGCTTCACTAAGGCAAGAATTTGCTAAAGTGAATCAAGAATGCATTTGGGAAGGAAGCAAGAAAAGAGAACCAATAACCAAGATAGATCAAGTGGACTAGCAAGGGTGATGATAACCCACCTTGGTTTGCACACTTGGGCAATCTTCTTCCTTCAACTAAGTTACAGAATTTAATCACCTTCTTAGTTGAATTAAGAAGACCTAGAGACCCACTTGAGTTGCCAAGCTCAAGATATAACACTAGGAGTTTTTTTTTGTGGAGAGAGTTTAGAGAACTCACAAGCTCATTCATTCAAAGTTGGTTTCAAAATGAGGCCCAAGCTGGTTTTAATCAGCTTATGGCCGAGTTCCCCCCCTTTCCATGCAGCAAAAACAAGGCCAAGTACATTTGGGAGAGGGAAACACATTACATCCATCACTCGTCTAGCTTAACACCTCACCACTAGTTTACTCTACTTCATTAGGGGCCATGATGCCTCCCAAATGATGTGTCAAGCTTACAAAGGTTCTAAAATGCAGCAAAAACAATCAACTCAGCAAGTGGATGAAGCAAAACCCAAGAAATCAGCTCACTTGTACCGGCTAGGAAGAAACCGATTAAAGGGGTGTTTCACTTGTCCTTTTGGCTGGGTAAAACCAATACAAGGGGGTGCTTTGGATGGGGTTTGAACCCATGATCTGATAAATATTTATGCCCCCTTCCATGCTGAAAAATTTCAGAAAGAGTGGACTTAAGTTGGTGGTCCAATTTCTTCCTTAATTCGGATGCTGCTGTTTTGGCGCCCAGCCTGCACTCTTGGAAAGATCTTACTAATTGACTAACCAAATGACCTCCAAATCCTTTGCAACTTGTTTTATTGGATTCCTAACATCTTAAACTTAAAGAGAGGGGGCAAGGCAGTCAATCATCCCCTCGTTTTCAAGGCCCAAAAGATGCACAAAACCGGGCCAATTTCCGGTCGAATCTGCCCAGGTTCTGTCCGTGTGCTCCAAGGTTTTTCTAACCAATGCATGAATGTTCTTGACTTCCTTGGGGCTTGAATGGGTGTGTGGGCTTGCTGGTTGAGTGCTGGAAGTTTGGGCTTGATGGTCCCCATCATTCTCCCCGGGTTGGTTGGAGTTTGACCTCAAACTCGGCAGCTCTTCATCTTCATCATAGTATGGGCTCAAATCAGCCACATTGAAGGTGGCGGATACCCCATAATCACCGGGAAGGTCTACCTTGTAAGCATTTGGACCAATCTTCTCAAGGATTTCAAAAGGCCCATCCGACCTTGGCATTAGCTTTGATTTCCTTTTGCTTGGAAATCTCTCTTTCCTCAAATGGACCCATACTAGGTCCCCGGGCTGAAAATGAGCTTCTCTTCTCTTCTTGTTGGCATAAGTCTTGGCTTGCTCATTGAACTTCTCAATCCTCTCCCTCACCTTGGCATGGAGCTCTTGAATTTCCTTTGCTCTCTTCTCGGCCTCCCAACTAAATTTGGTGGGATTAGAGATGGGAATAAGATCAAGGGGAGTCCGTGGGTTGCTCCCATACACAATTTGGAATGGTGAGAGGCCCGTGGCTTTGCTTGGGGTGCGGTTGAAGGCAAATTCCGCATGGCAAAGCAACTCATCCCAACCTTTGATGTTCCTTTTGACCAAAACTCGAAGTAAGGTGCCCAAGGTGCGGTTTGTTACCTCAGCTTGGCCGTCCGTTTGGGGGTGGCACGAAGTGCTAAACTTGAGATGGGTGCCAAGTTTTCTCCATAGCGTAAGCCAAAAATGGCTTAAGAACTTAGTGTCTCGATCGGACACCATGCTTCTTGGAATGCCATGCAACCTCACAATCTCCTTGAAGTAAAGATTAGCCACTTGTGAGGCAACAAAGGTGGTGTGACATGCCACAAAGTGAGCCATCTTTGAGAATCTATCCACCACTACCATGATGGAGTCCTTGTGCCTTTGAGTCCTTGGAAGCCCCGTGATAAAATCCAAGCTAACATCCTCCCAAGGCCCTTGAGGAACCGGTAGAGGTGTGTAAAGACCTTGAGGGCGGACGTGGTCTTTGGCAAGTTGGCAAGTAGAGCATCTTTTAATGAAGTGCTCTACATCCCTTGACATTTTGGGCCAAAAGTAATGCTCCTTGAGCATAGAACACGTCTTCTCAATTCCAAAGTGGCCGGCGAGAGCCCCCCCATGGAGTTCTTCGATTAAAAGCTCTCTAAACCCACATGTAGGAATGCACAAGCGATTTCCTTTAAAAAGGAAACCATTCTTCAAGTGGTAGGGACCGTGGGCATGGTTAGAACAACTTTCAAGGATAATCTTGAAGTTTTCATCTTGAGCATACATGTCTTTGATGCACTCAAATCCAAGTACCTTGGATTCAAGAGTGGAAAGCAAGAGATACCTCCTAGAAAGTGCATCGGCCCCTTTGTTCATTTGGCCGGACTTGTGGTGGATCACAAAGTGGAAGGATTGCATGAACTCTACCCACTTGGCATGTCGTGGATTGAGCTTATGTTGTCCTTGGATGAACTTCAAAGCTTGATGATCCGTATGGAGAATGAACTCTCCTCCAACCAAGTAATGCCGCCAATGTTCTAGTGCCCTCACAATGGCATAGAACTCCTTGTCATATGTAGAGTACTTCCTCTTGGCATCATTTAACTTCTCACTAAAATACGCAATGGGCCGTTTCTCTTGTGACAACACGGCCCCTATGCCAACTCCGGAAGCGTCACACTCTACCTCAAAAACTTTGGAAAAGTTAGGTAGTGCAAGAATGGGTGCACTAGTAAGCCTTCCCTTAATCTCCTCAAAAGCTTATTGTGCTTGCTTACTCCATACAAATTGCTTGGCTTTGAGGACTTCGGTCATGGGTGCCATGATGGAGCTAAAGTTGCTCACAAATCTCCTATAAAAGGAGCCTAAGCCATGGAAACTTCGGACTTGATGTATGGAGGTGGGAGTAGGCCACTCATGGATGGCCTTGATCTTTTCTTCATCCACTTGGATGCCATTGGCCGAAACAACATACCCCAAAAACTTCACTTGGGGAGAGAAGAAATGGCACTTTTCAAAGTTGCCAAAAAGTTGTTCTTGAGCCAAGACACTCAAGACCTCATGCAAGTGCTTAGAATACTCTTCTTCTCCACGGCTATACACTAAGATGTCGTCAAAGTACACAACGACATATCTCCCAATGAACGGCTTAAGAACTTGATTCATAAGCCTTATGAATGTGCTAGGTGCATTTGTCAAACCAAAGGGCATGACAAGCCACTCATAGAGACCGCCCTTGGTTTTGAAGGCCGTCTTCCATTCATCCCCTTCAAAAATCCGGATTTGATAGTAGCCACTTCTAAGATCAATTTTGGAGAAGATAGTGGCTCCATGAAGCTCATCAAGTAAATCTTCCAACCTTGGGATAGGATACCGGTACTTGATGGTGATCTTGTTGATAGCTCTACTATCAACACACATTCTCATACTCCCATCTTTCTTGGGCACAAGTAGAGCCGGTACGGCACATGGGCTCAAACTCTCACGGATTAACCCCTTAGATAGGAGCTCATCCACTTGTCTTTGGACCTCTTGAGTTTCTTGGGGGTTCATGCGGTAGGCCGGCTTGTTTGGGAGTGTGACACCGGGTATAAGATCAATTTTGTGTTGGATAGATCTTTTGGGGGGTAGACCATGGGCTATTTCTTGTGGAAAGACATGGGAAAAGGCTTTTATGAGGGGTGCAAGTAAAGGATGGGAAGGTTCCTTTACCTTGGCCGGTTCTTGGCCTAAGAGAATCCACTCTTTGAAGTCTTCAAATTCATGGAGTTGAGAGTGGAGTAAGGTGGTGAGGAAGACATCCAACTTGGGATTGTCTTGGGGGTTCTTTTGTGGGCTAGGTTTGAGGGGAGTGAGGGTGATTTTCTTGTGATCTTTGGAGAAGGTATAGGTGTTCAAGCGGCCATCATGCATAACCCTTCTATCAAATAGCCATGGCCAGCCCAAGAGGACATGACAAGCGTCCATGGGCACAATATCACACCAAACTTCATCTTTGTAGGTTCTACCAATGGAAAAGGAAAGTAAACACCGAGTGGTGATTTGCAAACCCTTACCTTGGTTGAGCCATTGGATTGTGTACGAATTTGGATGAGGTGTGACCGAGATCTTGAGCTTGTCCACCATGGTTTTGGAGGCCACATTAGCACAACTTCCTCCATCAATAATGAGAGAACACACCTTTCCACTCACGGTGCATCGAGTGTGGAAAATACTTTCCCTTTGCTCCATTTCTTCATGAGAAGCGAGCCCACTCAAGGCCCTCCTAATCACCAAGAGCTCTCCTTCATCCGGACCCTCTTCAACCTCCTCTATGATTTCATTCAAGTACACCCCTTTCTCTTCTTCCTCCTTTTCTTCCTCCTCTTCTAGCTCCTCTAAGGAAGCTTGATATTCAGCTACAGAGACCATTCTTTTGTTGGGACACTCAGAAGCATAGTGTCCAAGGCCTTGGCAACGAAAACACCGGACTTTGCTAGATGGCTTTGGGGGCGGTTGTTTGGAGGGAGTTTGTGGAGGGGCGTTTTGTGGGGGTTTCGGGTTTGGAGAGGGGAAGGATTTTTGAGGAGTGTATGGAGGTTTTTGAAAGCCATAAGGCCATAGGGTAGGTTTGGAGATGGGATTCTTGCCTTTGAGCTTCTTTTGCATTTCAACTTTGTGGGCTAAAGCACTTAGCTCATCAAGGGAGGTGTAAGGATGTAGTTCAATAACATGAGCAATTTGCTCATCAAGGCCACTTAAGTGGCGTATCAAGGTTTGGGCATCATCCTCCTTCAAGTCACATTTCAAAAGGAGTTGTTCAAAGTCCCTAGTGTACTCCTCTACACTTTTGAAACCTTGTTTGAGGTGGTGGAGTTCGAGGAAATTGTCTTGGAGGTAATGTGGGGGTAAGAATTTGGCCTTTAGTTTGGACTTCATTTGCTCCCAAGTCTTAATCTTACTTTTCCCCTTCCTCACCCTCTTGGACACAACATTAGACCACCATATGGAAGCATATTTATGGAGTTTCAAGGCTACTAGCTTTACTTTTTTGCCTTCCGGAATGTTCTTGTATTCAAATACTCTTTCCGCCGTTTGAAGCCAATCAAGGAAGACGTCCGGGTCTAGTTGTCCTTCGAACTTCGGAATGTCGACTTTAAAGTCTCCAAAGTTTCATTCCCTTGACCTTTGATGTCGTTGGTGATGTATATGTGGGGGGGTAAGTGAACCAAATCAACTCAAACTCAAACTAAACAAGAATCAACCAAAGAAAAGTGAATATGGTGGAAGATAGTTTGAGATGGTTTGAAGAATAATAACAAAAAGAACAAGGATAAACAAGACCTTGTAATTAAGATAATCCTTCACGGAGCCACTCAATGACTTGATCTTGGGCTAATTCTCTTGTCTTAACCAAGGAATCACTCCAATTGGAAAAGGAAGAGAACCTAGAACACCACTTGAATTAGCCAAATTCAAGATATAGAACTAGGAATTTTTGAGACACAAATGAGAATCACTCTCAAAGGTGCTTGTATTACTTTGGAAATCTCTTACAATGCTGAATGATTAGCTTCACATGCCCCTCCCCTTTTATAGACTCAGCAAAAGACAATCAAAAGACTCAAATAACTCCTAACAATTAAAACTAGCTAATGAAAAGTCTAAGAAAAATGAAAAGACACATCATAAAGGGGGTGGGGGAGGTTACAAGGAATATTCTAGGATTTTTGCAGCTGATTACATCAATCTAGAAGCATCTAAAACGTGCACAATATCAGCCACACAAATATATGTAACCGAAGACTCTTCATATTCCCAGCATTAATCCTTGCAACTGCCTCAACTTCAACAGAGCATAACTTCCAGAATACTCGGCCAAATCACGCGTTCTTGGGCTTGTTAGAAAGCCCTGGAAGTCTATTTTCCAGAATGGGCTCATTTGCTCAATTTGGATAAGCGGTTTGAAAGTTATGGCCCAAACAATGCACCTATCTCAGACTGGACTGGATCAGCACAACGTATCTTTGAGTGATATTTTGCCCAATCAAATGATGTCCAAATTAAATAAAATTGGGCTTATTTTAAAGCTGACATCTTAAGCTTCAAAAGCACATGGGCCCTCAAGTTGTGGGTCCACTTGAGCTTGTCCAAAAATGGTCACAAAAAATCGGGTTCCGCAGGGATGAATTCGGCACCAAATTTCTAGCAAAGTTTAACCTCTTTTTGACCTCTTCATAGTGTCGTGAGTCTTTGAACTCACTTAATAAGACCAAATAAGCACACTTCCAAGCATGATCTTCTTTGACCCTTTTCTTCTTTGAAATTGGTCTTGAATAAAAATGATGCATATGGAAATATGCATCATACTCCCCGGGTTGTTTTGAGTTTGTCCTCAAACTCAAAGGGTTGGCAAGCTTCTCATGAAGGGAGGCATGCTTATGAAATGGGAGCTGTTGTAGGAAGTGGTCAAAGGGCATCACCTCTAGAGAGATATAGAAGAGGGTGAGGGGAGGATGATAAAACGGGTCATACCTGGTGAGGAGAAGAGGCGGAAGTGGGAAATCTTCTTTGGGGGCAAGGGTTTGGGAAGGATGAATGAGGGTTAAGGCTTGTCGGTCCTTTTGTGGTTTGAAGGGTTGGGAAGGTTGAATGGGGGTTAAGGTGAATTCTTCTTGGGTCAAGAGTTGCTCAAACTTTTCAGCAACCCTACATGGCTTCATCACTTCAAGGTCTTTAACTACATGCTCTTCAATTCTTGGGGTTATGCTCAAATTCACCTCATTATCTTCTTGGCACCCTTCTTCGGTGAAGGATTGCTCAATTTCTTGCACAATCTCTTCTTGCTTCAACTCGGATCTTTGGGTCTCAAGTTCAATGGTCTCTTCATCACCACAGTCACCAAAAACAAGAGGTAGGTCAACTAGGCTTGAAGCTTTTTCTCCAAGGATCTTTTCATCTTTGTTTGGCTTTTGAGAAACCTTCTCTAAGGGAAGTATTTCTTCTTTTTCAACCTTGAGTTCAATTTCTTCTTCGAAGTTCAATTTCTTCTTCAAGGCTTTCCTCCTGATCGTTCTCTTCTTCCACGGCTTTCCTTTCTTCCAAGGTAATGACCTCGTTATTTGGGCAATCCGTGGATAAGTGTCCAAGCCCTTGGCACTTGAGACACCTCCTAGGTTGTGGGGGAAAGATCATTTGTGGGGTTGGTTCTTTTTGTGGGGTGGAAGGGAATGAACCCGTGAGCTTAACGGAGATACTTTCTTCCATGGGCATGTAAGTGGATGGGTAAAAGGAACCCTTCAACTTACTACTCAATTTCTTCCAAGTTCTCACCTTTTCTTTTCCTTTCTTTTTTCGCTCAAACTTGTATTTATTCCACCACTGAAGTGCACATCCTCTCAATCTTGAAATAACCACTTTGAACTTCTCTTGGTCACTAAGGATACAACAAGCAAAAACTCGTTCCACCTTAGATAACCAACCTGCGAACTCTTCCTTTTCGCCATGAAATTTTGGAATTGCAAAACAAGCATATCCAATATCAATAAGAGCTAGTTCTTTCTCCAAGTTCTTTGAAGACGGCATGAAGGATGAGGTCTAGGGTTCTTCGTGGATTGATTTGAAACGTAAGTTGGCTGTGGCAAAGGTGGCACGGTCGTGCAAGGGGGCACGGTCAGGCCGTGCTATGCTTCGGCTGAAGAAAATGCAGAAAGGTAGAGTGGCACGGTCGTGCTTGGCGGCACGGGGGCACCGTGCTCCGTCTCGACTTGAAGATTCCTGGAAAAAGAATATGGCACGGTCGTGTGTTGTGGCACGGGGGCACCGTGCTGCTTCTCTGGTCTTCAAGACTTCGGATTGCCGGTTTTGTGCCTCTTTTTTTTTTTTTGTATTTTGGCTTTTTGGGATGTGTTTGGGTATGATGTGGGTCACTTAAAAAGCCTTGGCTCTGATACCAATTGATGTAGATGTGGGGGGGGTAAGTGAACCAAATCAACTCAAACTCAAACTAAACAAGAATCAACCAAAGAAAAGTGAATATGGTGGAAGATAGTTTGAGATGGTTTGAAGAATAATAACAAAAAGAACAAGGATAAACAAGACCTTGTAATTAAGATAATCCTTCACGGAGCCACTCAATGACTTGATCTTGGGCTAATTCTCTTGTCTTAACCAAGGAATCACTCCAATTGGAAAAGGAAGAGAACCTAGAACACCACTTGAATGAGCCAAATTCAAGATATAGAACTAGGAATTTTTGAGACACAAATGAGAATCACTCTCAAAGGTGCTTGTATTACTTTGGAAATCTCTTACAATGCTGAATGATTAGCTTCACATGCCCCTCCCCTTTTATAGACTCAGCAAAAGACAATCAAAAGACTCAAATAACTCCTAACAATTAAAACTAGCTAATGAAAAGTCTAAGAAAAATGAAAAGACACATCATAAAAGGGGGTGGGGGAGGTTACAAGGAATATTCTAGGATTTTTGCAGCTGATTACATCAATCTAGAAGCATCTAAAACGTGCACAATATCAGCCACACAAATATATGTAACCTAAGACTCTTCATATTCCCAGCATTAATCCTTGCAACTGCCTCAACTTCAACAGAGCATAACTTCCAGAATACTCGGCCAAATCACGCGTTCTTGGGCTTGTTAGAAAGCCCTGGAAGTCTATTTTCCAGAATGGGCTCATTTGCTCAATTTGGATAAGCGGTTTGAAAGTTATGGCCCAAACAATGCACCTATCTCAGACTGGACTGGATCAGCACAACGTATCTTTGAGTGATATTTTGCCCAATCAAATGATGTCCAAATTAAATAAAATTGGGCTTATTTTAAAGCTGACATCTTAAGCTTCAAAAGCACATGGGCCCTCAAGTTGTGGGTCCACTTGAGCTTGTCCAAAAATGGTCACAAAAATCGGGTTCCGCAGGGATGAATTCGGCACCAAATTTCTAGCAAAGTTTAACCTCTTTTTGACCTCTCCATAGTGTCGCGAGTCTTTGAACTCACTTAATAAGACCAAATAAGCACACTTCCAAGCATGATCTTCTTTGACCCTTTTCTTCTTTGAAATTGGTCTTGAATAAAAATGATGCATATGGAAATATGCATCAGTTGGGTCCTTGGTGCAAGCTCCCCTTCACTTGAGTCACTAATGGGGTTGCTTCCCTCGAAGTCATCCGAGTTTTGATGCTTGCTTGAGCTCTTTGAACTCCATAAACCTCTCCTCTCCTCTTCCATAAGTTGCCCAAGTTGCTTTTGGACATACTTTAGTTGAGCTTCTACCTCGGCTTTCTCCCTCAGGGCTTGCTCGGCCACTTGCTCGGGTGTGAGGCTAGAAGACATATTGGCTTTGGAATGGAGAATGAGTGTTTTGGGACGGGGAGGGGTAGGCACGGTCGTGCTCTATGGCACGGTGTGACCGTGCTGAGGTACTGGAATGGGGGTGCCGCAGGAAGAAGTAGGCACGGTCGTGCCAGGGTGGCACGGTGTGGCCGTGCTGCCTCTCTGGTTGGGCACGGCTGGAAACTTTGTGGGTGAGTGCTTGGGCTGTTTTTGTGAGTTTGGTGTTTGGACGTGTTTGGGCAAAGGGTGCTTGGCCAAGAAAGGTAGCCTAAGCTCTGATACCAATTGATGTATTCAAGCTACACTAAGGCAAGAATTTGCTAAAGTGAATCAAGAATGCATTTGGGAAGGCAGCAAGAAAAGAGAACCAATAACCAAGATAGATCAAGTGGACTAGCAAGGGTGATGATAACCCACCTTGGTTTGCACACTTGGGCAAATCTTCTTCTTCAACTAAGTTACAGAATTTAATCACCTTCTTAGTTGAATTAAGAAGACCTAGAGACCCACTTGAGTTGCCAAGCTCAAGATATAACACTAGGAGTTTTTTTTTTGTGGAGAGAGTTTAGAGAACTCGCAAGCTCATTCATTCAAAGTTGGTTTCAAAATGAGGCCCAAGCTGGTTTTAATCAGCTTATGGCCGAGTTCCCCCCCTTTCCATGCAGCAAAAACAAGGCCAAGTACATTTGGGAGAGGGAAACACATTACATCCATCACTCATCTAGCTTAACACCTCACCACTAGCTTAATCTACTTCATCAGGGGCCATGATGCCTCCCAAATGATGTGTCAAGCTTACAAAGGTTCTAAAATGCAGCAAAAACAATCAACTCAGCAAGTGGATGAAGCAAAACCCAAGAAATCAGCCCACTTGTACCGGCTAGGAAGAAACCGGTTAAAGGGGTGTTTCACTTGTCCTTTTGGCTGGGTAAAACCAATACAAGGGGGTGCTTTAGATGGGGTTTGAACCCATGATCTGATAAATATTTATGCCCACTTCCATGCTGCAAAATTTCAGAAAGAGTGGACTTAAGTTGGTGGTCCAATTTCTTCCTTAATTCGGATGCTGCTGTTTTGGCGCCCAGCCTGCACTCTTGGAAAGATCTTGCTGATTGACTAACCAAATGACCTCCAAATCCTTTGCAACTTGTTTTATTGGATTCCTAACATCTTAAACTTAAAGAGAGGGGGCAAGACAGTCAATCATCCCCTCGTTTTCAAGGCCCAAAAGATGCACAAAACCGGGCCAATTTCCGGTCGAATCTGCCCAGGTTCTGTTCGTGTGCTCCAAGGTGTTTCTAACCAATGCATGAATGTTCTTGACTTCCTTGGGGCTTGAATGGGTGTGTGGGCTTGCTGGTTGAGTGCTAGAAGTTTGGGCTTGATGGTCCCCATCAAATTACCAGATTTGGAGTTCAATTGGTTAGTGAATTAAGTTAATTAGTAAACCTGTGCTGTTTTGGAGTCCAATCTGCACGGTTTGGGAAATCAGGCTCATTCAAGGGGTAAACAACGTCCAAATGCTATGATTCAAAAACGAGGGTAAACTTGACATCTTCAGACTTCCTTTCATGTAAGGAAATCCAAGATTACTCAGCATTTGAGGTGTCAACCATGAAGCACAAATCACAGCAGAAACGGGCACCTAGATACCCGGTTGCTTAGCAAGGTGGATTTCCCTCCTAGATGGGTTTGCTTGAGGTGTGTGCTTGCCTACTTGGTCACCTAGAGCTTCTTGGTAAGCTGCCACTCAGCCACATAGGAGAATGACACGTGGAAGTATGAAGAAGGCGACACATGGCAAGCTATGGACCGGCCACACTCAAACAACTTGGCAGCCATGCATTCATCAGCCTTTTGAGGTGGCAGCCGTGCATCCCTTACCTTCCTTGAAGGGAAATTGAGCCAACAAGGTTTCTTAATGCTTAGGAAAGAGTTTAAGAAAGAAATCTTGTGTTTTGTAGCTTAAACTTTCAGCTTATGCATGTTTAAGCTTAAACCGTGTGTAGCTAAGCATAGGATTAGCTTAATGACTTTCCTTGCCTAGAAGGAAAGCTTTTTTTCGTGTGTTCAAAGGCATTATAAATGCCTTTGCTGCTCTTTTGTAAAATAATAAGCTTGAGTATTGAAATTAAGAAAAGACTTTGTGTCTTGTATTCCTCTCAACCACTTAATTTGTTTATCCTCAATTAGGCCGATTAAGGTGGTGTTCAAGTGAGCCTTAATCATTGATTAGGTGGTGTATCTGTATCCTAATCAAAGATTAAGGGACCTAAGTTAGGTGATTGGTGGTGTGTCTTATCTAATCACAAGGCTTAGAACTATCCCAAACACATTAAATTCACTTAAAGTTCATAAAGCTAGCATTTGGATTCCTTAAACCATAAGCTCCCTTTTGTGTTCTAATCAGTGAACTTCTCATTCTTTTCATTCCACACATTTCCTACCCTTTCTCATACTCTTTTCAAGCTTAATCAAAGCTAAGACTTCTTGCTTTGATTCAGTTTTTAGCCCAAACACAAAACCACTTCAAACCGTGAGAAATCACAAACTTTAGGCGTGAAGGGCAGAAGTTTGGCACGGCCACACTGTGTCCTTAAGCACGACCGTGCCCCCTTTGGTTCGTGAGTTTTCCACTTGTTTTGGTTGTGTTCTTGTTGTAAGTTGGCTTGGATTGTTCCTTCCCTTGAGACTTACATCAGTTTTGGTTGTGTTCTTGTTGTAAGTTAGCTTGGGTTATTCCTACCTTTGAGACTTACATCAATTTTGGTATCAGAGCAGGTTCATCCTTGCCTGGAACCTACCACACACCTTTCCCAGCTTATCTCTGAATCCTAAACTCGAACACATTCCTGTTCATCCAAACTTCCAACATGAGTTCTAGCATGACCATGGAAGAGAAACTTGAAGCTATGGCCAAGCAAATGCACGAAATTTCTATACCCAATCAAGAACTCAAGGCTTGAAATGAGTACTTGAGAAAACAGCTTGGAAGCAATATGAAACAAAAACAAAAGCTTCTGGAGGATAGTGAACGAATTGGGGCAAATTATGGAAGTGAAGAGGAAGCTACCGATGCGTTTTCTTTCTCTGATGATGGAGTACCATTCGAGAGGACAAGAAGAGGAGTAGGGCCTACTTTCAACTCAAATGATTTCAAAGTTGAAATTCCTGAGTTTGAGGGGAAGCTAGACCCAGATGAATTCCTTGAATGGTTACAAACTGTTAAGCGGATTTTCGAGTACAAGGAGATTCTAGAGGATCGGAAGGTGAAATTGGTTGCTCTTAGATTGAGCAAATATGCCTCCTTATGGTGGACAAACCTCAATGCTAAGAGAACTAGAGAAAGAAAAAGCAAGATCAATAGTTGGGACAAGTTGAAATCTAAGATGAAGGCACGGTTCTTGCCGTCCACTTATGTCCAAGATAATTTGATGCAAAGGGCAAGGGGTATGGATATACACCTTAACCTCACACCAAGCAAAGGCTAAAACTTGAGATTGCTTACGGGTGGAAGTGGCACGGCCGTGTGTGGAGACACGGGGACCCCGTGCTAACTTGCTGCCTCAAAGTACTAGAATGGCTTAGTTTTGCACGGTTTGGAAGCCTTTCAATTCTATTTGGTTTTCTTGGCTTTTGGTGAGTTTGATATGGGGGATTTGAATGTGAATGATGGTAGAGGAGTGGAATAATGAAGAGGAATGATGGATAGGCTTAGTGGAAGTAATGCCTTGAACAATCAAGCAATCAACTTCATTAAGGAACCGTGTGGAATGAACTGATTTGGGATCAAACTAAACCCTTGGATTGGATACAGAAATCACCACCAACCTTTGAGTTTAGGGCCCTTAAACTTGATTAAGATACAGATTCACCACTTAATCTAGTTTAAGACTCACTTGAACACCACTTAGTTTGGCCTAAACTAAGATAAGCAAGCAAGGATTTGAGAGGAGGCTTTCAAAGCTCTCACTATACTTTCATTCATCAAATTCTAAAGTGTCCTTTGCTTGTGGCCGTGAGAGGCCTTACATAGGCAGCAAAAACCTCTAAGCTAAGCAAGCTAGCAAGCATCTTACTTTTCCTTCCTAGGAGGGAAAGGTATTAACTAGCTCTAATTGCCACGGTTAGAGCTAATTGACTTCAAGCATGCTTAAGGCTAATCAAAACACATCTAATCCTTCAAGGAAAGCAAGACAAATGATTATTACAACTTAATCAACTTGTCCCTAAGCTTAATCAGCAAAATAGGCAGCAAGTGGACATGTGAGCAGCCGAAAAGTGACCTCTCCCCTTTGCGGCTGACCAATGACATTCAAGGGACATCTTTCCTTGTCTCTTCATTCTCATTGGCTGATCTTTCCAAGGTTGCAGCTGATGATGGTGCCTTGGGGTGTGTGCCCAGCCTTGGAGGGTGTATCAAGTCAGTGGATAGCAAGGAAACCCACCGGGAAGGGTATGCTTCAGCTGTGCTATCAGACCGGGTGCATTGGCAGATTTTTACCCGGTTTTAAAGCCAAGTTTACCCAAAGCAAAAATTGATATGGTTTAAGTTTTAAACGTGGGAAAGAAAGTTTAGGGTGTGTATAAACCACCCCATTCGAGAAATCAAGGTTAAACATGGATTAAGTAAGGTAATCACATATAAACTTTTAATCGTGCAGGATTGAACTGATTCTGACCGATTAGGAAAAACGCCCTTGATCCTTCATCCTCTTGTAGCATGACTTGAACGCAATGCTTGGACTTGAAAGTTAACTTCCTGAGGATTCCAAAAATGCAAAAATATTGGTCCTAAGCCATGAAATGGCCTAAGAAATCATGTGCACAAAACCGAGCTTGTGCAGGCCGGTTGTGCCAGTTTCAGCTTCTTGCCAAAGGAGGGCTATCTTTTGAGTTTGAGACCGTGTTCTTGGTCGACTTGGACTTGTCACAACTTGATCATGGTCTTGGCTAGGTGGCCCTCCATCATCCTCCCCTTGTTGAAAAGATTTGACCCTCAAATCGGGTGGGGAATTGTCCGGGTAGAATGGACTCAAATCAGCTACGTTAAAAGTAGCTGAAACCTCATAATCACCAGGGAGATTAATCTTGTAGGCATTGTCGTTGATTCTCTCCAAGACTTCAAATGGACCTTCCGCTCGTGGCATGAGTTTGTTTTTCCTTTTAGAGGGAAAACGTTCCTTTCTTAAATGAATCCATACCAAGTCTCCTGGTTGAAAAACAATCTTTCTCCTATGCTTGTTGGCGTGTGCTTCATAGGCTGCACTAGTCTTCTCTATTCGTGCCTTCACCAACTCATGGAGCTTTTGAATTTCTTTTACTCTTTGTGTTGCATCAACATGGGGCTTTTGATCTTGGGGTCGTGGGGTGAGGTCATTTGGACTTAAAGGATCGACCCCATACACCACTTTAAATGGTGAAAGACCAGTAGCTTTGCTAGGTGCCCGATTGTATGCAAACTCAGCATGGGGTAAGAGTAAATCCCAGGCCTTCGCATTAGGTTTAATCAAAGCCCTTAGGAGAGTACCCAGGGTTCGATTAGTGACCTCCGTTTGGCCATCAGTCTGGGGATGACAGGTAGTACTAAACAACAATTTAGTACTGATGTATATGTGGGTGGCAAGTGAACCAAATCAAACTCCAACTCAAAATAAGCCAAATTGGGAAGAGAAATGAAAGATGGATGAGATGGATGAAGAATTTCACTACACAAGAAAAAGGAATAGAACAAGATCTTGTAATTGAGATAATCCTTCACGGAGCCACTCAATGACTTGACCTTGGGCTAATTCTCTTGTCTTAACCAAGGAATCACTCCAATTGGAAAAGGAAGAGAACCTAGAACACCACTTGAATTTGCCACAATTCAAGATATAGAACTAGGAATTTAGTTGCACTTTTGAGAAACACACTCAAAGTACTTGTATTGCTTTGGAAATTTCTTACAATGCTGAATGAATAGCTTCACACGCCCCTCCCCTTTTTATAGACTCAGCAAAAGACAATCAAAGGACTCAAATAACTCCTAACAATTAAAACTAGCTAATGAAAAGTCTAAGAAAAATGAAAAGACTCATCATAAAAGGGGTGGGGGAGGTTACAAGGAATATTCTAGGATTTTTGCAGCTGATTACATCAATCTAGAAGCATCTAAAACGTGCACAATATCAGCCACACAAGTATATGTAACCGAAGACTCTTCATATTCCCAGCATTAATCCTTGCAACTGCCTCAACTTCAACAGAGCATAACTTCCAGAATACTCGGCCAAATCACGCGTTCTTGGGCTTGTTAGAAAGCCCTGGAAGTCTATTTTCCAGAATGGGCTCATTTGCGCAATTTGGATAAGCGGTTTGAAAGTTATGGCCCAAACAATGCACCTATCTCAGACTGGACTGGATCAGCATAACGTACCTTTGAGTGATATTTTGCCCAATCAAATGACGTCCAAATTAAACAAACTTGGGCTTATTTGAAAGCTGAAATCTTAAAATTCAAAACCATGTGGAGCCTCAAGTTGTGGGACCACTTTAGGTAGGCCAAAAGTGCACACAAAAAGCGGGAAATTTCTGGATGACGGCGGCACTACCTCTTCGGGTATGAACGCCAATTTCCGGCAAAGTTTGGCAACTTCCTTGACTTCTTGAAGCTTGAGTGAGTCCTCCTTGGACTGAGCTTGATGGTCTTTGGGCTTCTCACGATGGTCTCCATCATTCCCCCCAGGTAAGTGAAAGTTTGCCCTCAAACTAGGAAGGGGCTCATCATCGAAAAAGGGGCTAAGATCGGAGACATTGAAGGTAGCCGAAACTCCATAATCTCCAGGTAGATCAACCTTATATGCATTGGGCCCAACCTTCTCAAGGATTTCAAATGGACCATCGGAACGCGGCATCAACTTAGATTTTCTCTTTGAAGGGAAACGCTCCTTCCTCATGTGAATCCATACCAAATCTCCTGGCTGAAAATGTACCTCCTTGCGATGCTTGTTGGCGCTTTACATGGCTCTCTCATTAGCCTTGGCAATGTTATCTCTAACTCTTGCATGAAGTTCTTGGATCTCCTTGGCTCTTTTTTCAGCTTCCCAACTAAATTTTGTGGGAGTTGGAATGGGAACAAGATCCAAGGGACTCTTGGGATTGTAGCCATAGACAACTTGAAATGGAGAGAGTTGGGTGGACTTGCTAGGCACTCGATTGAATGCAAACTCGGCATGTGGTAGCAACTCATCCCAATTCTTCAAATGCTTCTTCACTAGGACTCGAAGTAAGGTACCCAAAGTCCTATTGGTGACTTCAGTTTGTCCATCAGTTTGGGGATGACAAGTAGTGCTAAACTTGAGTTGAGTACCCAATTTGCGCCATAGAGTTAGCCAAAAATGACTAAGAAACTTGGAGTCACGATCGGATACCATGCTCTTTGGAATGCCATGTAGTCTCACAATCTCCTTGAAATAAAGACTAGCCACTTGAGTAGCATCATTAGTGGTGTGGCAAGGGATGAAATGCGCCATCTTGGAGAATCGATCCACAACCACCATAATGGAGTCTTTGTTCCTTTGGGTTCTAGGTAAACCCGTGATGAAATCCAAGCTAATATCTTCCCAAGGGGCTTGAGGAATGGGAAGTGGAGAATACAATCCTTGGGGCAAAGAATGGCTCTTAGCCATTTGACAAGTAGAACATCTTTTGATGAAATGCTCTACATCTCTTGACATCTTAGGCCAATAGTAGTGTTCCTTCAACATTGATCTAGTCTTCTCGACACCAAAATGGCCAGCTAGGGCTCCTCCATGTAGCTCTTGGATAAGCAGTTCTCGAAATCCACATTGAGGTATACAAAGGCGTGAACCTTTGAATAGGAACCCATCTTCTAAGTGGAACAACCCATGGGGGTGTTTAAGACACTTCTCAAAAATGTCCTTGAAATCATCATCTTTTGGGTACAAATCTTTAACAACTTCAAATCCAAGTACTTTAGTACTCAAAGTAGAGAGTAATAAGTACCTTCTTGATAATGCATCAGCTCCTTTGTTGAGAGTTCCCGCCTTATGTTGGATAGTGAAGTGGAAGGACTGAAGATACTCTACCCATTTAGCATGTCTAGGGTTGAGCTTATGTTGTCCTTTGATGTATTTGAGAGCTTCATGGTCAGAATGAAGGATGAATTCACCTCCAACTAAGTAATGACGCCAATGCTCCAATGCTCTAATGATTGCATAAAACTCCTTGTCATAGGTGGAGTACTTCTTCTTGGCATCGTTGAGCTTCTCACTGAAAAAGGCAATGGGTCTCTTCTCTTGAGATAGGACAGCTCCAATTCCTACCCCGGATGCATCACACTCTACTTCAAAGACTTTGGTAAAGTCGGGCAAGGCTAGAACGGGGGAACTAGTGAGCTTCTTCTTGATCTCTTCGAAGGCTTGTTGTGCTTGCTCGTTCCATGAAAACTCTTTGCCTTTAATTACCTCAGTCATAGGAGCCATAATTGTGCTGAAATTTCTAATGAACCTCCGGTAAAATGAGGCTAGGCCATGAAAACTCCTTACTTGAGTGATGGATGTAGGAGTTGGCCACTCTTGAATAGCCTTGATCTTGCTTTCATCAACTTGGAGGCCTTGGGCGGAAACAATGAAACCCAAGAATACCACTTGAGGAGTGAAGAAAAAGCATTTCTCCATATTGCCATAAAGTTGTTCTTGAGAAAGAATCTCCAAAACTTGTTGCAAATGCTTGGCATGCTCCTCCTCGGTCTTGCTATAGACCAAGATATCATCAAAGTAAACAACAACACAAGTTCCAATGAGGGGCTTGAGAACTTGGTTCATGAGTCTCATAAAAGTGCTCGGGGCATTAGTAAGCCCGAATGGCATTACAAGCCACTCATATAAACCTCCTTTAGTCTTAAAGGCGGTTTTCCATTCATCACCTTCAAAAATGCGAATCTGGTAATAGACACTTCTAAGATCAATATTAGAAAAGATAGCAGCTCCGTGTAATTCATCCAATAGATCTTCCAATCGGGGAATAGGATACCGGTACTTGATAGTGATCTTGTTTATTGCCCGGCTATCAACACACATACGCATGCTACCATCCTTCTTAGGAACAAGGAGGGCGGGCACGGCACATGGGCTTAGACTTTCCCGAATTAAACCCTTGGACAAGAGATCATCCACTTGTCTTTGGATTTCTTGTGTTTCGCTTGGAGACATCCGGTATGCCGGCTTGTTTGGAAGTACGGATCCGGGAACGAGGTCTATCTTGTGTTGGATAGATCTTGGAGGGGGAAGGCCATATGGAATTTCTTGTGGAAAAACATGGTGATAGGCTTGTAGGAGAGGGGTGAGTAGTGGATGTGAGGGAGATGGTGGCTTAGACTCTTCTTGTAAAAGTATCAAGTCTTTAAAAGACTCATACTCATGGTGCTCAGATTTGAGAAGAGTAGTAAAGAAGACTTCCAAATGAGGATTGTCTTTTGGTTGAGAGGGGGAAGGACTTTTGAGAGGGGTAAGAGTGATTTTCTTACGGTCCTTGAGAAAAGAGTAAGTGTTCATCCGGCCATCATGGATGACACTTCTATCAAAAAGCCATGGTCTACCCAATAATATATGGCAAGCATCCATGGGGACTATATCACACCAAATCTCATCTTTATAGTTTTTCCCAATTGAAAAGGAAACAAGACAACGGTGAGTAATTTGCAAACCTTTGCCTTGATTCAACCATTGTATGGTGTACGGATTTGGTCGAGGAGAGACTTGCAGCTTGAGTTTGTCCACCATAGTCTTTGAGGCAACGTTAGCACAACTACCTCCATCAATGATAAGGGAACAAACCTTGTCTCCTACGGTACACCTGGTGTGAAAAATGGCTTCTCTTTGCTCCATGTCCTTTTGAGTGGCAATTCCACTCAAGGCCCGGCGGATAACAAGCAATTCTCCTTCATCGGGGCCTTCTTCAACTTCTTCCAAACTTCCTTCTTCATGGTGCTCTTCTTCTTCTTCGTCATAGGCATGTTCATCACATGCTTCTTGGTACTCCGCTAGGGAAACGATCCTCCTGTTTGGACACTCAGATGCATAGTGTCCCATACCTTGGCACCGAAAGCAACGAACCTTGTCCTTTGATTTGGGTTCTTGTGTGGAGGGTTTTGGAGGGGTTGGAGTGGTGTTTTTGGTTTGTGATGGTGGGGAATTTTGTGGACGAGGAGGGTAGTACGGAGGCTTTTGTGTGGGGTAAGGACGAGAGAGAGGCTTGGAAAGGACACTCTTTCCCTTTGATTTCTTTTGTTGCTCTACCTTGTAGGCTAGAGAACTCAAGTCATCAAGGGATGAATATGGTTGCAACTCAACAATATGAGCAATAGACTCATCAAGTCCGGTTAAGTATCTTACCAAGGTTTGAGAGTCATCTTCTTTCAAGTCGCATTTGAGTAGGAGTTGTTCAAACTCCCGAGTGTATTCTTCCACACTCTTGGATCCTTGCTTGAGTCGATGGAGCTTGAGATAATTGTCTTGCACATAGTGAGAGGGAAGAAACTTGGCCTTGAGTTTTTCTTTCATTTTGGCCCAAGTTCTGATTTTTCCCTTTCCATTTCTTGCTCTTTTCGCTCCAAGGTTAGCCCACCAGATTGAAGCATATTTTCTGAGTTTAAGGGCTACGAGTTTTACCTTCTTGTCCTCCGGGATGTCCTCATATTCAAAGATCCTCTCAATGGTGTGCAACCAATCGAGAAATAAGTCCGGGTCAAGTTGGCCTTCAAATTCGGGGATGTCAATTCGGACACCACCAATATTGCCTCCTTGCCTTCGTCTCCTTGGGGCTTCTTCGTCACTAGAATTGGCTCGGGATTGAAAGACTTCTTCTTCCAATTCGACCACCGGTTCATGAGGACGAGAGGGAGTGGGGCTATGAACCCACCTTCGTTTTTCCTCCAAAAGTTGCCCAAGTTGAGTTCGAAGATAAGTGACTTGAGCTTCTAACTCTTCCACACATGCTTGGTCGCTTCTTGTGGACTTTGTAGACATGTTGGAGATGCTTTGAAGGAAGAATAGGCAGTAGGGAAAGTGGCACGGTCGTGCAAGGGGGCACGGGCAGGCCGTGCTATGCTTCGGTTGAAGGAAATGCAGAAAAGTAGAGTGGCACGGTCGTGCTTGGTGGCACGGGGGCACCGTGCTCCGTCTCGACTTGAAGATTTCTGGAAAAATGATATGGCACGGTCGTGTATGGTGGCACGGGGGCACCGTGCTGCTTCTCTGGTCTTCGAGACTCGGATTGCCGGTTTGTGCCTCTTTTTGTTTTTTGTATTTTGGCTTTTTGGGATGTATGTGGGTGTGATGTGGGTCACTTAAGAACCTTGGCTCTGATACCAATTGATGTATATGTGGGTGGCAAGTGAACCAAATCAAACTCCAACTCAAAATAAGCCAAATTGGGAAGAGAAATGAAAGATGGATGAGATGGATGAAGAATTTCACTACACAAGAAAAAGGAATAGAACAAGATCTTGTAATTGAGATAATCCTTCACGAAGCCACTCAATGACTTGACCTTGGGCTAATTCTCTTGTCTTAACCAAGGAATCACTCCAATTGGAAAAGGAAGAGAACCTAGAACACCACTTGAATTTGCCACAATTCAAGATATAGAACTAGGAATTTAGTTGCACTTTTGAGAAACACACTCAAAGTACTTGTATTGCTTTGGAAATTTCTTACAATGCTGAATGAATAGCTTCACACGCCCCTCCCCTTTTTATAGACTCAGCAAAAGACAATCAAAGGACTCAAATAACTCCTAACAATTAAAACTAGCTAATGAAAAGTCTAAGAAAAATGAAAAGACTCATCATAAAAGGGGTGGGGGAGGTTACAAGGAATATTCTAGGATTTTTGCAGCTGATTACATCAATCTAGAAGCATCTAAAACGTGCACAATATCAGCCACACAAGTATATGTAACCTAAGACTCTTCATATTCCCAGCATTAATCCTTGCAACTGCCTCAACTTCAACAGAGCATAACTTCCAGAATACTCGGCCAAATCACGCGTTCTTGGGCTTGTTAGAAAGCCCTGGAAGTCTATTTTCCAGAATGGGCTCATTTGCTCAATTTGAATAAGCGGTTTGAAAGTTATGGCCCAAACAATGCACCTATCTCAGACTGGACTGGATCAGCATAACGTATCTTTGAGTGATATTTTGCCCAATCAAATGATGTCCAAATTAAACAAACTTGGGCTTATTTGAAAGCTGAAATCTTAAACTTCAAAACCATGTGGAGCCTCAAGTTGTGGGACCACTTTAGGTAGGCCAAAAGTGCACACAAAAAGCGGGAAATTTCTGGATGACGGCGGCACTACCTCTTCGGGTATGAACGCCAATTTCCGGCAAAGTTTGGCAACTTCCTTGACTTCTTGAAGCTTGAGTGAGTCCTCCTTGGTCTGAGCTTGATGGTCTTTGGGCTTCTCACGATGGTCTCCATCAAGTACCAAGCTTCTTCCATAGGGTAATCCAGAAATGACTGAGGAACTTCGTATCCCTATCTGAAACAATGGTCTTAGGAATACCATGCAATCTTGTTACCTCTTTAAAGTAAAGCTCGGCAATGTGAGTGGCATCATTTGTTTTGCAACATGGGATGAAATGTGCCATCTTTGAAAATCTATCCACTACCACAAAGATTGAGTCCTTTCCCCTTTGAGTCTTAGGTAGACCCAAAATGAAGTCCATGCTGACATCCACCCAAGGTAGAGTAGGCACGGGCAATGGAGTGTATAACCCATGGGGTAAGGTGTGGCTCTTTGCTGCTTGGCACGTTCCACACCTCCTAAGGATGTCTTGAACATCCTTCTCCATCCCTGGCCAATAGTAGTGTTCCCTTAACATGGTTAAGGTCTTTGATTCTCCAAAATGACCGACCAAGGAACCTCCATGAACCTCCCTGATGAGGAGCTCACGAGTACTGCACTTTGGAATGCATAAACGCACTCCCTTGAACAAATAACCCTCTTGAATTAGGAAATCTTCCTTTGGATGTTTCAAACATGCAGCGTAGAGATTCCCAAGGTCTTCATCTTCGGCGTATAAACTCTTAAGATGCTCAAAACCAAGAATAAGAGCATCTAACTGGAACATAAGGAGGTATCTCCTTGATAATGCATCTGCACCTTGGTTTAACTTGCCAGACTTATGCTTAATAGTGAAGTGGAATGATTGTAGGAATTCAACCCACTTGGCATGGCGTGAGTTAAGTTTATGTTGGCCCTGAATATACTTCAATGCCTCATGATCCGAATGAAGTATAAACTCACTAGCTACCAAGTAATGACTCCAATGCTCTAGGCATCGAATGATAGCATAGAACTCCTTATCATAGGTGGAGTACTTTCTTCTTGAATCACATAGTTTCTCACTAAAGAAGGCTAATGGCTTGCCTTCTTGAGTCAAAACTCCACCAATTCCCACTCCTGATGCATCACACTCAACTTCAAAAATCTTCTCAAAGCACGGCAAAGCAAGAACCGGTGCTTTAGTAAGTCTCTTCTTTACTTCCTCGAAGGCAGATTGGGCCTTAGGATTCCATTGGAATGAGGAACCCTTGAGCACTTCGGTCATAGGGGACATGATGGTGCTGAAGTTTCGAATAAACCTTCTATAAAATGAAGCCAAGCCATGAGAACTTCTAACATCATGTATACTTTGTGGTTGAGGCCAAGTACGAATAGCCTCGATCTTCCCTTCATCAACCTTTATGCCTTCACTTGAAACAATGTAACCTAAGAATGTAACCTCATTAGTAAAGAAGGTACATTTCTTAAGATTACCATATAACTGCTCACGTTCAAGGACATGCATGATCTGATGGAGATGATCTTGATGTGCCCGCTCGTCCTTAGAATAAATGAGAATATCATCGAAGTAAACCACCACGAATTTACCAATAAAGGGCTTGAATACTTGATTCATCAGCCTCATGAATGTACTAGGAGCGTTGGAAAGACCGAATGGCATAACTAGCCACTCATATAACCCTCCCTTGGTTTTGAATGAAGTCTTCCATTCGTCTCCTTCTCTTACTCTTATTTGGTAGTAACCACTTCGAAGATCAATTTTGGAGAAGACGGTAGAGCCATGTAACTCATCCAACATATCTTCAAGTCTAGGTATGGGATACCTATACTTGATGGTGATTTTGTTGATGGCTCTGCTGTCCACACACATGCGTTGACTACCATCCTTCTTTGGTACCAACAAGGCAGGAACGGCACAGGGACTCAGGGACTCACGTACAAGTCCCTTTGAAATCAATTCTTCTACTTGCCGTTGGATCTCCATAGTCTCCTTTGGGTTCATTCTGTATGCTGGCTTATTTGGAAGCACTGAACCAGGAATGAGATCTATGTGATGCTGAGTCCCTTTGAAATCAATTCTTCTTCTTGCCGTTGGATCTCCATATCCCTTTTAGGAGGTAATCCTGAGGGGATTTCTTCGGGGAACAGGTGACAGAAGGTTTGTATGAGTGATTGGGCAAATGGATGGGTTGGTAATGGGGATTCTGGTTCATCTTGCATGGTTAGAATCCACTCCTTAAAAGCCTTGAACTCATGATTCGAAGCCCTTAAAAGAGTTTCACTAAAGGTGAGTAAGCAACCAGAATGTTCAAGTACTTTTGTGGGTTTGTTTTTGAGGATTTCGGATGGTGATAGTGGCTTGAGAGTAATCTTCTTGCCTCCCTTAGATAAGGAATAGGTATTCATGAAACCATCATGGGTCACCTTTCGGTCATACAACCAAGGCCTTCCCAATAATACATGGCATGCATCCATAGGTATAACATCACACCAAAGTTGGTCTTGATAGTTCTTACCAATGGATAAAGAAACAAGGCACCGTGAATTGACTTGGAGTCCTTTGCTTTGATTCAGCCATTGTATGTTGTAAGGATGGGGATGGGCCGTGGCTTGTAAGCCTAACTTTTCAATCATGGCGACGGACACCACGTTCGCACAGCTACCACCATCAATAATCAACGAGCATACCTTGCTTTGAACCGTGCACCTGGTGTGAAAGATGTTTTCTCTTTGTTCTTCTTTGGTGCTCTTTTGACCGTTCAAGACTCTCCTCAAAACCAGCATTTCTCCTTCATCAGCTTCCTCCTCAACTTCTTCTTGACTCTCTTCATGAACTTCTTCAGTTTCATCCTCATTCTCATCTTCAACCTCTTGCTCATCCACAGCTCTCCATTCAGCTAGAGTGATTACTTTACGATTGGGGCACTCCGAAGCAATGTGACCTAATCCTTGGCACTTGAAACATCTCCTAGTGCTCATTGGATTGGGATTTGGTCGAGTAGGGGGTGCTGGAGCCTTTTGTGGTGCTTGGGTTCTTTGTGGATTGGAAGGAAAGGGATTTTGTGGCTTAAGAGTTGGTTGGGAACTCCCCTTGTTAAAAAGTTGGTTCCGGGTTGGAGGTTTCTGATATGAAGGTTTAAAAGTTTGTTTAGCCTTCTTTTGTTGCTCAACTTTGTGAGCAAGCACACAAACTTCATCAAAAGTGGTATAAGCTTGGAGATCAACAACATTAGAATACCTAGGATCAAGTCCTCCTAAGTACCTGACAATTGTTTGTTCCTCGGGTTCTTGAAGACCACACTTGATTGAAAGCTTTTCAAACTCCCTAGTATATTCTTCAACACTTAGATTGCCTTGACTCAGATTATGAAGTTGTGAATAACAATCTTGGACATACGTGGGGGGTAAGAATCTAGCCTTCAACTTGGTTTTCATTTTCTCCCAAGTTCTGATTTTAGTCTTACGTTCCCTAACTCTTTTAGCACACAAGTTGGTCCACCATAAAGAAGTATACTTACGTAGTCTTAATGCCACCAACTTGACTTTCTTTTCTTCTGGAACGTCTTTGTATTCGAATACCCTCTCCACAGTGTGCAACCAGTCCAAGAAGTCTTCTGGATCAAGCTTGCCTTCATATTCTGGAATCTCAACTCTAAAATCATTAGAGTTACCTTGTCCTCTTGGCTCTTGTCGTGGTCTTCTGAATGACTCTTCATCACTTGAGGATTCAAGGTTGTGACTAAGCACTTGCTCTCGTCCTTGTGAAGCAAAATAGGATGGTTCTTCATTGAACTTTTGCTTTTGCTTGAGAAAAGTACCCAACTGCTTGCGTAGGTACTCGTTCTGTGCCTTGAGTTCTTGATTAGAAGAAGTAATCTCATGATTATCCTTCAAAATGGCATCAAGCTTTTCTTCCATACTCATACTAGTACTCATGTTCGTGTTTGAGAAATGGAAAAGAAGGGAGTTTGGATGCGTGGATTCAATACCAGGCCAAAGATGAAACTCAGCTCTGATACCAAATATGATGCAAAGGGCAAGGGGTATGGATATACACCTTAACCTCACACCAAGCAAAGGCTAAAACTTGAGATTGCTTACGGGTGGAAGTGGCACGGCCGTGTGTGGAGACACGGGGACCCCGTGCTAACTTGCTGCCTCAAAGTACTAGAATGGCTTAGTTTTGCACGGTTTGGAAGCCTTTCAATTCTATTTGGTTTTCTTGGCTTTTGGTGAGTTTGATATGGGGGATTTGAATGTGAATGATGGTAGAGGAGTGGAATAATGAAGAGGAATGATGGATAGGCTTAGTGGAAGTAATGCCTTGAACAATCAAGCAATCAACTTCATTAAGGAACCGTGTGGAATGAACTGATTTGGGATCAAACTAAACCCTTGGATTGGATACAGAAATCACCACCAACCTTTGAGTTTAGGGCCCTTAAACTTGATTAAGATACAGATTCACCACTTAATCTAGTTTAAGACTCACTTGAACACCACTTAGTTTGGCCTAAACTAAGATAAGCAAGCAAGGATTTGAGAGGAGGCTTTCAAAGCTCTCACTAAACTTTCATTCATCAAATTCTGAAGTGTCCTTTGCTTGTGGCCATGAGAGGCCTTACATAGGCAGCAAAAACCTCTAAGCTAAGCAAGCTAGCAAGCATCTTACTTTTCCTTCCTAGGAGGGAAAGGTATTAACTAGCTCTAATTGCCACGGTTAGAGCTAATTGACTTCAAGCATGCTTAAGGCTAATCAAAACACATCTAATCCTTCAAGGAAAGCAAGACAAATGATTATTACAACTTAATCAACTTGTCCCTAAGCTTAATCAGCAAAATAGGTAGCAAGTGGACATGTGAGCAGCCGAAAAGTGACCTCTCCCCTTTGCGGCTGACCAATGACATTCAAGGGACATCTTTCCTTGTCTCTTCATTCTCATTGGCTGATCTTTCCAAGGTTGCAGCTGATGATGGTGCCTTGGGGTGTGTGCCCAGCCTTGGAGGGTGTATCAAGTCAGTGGATAGCAAGGAAACCCACCGGGAAGGGTATGCTTCAGCCGTGCTATCAGACCGGGTGCATTGGCAGATTTTTACCCGGTTTTAAAGCCAAGTTTACCCAAAGCAAAAATTGATATGGTTTAAGTTTTAAACGTGGGAAAGAAAGTTGAGGGTGTGTATAAACCACCCCATTCGAGAAATCAAGGTTAAACATGGATTAAGTAAGGTAATCACATGTAAACTTTTAATCGTGCAGGATTGAACTGATTCTGACCGATTAGGAAAAACGCCCTTGATCCTTCATCCTCTTGTAGCATGACTTGAACGCAATGCTTGGACTTGAAAGTTAACTTCCTGAGGATTCCAAAAATGCAAAAATATTGGTCCTAAGCCATGAAATGGCCTAAGAAATCATGTGCACAAAACCGGGCTTGTGCAGGCCGGTTGTGCCAGTTTCAGCTTCTTGCCAAAGGAGGGCTATCTTTTGAGTTTGAGACCGTGTTCTTGGTCGACTTGGACTTGTCACAACTTGATCATGGTCTTGGCTAGGTGGCCTTCCATCATAATTATATGCTCTTTCACCATCTCACTCAAGGCAAAATGAATGTGGAAGGATACACACGTGAGTTTGAGAAACTCATGATTAAATGTGACATTCATGAGCCTGAAGAACAAACCATGGTTCGTTACCTAGGAGGGCTTGATCCTAGGATAGCCAACGTGGTTGAATTGCAAGCCTACACCACCTTTGACGAAGTATGTGTTCTAGCACATAAGGTGGAACAACAAAGAAGATCCAACATGAATATTCGTGATTCATTCAAGCCCTATTCTGCACCAAGCCGTGGGCAACCCTTCAACAAGGGGAGTACCACACCTCAACCTAAACCATCAACTCCTTTCCCAACCAATTGATGTACCTGCCAAGGGTCTAGGCTAATACTCAAATTAAGGGTGAAACCTTATAATCCAAAGGTAGATACAATCAAGGGAAAACCAAGGAAAGTGGACACATAATATGATGGTTGTGAAGCATCAAACATGTGAGGGAGGAATGGAACTTAGAATCAAGGGATTCTAAGTGAAAATCAAAGGAAGTTTGATGTACTTTGATGTATATCTCAAAGGGTGAGTGGAACCAAGTTACAAGCTACCAAGAATATGAAGCAATCAAGTGAAAACCACACGGATTATGTGTGGCACGGGCAGGCCGTGCCACTTTTCTGGTTTGTGACACCATGTTTCTCACTTTTGCACGATTGAGTATGGTTTGAGGTTTGTGATGGAAGCTAGACTATTAGAGGTAGTCTAAGCCTTGAATAAGCATGGGGATGGATATGTGAGTGGCTTGTAAATGAGAGAAAGTGGGAGAGAAGCAAAGTTAAGATTCACTAACTCCAAATTAAAGCTAGCAAACTCACTTTAACTCTCTTTGAATCCTTGAGTATAAACACCAAATGAGATAGAACTAAACTTGAAGAATGGATACAGAAACACCACCAAACTCAAGTTTAGGGCCCTTAAACTATGATTAAGATACAGATATCACCACTTAATCAAGTTTAAGACTTCACTTGAACACCACCTTAACCGCCAAAATTAAGGATAAGCAAGCTAAGTGTTTGGAGTGTGCCTAAGCACCGAAAGCACAATGCTCTCAACTTTGAGTTTGATTCAAATCTGATATATTACAAGGGGGGGCTGTGTGCCTTTAAATAAGCAAACTAGCAGCCATACAAGCACACACCTCACCTTTCCCTCCTAAGGAGGAAAGCTATTAAGAGCAAAACAAGCTGATTTGTGCTAATCTAAAATACATGCTTGCTTAAACTAGTCTAACACATTTGAAACAACAAGGAAAGCAAGACCAATAGTTATTACAACTTTAATTGACTTGTACTTAAGCCCAAGCAGCTGGAAACTCAACAAGAATGCACATGCTTCAGCCGAAAAGCACAAGCCACTTTACGGCTGGCCAATGGGAAGCAAGAAACATCTTTCTTTGCCTCTCTTCTCTTATTGGCTGTTCTTTTCGAGGTAGCAGCTGCTCATTGAAGCCTTGGGACGTGTGCCCAGCCTTGGAGGACGTGCCATATCAGCTGAACTGAAGCAAACCCACCGGTGAGGGCAAAAACAAACCGGATTGTCAAACCGGGTTCTTTGGACAGAAACTGACCGGTTCTGAGTTTAACCCTAGCAAAAGTGAGTATGATTCACCATGGGAGGAAAGTTTAGGATGTGTATAATCCCCCCCAACCAAGAAATTAAGGTTAAACAAAGTTTAAGTGGGGCCTTCAAGCTAAAATATTAAACCGTGCAGATTAGGTGCTAATCTGGCCGGTTTGGCAAAAGCACATCTTTCTTTCCACCTTAAGCTCTGGCAAGAACTGGCAGTTTGTAAGCAAGGGTTTATTAGCTCTTGAAGTCCAAATGGGATGAAACTTTGTTGCAAATCTGACTTCTTGAACTTTAATCCCAATGCAAAATGGCTGGACTTAAACCAAAAGTGATTGAAGCCTTGTAAGGACCCATATCAGCTGAAGTGAAGCTCAAAAACAAACCGGATTGTCAAACCGGGTTCTTTGGACAGAAACTGACCGGTTTTGTGACTGAGTTTAACCCTAGCAAAAGTGAGTATGATTCTGTTTTTTGGACCATGGGAGGAAAGTTTAGGATGTGTATAATCCCCCCCAACTAAGAAATTAAGGTTAAACAAAGTTTAAGTGGGGCCTTCAAGCTAAAACATTAAACCGTGCAGATTAGGTGCTAATCTGGCCGGTTTGGCAAAACATCTTGTTCTCCCTCTCTTCGAGTGGAATGATGGAAAAGTAATGCTGGGGCTTGAAAGGGGACATCGTGAGGATTCTAAGAAGGTAAAAATCCAAGATTTAAACCACCATTAAGCTTGTCTAAATACATACCCAAAAACCGGGTACAATCTGTCTGAACTGGCAGTTTGTATAGCTTGGGTTTATTAGCCAATTTGAGAGGGCAAATGAAGTCCAAACGGGATGAAACTTTTTTTGTTGCAAAGCTGACTTCTTGAACTTTAATCCCAATGCAAAATATTGGACTTACCTTAAAGGGTTTGACGTAATTAACCTCTCGAAAACCGGGTTTGCTGTGAAAACAAACCTGACCTGCTGTTTTAGGTCGTTAAACAAAACTAGGATGAATCATTCATCCTTTAATCACCAAAATAAAATTACCTAGCCTTGATTTGATTCTTCAAATCAAAGGGCATGGAGGGATCTCCATCATCCTCCCCTTGTTAAAAAGATTTGTCCTCAAATCAATTTAGGTAATTACCTCCTCTTCTAGATTCATTGTATGGCTGAAACAGATCAACCATTCGAATAACTTACCTTTGATCTTGGAGGCTGTCTTTTCTTCAAGTCCCTTGCTGATTTGGATGTTGTATATGGGGGACTCTTTGAACATGACATGAACCACTTCTTCATATGCTCTTAATTCAGAATTAGGAGCTGTAAGGAATGATTCTGAATTGAATTGACAGAAGGTTTGTTTGAGTGCCTTAGGTATGGGTGGAGTGGGAAGAAAGGTTGATGGTTCACCAAAGGTCATGAAAAATATACATTGATTCTCTTTGCCTTTTGGTGAGTGGTGGAAAGTGTCTAAGGTGAGCATTTCACCTTCATCCGCCTCAATCTCGATCTCTTCAAGATCATCTCCTTTATCTTCTTCCTTTTCCTCCTTTAATTCGACCTCCTCGGTTGCCTTCCATTCTGCTAAGGTGACATACCTCCTGTTGGTACAATCTGATGCCAAGTGACCAATGCCTTGGCACTTATAACACTTCGGGATGTTTTTGGGAAGGGATTTTGGTGTGAGTTGTGGGGATAGGCCCTTTTGTGGAGTTTGGTCTTTTTGTGGAGAAGGGGAAAGGGATGTTGTGGGTTTAGGAGCATAAGATGAACTCCCCTTGTTTAAGGTTTGTTCATGTGGTGAGGGCGGCTTTCTCTTTTTTTGCTGCTCAACCTTGTGAGCTAGCACACATACTTCATCAAAACAAGTGTAAGCTTGCAAATCAACAATATTAGCATACCTAGGATCAAGACCTCCCAGGTATCTAACAATTGTTTGCTCTTCAGGTTCATGCAAATCACACTTAATGACAAGCTTTTCAAACTCACGAGTGTATTCTTCTACACTCAAATTACCTTGGTTCAAATGGTGGAGTTGTGAGTAACAATCTTGAACATATGTAGAGGGAAGAAATCTAGCCTTGAGCTTTGATTTCATCTTCTCCCAAGTTCTGATTTTGGACTTCCTTTCTCTTACTCTTTTGGCACACAAGTTAGTCCACCAAAGAGAAGCATACTTACGAAGCCTTAAAGCAATCAGCTTCACCTTTTTGTCTTCTGGGATGTCCTTGTACTCAAAGACTCTCTCAACTGTGTGTAACCAATCCAAGAAATCTTCAGGATCAAGCTTGCCTTCAAATTCTGGAATTTCAACTCTAAAGTCATTAGAGTTATCTTGTCCTCTTTGCTCTTGCTGTGGTCTTCTGAGTGGTTCTTCATCGCTTGAAACATCAAGAGCATAGCCAGCTTCGGGATCTTGCCTCCTTGATGCAGAATAGGACGACTCCTCATTCATCTTCTGCTTTTGCTTAAGAAAAGTACCCAATTGCTTGCGTAGGTACTCATTTTGAGCTTTAAGTTCTTGATTAGAGGAAGTAATCTCATAGTTACTCTTCAAAATAGCATCAAGCTTTTCTTCCATGCTCACACTAGTACTCATGTTTGTGTTTGAAAAATGAAAAAGAAGGGAGTTTGGATGTGTGGATTCAATGCCAGGCCAAAGATGAAACTCAGCTCTAATACCAAATATGATGTACCTGCCAAGGGTCTAGGCTAATACTCAAATTAAGAGTGAAACCTTATAATCCAAAGGTAGATACAATCAAGGGAAAACCAAGGAAAGTGGACACATAATATGATGGTTGTGAAGCATCAAACATGTGAGGGAGGAATGGAACTTAGAATCAAGGGATTCTAAGTGAAAATCAAAGGAAGTTTGATGTACTTTGATGTATATCTCAAAGGGTGAGTGGAACCAAGTTACAAGCTACCAAGAATATGAAGCAATCAAGTGAAAACCACACGGATTAGGTGTGGCACGGTCGTGCCACTTTTCTGGTTTGTGACACCATGTTTCTCACTTTTGCACGGTTGAGTATGGTTTGAGGTTTGTGATGGAAGCTAGACTATTAGAGGTAGTCTAAGCCTTGAATAAGCATGGGGATGGATATGTGAGTGGCTTGTAAATGAGAGAAAGTGGGAGAGAAGCAAAGTTAAGATTCACTAACTCCAAATTAAAGCTAGCAAACTCACTTTAACTCTCTTTGAATCCTTGAGTATAAACACCAAATGAGATAGAACTAAACTTGAAGAATGGATACAGAAACACCACCAAACTCAAGTTTAGGGCCCTTAAACTATGATTAAGATACAGATATCACCACTTAATCAAGTTAAGACTTCACTTGAACACCACCTTAATCGGCCAAAATTAAGGATAAGCAAGCTAAGTGTTTGGAGTGTGCCTAAGCACCGAAAGCACAATGCTCTCAACTTTGAGTTTGATTCAAATCTGGTATATATTACAAGGGGGGGCTGTGTGCCTTTAAATAAGCAAACTAGCAGCCATACAAGCACACACCTCACCTTTCCCTCCTAAGGAGGAAAGCTATTAAGAGCAAAACAAGCTGATTTGTGCTAATCTAAAATGCATGCTTGCTTAAACTAGTCTAACACATTTGAAACAACAAGGAAACCAAGACCAATAGTTATTACAACTTTAATTGACTTGTACTTAAGCCCAAACAGCTGGAAACTCAGCAAGAATGCACATGCTTCAGCCGAAAAGCACAAGCCACTTTACGGCTGGCCAATGGGAAGCAAGAAACATCTTTCTTTGTCTCTCTTCTCTTATTGGCTGTTCTTTTCAAGGTAGCAGCTGCTCATTGAAGCCTTGGGACGTGTGCCCAGCTTTGGAGGACGTGCCATATCAGCTGAAGTGAAGCAAACCCACCGGTGAGGGCAAAAACAAACCGGATTGTCAAACCGGGTTCTTTGGACAGAAACTAACCGGTTTTGTGACTGAGTTTAACCCTAGCAAAAGTGAGTATGATTCTGTTTTTAGACCATGGGAGGAAAGTTTAGGATGTGTATAATCCCCCCCAACCAACAAATTAAGGTTAAACAAAGTTTAAGTGGGGCCTTCAAGCTAAAACATTAAACCGTGCAGATTAGGTGCTAATCTGGCCGGTTTGGCAAAACATCTTGTTCTCCCTTTCTTCGAGTGGAATGATGGAAAAGTAATGCTGGGGCTTGAAAGGGGACATCTTGAGGATTCTAAGAAGGTAAAAATCCAAGATTTAAACCACCATTAAGTCTAAATACATACCCAAAAACCGGGTACAATCTGTCTGAACTGGCAGTTTGTATAGCTTGGGTTTATTAGCCAATTTGAGAGGGCAAATGAAGTCCAAACGGGATGAAACTTTTTTTGTTGCAAAGCTGACTTCTTGAACTTTAATCCCAATGCAAAATATTGGACTTAAACCTTAAAGGTTTGATGTAATTAACCTCTCGAAAACCGGGTTTGCTGTGAAAACAAACCTGACCTGCTGTTTTAGGTCCTTAAACAAAACTAGGATGAATCATTCATCCTTTAATCACCAAAATAAAATTACCTAGCCTTGATTTGATTCTTTAAATCAAAGGGCATGGAGGGATCTCCATCACCAATCCACAAAAGAACCAAGCTCCTTAAAGGCCACCACCATCAAACCCCCCACATCTAAACCCATATCCCATAAGCCAAAGAAGGTGTTATTAGTGCCAAGGCTTAGGACATATCGCTTCTGATTGTCCTGGTCGAAAGGTAGTTACATTAGCTGAATGGGAAGCCATAGAGGGAGAATTTGCCGAGGAGAAAGAGGAGGAAAAGGAAGAAAAAACTGAGGAAGATCATGAAGAAGATCAGGAGGAGTTTGTGGAAAACGCAGATGATGGTGAAATGCTAGTAATTCGAAGGGTATTGAGTAACCAACGAGTTACGAAGGATGAACAGCGTGAGAACATCTTTCACTCACGGTGTACAGTCCAAGGCAAAGTTAGTTCCTTAATCATCGATGGAGGAAGCTGTGCCAACGTTGTTTCGTTGAGTATGATTGAAAAATTGAGCCTTCAGGCCACGGCACATCCACACCCATACAATATTCAATAGGTAAATCAAAGCAAGGGAATACAGGTTAATTCTCGCTGCTTGATTTCATTCTCTCTTGGTAAGAACTACTAAGATGAACTTTGCTGTGATGTTATCCCCATGGATGCTTGCCATATTTTACTAGGGAGACCATGGATGTATGATAGGAAGGTCATGCATAATGGTTACCTAAACACCTATTCCTTTACCAAAGATGGCAAGAAAATTACCCTGAATCCTATGTCACCATCCGAACTCCACAAAATGAAACCACAAAAAAGCCAAAATCAATCTGACTTGCTTTTGACATTTGGAGAACCACTTTTGAAAGCTACTCAACATGAGTTTAAGGCTTTGAAAGAGTGGATATTGCAAGTTCAAGATGAACCAGAAACACTACTTCCATCCCATCCTGTAGCCAAGGTGGTGTAAGTCCCAAGGGAAGGAACAACCCAAGCCAACTTACAACAAGAACACAACCAAAACAAGTGAAAAACTCACGAACTGAACGGGGCATGGTCGTGCTTAAGGACACGGTGTGGCCGTGCCAAACTTCTGCCGTTCACGCCTAAAGTTTGTGATTTCTCACGGTTTGAAGTGGTTTTGTGTTTGGGCTAAAAACTGATTCAAAGCAAGAAGTCTTGGCCTTGATTAAGCTTGAAAAAGAGTATGAGAAAGGGTAGGAAATGTGTGGAATGAAATGAATGAGAAGTTCACTGATTAGAACACAAAAGAGAGCTTATGGTTTAAGGAATCCAAAAGCTAGCTTTATGAACTTTAAGTGAATTCAATGTGTTTGGGATAGTTCTAAGCTTTGTGATTAGATAAGATACACCACCAATCACCTAGCTTAGGGCCCTTAATCTTTGATTAGGATACAGATACACCACCTAATCAATGATTAAGACTCACTTGAACACCACCTTAATCGGCCTAATTAAGGATAAGCAAGTTAAGTGTTTAAGAGGAACTCAAGACACAAAGTCTTTTCTCAAAGTTTTTAAACTCCAAAATCTGATTCGTGAAGTGAGAAGTACACGGCCTTATATGACCACTAAAGTCATGAAACAACTTTTCCCTCTAAGGGCGGAAAGGTATTAGTCTAGCTAAGCACACTTACACATGGTTTAAACTAAACAAAGTAAAACCGGTACAATCAAGCTTAATACACAAGTTTACTTATCCTAAGACCTTTCTTAATATCTAAGGCATAATTGTGACTCATTTTCTTCCTTGGAGGGCAAAGACACACGGCTACCACCTAGCAAAAGGCTGCTGAATTCGAGCTTGACATGTGTGTTGGTGGTGACTGAATATGTGCTTGCAAAATGTCTTCTTCTTCATGCTTCCACGTGTCTCACTCCTATGTGGCTGCGTGGCAGCTTACCAAGAAGCTCAAGGTGACCAAGTTGCCAAGCACAAACCTTAAGCAAACCCCTTGAAGGAGGAAAACTACTAGGCTAAGTAACCGGGTGTCAACCAGCCGATTTCTGCCTCAACTTGTCACGCATGCTTGACACATCAAATGCTGACTAATTGCTATGTTTCTTACATAGATGGAAATCTCAGGATGTCTATATTACCTTCCTTTTTGAATCATAGCATTTGGACGTCATTTGCCCCTTGAATCAGCCTGATTCCCAAAACCGTGCAGATTGGACTCCAAAACAGCACAGGTTTACTAATTAGCTTAATTCACTAACCAATTGAACTCCGAATCTGGTAATTCCAATTGGAAATGAAAGCTAAGACCTTAAGCTTTTATTTTCCTCAAAAACAAGTACTTAAACTAGGCATAAACGTGATAAATTAACCAAACAAAACCAGGTGAAAATCCATATGAAAAACCGGGTGCATCACCTACAATGTTCTTCACCAAACAATTAATGGCCGTGGCTTTGGACTTGGTTTCTTGATTATTTTGGATCATTTGAATGTTCATGGACCCTATGGATGGACCTCCATCATTCTCCCCTTGTTGGGAAGATTTGATCCTCAAATCAGAAAGATAATCATCTGCTTCATAAGGGCTTAAATCAGCAACATTAAATGTAGCTGATACTCTATATTCACCTAGTAATTCCACCTTATAAGGATTGTCATTAATCCGTTCCAAAACCTCCAATGGACCATCTTCTCGTGGCATCAACTTAGTTTTCCTTTTGGAAGGAAAACGTTCTTTATGTAGATGTATCCAAACCAAATCGCCTGGCTTGAAAAGCTTCTCCTTCTTGTGCTTGTTAGCTTGGGCCGTGTATGATAGGGTAGTTTTCTCAATTTTGGCCTTTACTAACTCATGCAACTTTTGAATCTCTTACACTCTAGTTGCGGCATCCGCACTAGGCTTTTGATCTAACGGTCGGGAAGTAAGATCAAGTGGACCCAGGGGATCAATCCCATAGACCACCTTAAAGGGTGATAGACCAGTAGCCTTGCTAGGAGTCTTGTTATACGCAAACTCAGCATGTGGAAGTAACAGATCCCAGGCTTTTGCTTGGTTTTTAATCAAAACCCTTAATAGAGTACCAAGGGTTCGATTAGTAACCTCTGTTTGCCCGTCTGTTTGTGGATGACAAGTGGTACTGTATTTGAGTTGGTACCCAACTTCTTCCACAAAGTAATCTAAAAGTGACTTAAGAACTTGGTATCTCGATCTGAGACGATGGAATGAGGAATTCCATATAATCTCATTACCTCTTTGAAATAGAGCTCAGCGACATGAGTAGCATCATTAGTCTTGTTGCAGGGAATAAAATGAGCCATCTTTGAAAATCAATCCACAACCACAAAGATAGAATCTTTATTCCTTTGTGTCTTTGGTAAACCAAGTATGAAATCCATACTAACGTCTACCCAAGGTAACATGGGAATAGGTAATGGCGTGCGTGTAAAGCCCCTGGGGGAGTGAATGACTCTTTGCAATTTGACATGTACTGCATCTTCTAATGATATCTTGAACGTCCTTCTTCATGCCTGGCCAATAATAATGTTCCCTAAGCATGATTAGGGTCTTGTCTTCACCAAAATGACCAGGTAAAGATCCAGCATGGACTTCTCGAATCAACAACTCACGTGTGCTGCACTTAGGGACACACACTCGAGCACCTTTGAAGAGAAAGCCTTCTTGAACTAGGAAATCTCCTTTGGGATGCTTGGTGCACTCAGAATATAACACCTCAAAATCTTCATCATCCTGATACAACGCCTTTAGATGCTCAAATCCAAGGATACATGCATCTAGCTGAAATAATAATAGATAACGCCGAGAAAGGGCATCGGCGCCTTTATTCATCTTTCCGGACTTATGCTTAATAGTGAAGTGAAGGGATTGCAGAAACTCAACCCACTTGGCATGTCGTGAGTTTAATTTGTGTTGGCCTTGAATATACTTCAAAGCCTCATGATCAGAATGAAGAATAAACTCACTGGCAATCAAATAATGATTCCAATGTTCCAAGCATCGAACGATGGCATAGAACTCTTTGTCGTAGGTTGAATATCTTCTTCTGGGATCACATAATTTCTCACTGAAGAAGGCTAAAGGACGTCCTTCTTGGGTAAGAATTCCACCAATACCAACTCTAGAAGCATCGCCCTCAATTTCAAAGACCTTCTCAAAGCATAGTAAAGCTAATACCGGTGCTTGAGTTACTCTCTCTTTCACTTCTTCAAAGGCCGCCTGTGCTTTAGTGAAGGAGATCTGGTGGTCATCCCTCACTTCCAGAATGTTTAGGCAAGAACCAAAAATCAAAAACAAGCCTAGACATCAACATATACTATGCTGCCGGGTCAGATTGCACTTACCCGTGAAATCTGGCCATGGTCACCTAATTTTAGGGTGACTTAAGTCCTTAATTTTGGTGTTCTCATAAACCCTAGGATGTTAGGTTTCTAATAAAACAAGTTTCAGCCTCATTGGAGTTCATTTACTCATCCAACACCTATGTTTAAGTCAAACTGCACTGAAGATAGTTTACATCCAGATTTTACCCGGTTTTGGAGATTACATTTCTTAATCTTCCATGAGGTTTAAGTGTCCAATTTTTGCATCCCTGAAAAGCTTATGATATTAGCTTTCATTTCCAATTGGAATTACCAGATTTGGAGTTCAATTGGTTAGTAAATTAAGCTAATTAGTAAACCTGTGCTGTTTTGAAGCCTAATCTGTAAGGTTTTGGAAATCAGCTTATTTCAAGGGACAAATGACATCCAAATGCTTTGATTCAAAAACGAGGGTAAACTAGACATCTTGTGGTTTCCTTACATGTAAGGAAATCCAAGATTTCTCAGCATTTGAGGTGTCAACCATGAAGCACAAGTCACACTAGAAATGGGCACCTAGATACCCGGTTGCTTAGCAAGGTGGATTTCTGATGCATATTTCCATATGCATCATTTTTATTCAAGACCAATTTCAAAGAAGAAAAGGGTCAAAGAAGATCATGCTTGGAAGTGTGCTTATTTGGTCTTATTAAGTGAGTTCAAAGACTCACGACACTATGAAGAGGTCAAAAAGAGGTTAAGCTTTGCTAGAAATTTGGCGCTGAATTCATCCCTGCGGAACCCGATTTTTTGTGACCACTTTTGGACAAGCTCAAGTGGACCCACAACTTGAGGCTCCACATGGTTTTGAAGTTTAAGATTTCAGCTTTCAAATAAGCCCAAGTTTGTTTAATTTGGACATCATTTGATTGGGCAAAATATCACTCAAAGATACGTTATGCTGATCCAGTCCAGTCTGAGATAGGTGCATTGTTTGGGCCATAACTTTCAAACCGCTTATCCAAATTGAGCAAATGAGCCCATTCTGGAAAATAGACTTCCAGGGCTTTCTAACAAGCCCAAGAACGCGTGATTTGGCCGAGTATTCTGGAAGTTATGCTCTGTTGAAGTTGAGGCAGTTGCAAGGATTAATGCTGGGAATATGAAGAGTCTTAGGTTACATATATTTGTGTGGCTGATATTGTGCACGTTTTAGATGCTTCTAGATTGATGTAATCAGCTGCAAAAATCCTAGAATATTCCTTGTAACCTCCCCCACCCCCTTTTATGATGTGTCTTTTCATTTTTTCTTAGACTTTTCATTAGCTAGTTTTAATTGTTAGGAGTTATTTGAGTCTTTTGATTGTCTTTTGCTGAGTCTATAAAAGGGGAGGGGCATGTGAAGCTAATCATTCAGCATTGTAAGAGATTTCCAAAGTAATACAAGCACCTTTGAGAGTGATTCTCATTTGTGTCTCAAAAATTCCTAGTTCTATATCTTGAATTTGGCTAATTCAAGTGGTGTTCTAGGTTCTCTATCTTTTCCAATTGGAGTGATTCCTTGGTTAAGACAAGAGAATTAGCCCAAGATCAAGTCATTGAGTGGCTCCGTGAAGGATTATCTCAATTACAAGATCTTGTTCTATCCCTTTTTCTTGTGTAGTGAAGTTCTTCATCCATCTCATCCATCTTTCATTTCTCTTTCCAATTTGGCTTATTTGAGTTGGAGTTTGATTTGGTTCACTTGCCCACCCACATATACATCAATTGGTATCAGAGCCAAGGTTCTTAAGTGACCCACATCACACCCACATACATCCCAAAAAAGCCAAATACAAAAAAACAAAAAGAGGCACAAACCGGCAATCCGAGTCTCAAAGACCAGAGAAGCAGCACGGTGCCCCCGTGCCACCACACACGACCGTGCCATATCATTTTCCAGAAATCTTCAAGTCGAGACGAAGCACGGTGCCCCCGTGCTGCAAAGCACGACCGTGCCACTCTACTTTTCTGTATTTTCTTCAGCCGAAGCATAGCACGGCCTGACCGTGCCCCCTTGCACGACCGTGCCACCTTTGCCACAGCCAACTTACGTTTCAAATCAATCCACGAAGAACCCTAGACCTCATCCTTTATGCCGTCTTCAAAGAACTTGGAGAAAGAACTAGCTCTTATTGATATTGGATATGCTTGCTTTGCAATTCCAAAATTTCATGGCGAAAAGGAAGAGTTCGCAGGTTTGTTATCTAAGGTGGAACGAGTTTTTGCTTGTTGTATCCTTAATGACCAACAGAAGTTCGAAGTGGTTATTTCAAGATTGAGAGGATGTGCACTTCAGTGGTGGAATAAATATAAGTTTGAGCGAAAAAAGAAAGGAAAAGAAAAGGTGAGAACTTGGAAGAAATTGAGTAGTAAGTTGAAGGGTTCCTTTTACCCATCCACTTACATGCCCATGAAAGAAAGTATCTCCGTTAAGCTCACGGGTTCATTCCCTTCCACCCCACAAAAAGAACCAACCCCACAAATGATCTTTCCCCCACAACCTAGGAGGTGTCTCAAGTGCCAAGGGCTTGGACACTTATCCACGGATTGCCCAAACAACGAGGTCATTACCTTGGAAGAAAGGAAAGCCGTGGAAGAAGAGAACGATCAGGAGGAAAGCCTTGAAGAAGAAATTGAACTCAAGGTTGAAAAAGAAGAAATACTTCACTTAGAGAAGGTTTCTCAAAAGCCAAACAAAGATGAAGAGATCCTTGGAGAAAAAGCTTCAAGCCTAGTTGACCTACCTCTTGTTTTTGGTGACTGTGGTGATGAAGAGACCATTGAACTTGAGACCCAAAGATCCGAGTTGAAGCAAGAAGAGATTGTGCAAGAAATTGAGCAATCCTTCACCCAAGAAGGGTGCCAAGAAGATAATGAGGTGAATTTGAGCATAACCCCAAGAATTGAAGAGCATGTAGTTAAAGACCTTGAAGTGATGAAGCCATGTAGGGTTGCTGAAGAGTTTGAACAACTCTTGATTCAAGAAGTACGCCCTACCGAACTCCAAGCACCCGAGTTGGAGGCATGTGGGGTTATTGAAGAAGTTGAGCAACTCTTGACCCAAGAAGAATTCACCTTAACCCCCATTCAACCTTCCCAACCCTTCAAACCACAAAAGGACCGACAAGCCTTAACCCTCATTCATCCTTCCCAAACCCTTGCCCCCAAAGAAGATTTCCCACTTCCGCCTCTTCTCCTCACCAGGTATGACCCGTTTTATCATCCTCCCCTCACCCTCTTCTATATCTCTCTAGAGGTGATGCCCTGTGACCTCCTTCCCCAAAAGCTCCCATATTGTAAGCGCGACCCCTTTCTTGAGAGGCTTGCCAACCCTTTGAGTTTGAGGACAAACTCAAAACAACCCGGGGAGTATGATGCATATTTCCATATGCATCATTTTTATTCAAGTCCAATTTCAAAGAAGAAAAGGGTCAAAGAAGATCATGCTTGGAAGTGTGCTTATTTGGTCTTATTAAGTGAGTTCAAAGACTCACGACACTATGAAGAGGTCAAAAAGAGGTTAAGCTTTGCTAGAAATTTGGCGCTGAATTCATCCCTGCGGAACCCGATTTTTTGTGACCACTTTTGGACAAGCTCAAGTGGACCCACAACTTGAGGCTCCACATGGTTTTGAAGTTTAAGATTTCAGCTTTCAAATAAGCCCAAGTTTGTTTAATTTGGACATCATTTGATTGGGCAAAATATCACTCAAAGATACGTTGTGCTGATCCAGTCCAGTCTGAGATAGGTGCATTGTTTGGGCCATAACTTTCAAACCGCTTATCCAAATTGAGCAAATGAGCCCATTCTGGAAAATAGACTTCCAGGGCTTTCTAACAAGCCCAAGAACGCGTGATTTGGCCGAGTATTCTGGAAGTTATGCTCTGTTGAAGTTGAGGCAGTTGCAAGGATTAATGCTGGGAATATGAAGAGTCTTCGGTTACATATACTTGTGTGGCTGATATTGTGCACGTTTAGATGCTTCTAGATTGATGTAATCAGCTGCAAAAATCCTAGAATATTCCTTGTAACCTCCCCCACCCCCTTTTATGATGTGTCTTTTCATTTTTCTTAGACTTTTCATTAGCTAGTTTTAATTGTTAGGAGTTATTTGAGTCTTTTGATTGTCTTTTGCTGAGTCTATAAAAGGGGAGGGGCATGTGAAGCTAATCATTCAGCATTGTAAGAGATTTCCAAAGTAATACAAGCACCTTTGAGAGTGATTCTCATTTGTGTCTCAAAAATTCCTAGTTCTATATCTTGAATTTGGCTAATTCAAGTGGTGTTCTAGGTTCTCTATCTTTTCTAATTGGAGTGATTCCTTGGTAAGACAAGAGAATTAGCCCAAGATCAAGTCATTGAGTGGCTCCGTGAAGGATTATCTCAATTACAAGATCTTGTTCTATCCCTTTTTCTTGTGTAGTGAAGTTCTTCATCCATATCATCCATCTTTCATTTCTCTTTCCAATTTGGCTTATTTGAGTTGGAGTTTGATTTGGTTCACTTACCCCACCCACATATACATCAATTTCCCTCTTAGGTGGGTTTGCTTAAGGTGTAAGCTTGCCTACTTGGTCAACTTGAGCTACTTGGTAAGCTGCCACTCAGCCACATAGGAGTGAGACACGTGGAAGCATGAAGAAGGTGACATTTGGCAAGCTATGAACCGGCCACACTCACTCTACATGGCAGCCATGCATTCATCAACCTTTTGAGGCGGCAGCCATGCATACCTTACCTCCCTTGAAGGGAAATTGAGTCAGCAAGGTTTCTTAATACTTAGGAAAGAGTTTAAGAAAGAAATCTTGTGTTTTATAGCTTAAACTTTCAGCTTATGTATGTTTAAGCTTAAATAGTGTACTACTTAGCTTAGGATTAGCTTAATGACTTTCCTTTCCTAGAAGGAAAGCCTTCTTCATGTATTCTCAAGGCTATATAAGGGCCTTTGCTGCTCTTTTGTGTGATAGAAGCTTGAGTTTTGAAATTAAGAAAAGACTTTGTGTCTTGTGTTCCTCTCAAACACTTAACTTGCTTATCCTTAATTAGGCCGATTAAGGTGTGTTCAAGTGAGTCTTAATCATTGATTAGGTGGTGTATCTGTATCCTAATCAAAGATTAAGGGCCCTAAGCTAGGTGATTGGTGGTGTATCTTATCTAATCACAAAGCTTAGAACTGTCCCAAACACATTGAATTCACTTAAAGTTCATAAAGCTAGCTTTTGGATTCCTTAAACCATAAGCTTTCTTTTGTGTTCTAATCAGTGAACTTCTCATTCTTTTCATTCCACACCTTTCCTACCCTTTCTTATACTGCTTTCAAACTTAATCAAGGCTAAGACTTCTTGCTTTGATTTAATTTTTAGCCCAAACACAAATCCACTCCAAACCGTGAGAAGTCACAAATTTCAGGCGTGCAAGGTAGAATTTTGGCACGGCCACACCGTGTCCTTAAGCACGACCGTGCGTCCTTGAGTTCGTGAGTTTTCCATTTGATTTGATTGTGTTCTTGTTGTAAGTTAGCTTGGGTTGTTCCTACCCTTGAGACTTACATCAGCGACACTTGGCAAGCTATGAACCGGCCACACTCACTTTACATGGCAGCCATGCATTCATCACCTTTTTGAGGTGGCAGCTATGCATACCTTAACTCTTGATGCATATTTCCATATGCATCATTTTTATTCAACTCCAATTTCAAAGAAGAAAAGGGTCAAAGAAGATCATGCATGGAAATGTGCTTATTTGGTCTTCTTAAGTGAGTTCAAAGACTCACGACACTATGGAGAGTCAAAAAGAGGTTAAGCTTTGCTAGAAATTTGGTGCCGAATTCATCCCTTCGGAACCCGATTTTTGTGACCACTTTTGGACAAGCTCAAGTGGACCCACAACTTGAGGCTCCACATGGTTTTGAAGTTTAAGATTTCAGCTTTCAAATAAGCCCAAGTTTGTTTAATTTGGACATCATTTGGTTGGCCAAAATATCACTCAAAGATACGTTAAGCTGATCCAGTCCAGTCTGAGATAGGTGCATTGTGTGGGCCATAACTTTCAAACCGCTTATCCAAATTGAGCAAATGAGCCCATTATGGAAAATAGACTTCCAGGGCTTTCTAACAAGTCCAATAACGCGTGATTTGGCCGAGTAGTTTGGAAGTTATGCTCTGTTGAAGTTGAGGCAGTTGCAAGGATTAATGCTGGGAATATGAAGAGTCTTAGGTTACATATATTTGTGTGGCTGATATTGGGCACGTTTTAGATGCTTCTAGATTGATGTAATCAGCTGCAAAAATCCTAGAATATTCCTTGTAACCTCCCCCCACCCCTTTTATGATGAGTCTTTTCATTTTTCTTAGACTTTTCATTAGCTAGTTTTAATTGTTAGGAGTTATTTGAGTCTTTTGATTGTCTTTTGCTGAGTCTATAAAAGGGGAGGGGGCATGTGAAGCTAATCATTCAGCATTGTAAGAGATTTCCAAAGTAATACAAGCACCTTTGAGAGTGATTCTCATTTGTGTCTCAAAATTCCTAGTTCTATATCTTGAATTTGGCTCATTCAAGTGGTGTTTTAGGTTCTCTTCCTTTTCCAATTGGAGTGATTCCTTGGTTAAGACAAGAGAATTAGCCTAAGATCAAGTCATTGAGTGGCTCCGTGAAGGATTATCTTAATTACAAGGTCTTGTTTATCCTTGTTCTTTTTGTTATTATTCTTCAAACCATCTCAATCTATCTTCCACCATATTCTCTTTTCTTTGGTTGATTCTTGTTTAGTTTGAGTTTGAGTTGATTTGGTTCACTTACCACCCACATCTACAGCAATTGGTATCAGAGCCAAGGTTCTTAAGTGACCCACATCACACCCACATACATCCCAAAAAGCCAAAATACAAAAAACAAAAAGAGGCACAAACCGGCAATCCGAGTCTTGAAGACCAGAGAAGCAGCACGGTGCCCCCGTGCCACAACACACGACCGTGCCATATTCTTTTCCAGGAATCTTCAAGTCGAGACGGAGCACGGTGCCCCCGTGCCGCCAAGCACGACCGTGCCACTCTACTTTTCTGCATTTTCTTCAACCGAAGCATAGCACGGCCTGACCGTGCCCCCTTGCACGACCGTGCCACCTTTGCCACAGCCAACTTACGTTTCAAATCAATCCACGAAGAACCCTAGACCTCATCCTTCATGCCGTCTTCAACGAACTTGGAGAAAGAACTAGCTCTTATTGATATTGGATATGCTTGCTTTGCAATTCCAAAATTTCATGGCGAAAAGGAAGAGTTTGCAGGTTGGTTATCTAAGGTGGAACGAGTTTTTGCTTGTTGTATCCTTAATGACCAACAGAAGTTCGAAGAGGTTATTTCAAGATTGAGAGGTTGTGCACTTCAGTGGTGGAATAAATATAAGTTTGAGCGAAAAAAGAAAGGAAAAGAAAAGGTGAGAACTTGGAAGAAATTGAGTAGTAAGTTGAAGGGTTCCTTTTACCCATCCACGTACATGCCCATGAAAGAAAGTATCTCCGTTAAGCTCACGGGTTCATTCCCTTCCACCCCACAAAAAGAACCAACCCCACAAATGATCTTTCCCCCACAACCTAGGAGGGGTCTCAAGTGCCAAGGGCTTGGACACTTATCCACGGATTGCCCAAATAACGAGGTCATTACCTTGGAAGAAAGGAAAGCCGTGAAAGAAGAGAACGATCAGGACGAAAGCCTTGAAGAAGAAATTGAACTCAAGGTTGAAAAAGAAGAAATATTTCACTTAGAGAAGGTTTCTCAAAAGCCAAACAAAGGTGAAGAGATCCTTGGAGAAAAAGCTTCAAGTCTAGTTGACCTACCTCTTGTTTTTGGTGACTGTGGTAGTGAAGAGACCTTTGAACTTGAGGCCCAAAGATCCGAGTTGAAGCAAGAAGAGATTGTGCAAGAAATTGAGCAATCCTTCACCCAAGAAGGGTGCCAAGAAGATAATGAGGTGAATTTGAGCATAACCCCAAGAATTGAAGAGCATGTAGTTAAAGACCTTGAAGTGATGAAGCTATGTAGGGTTGCTGAAGAGTTTGAACAACTCTTGATTCAAGAAGTACGCCCTACCGAACTCCAAGCAACCGAGTTGGAGGCATGTGGGGTTATTGAAGAAGTTGAGCAACTCTTGACCCAAGAAGAATTCACCTTAACCCCCATTCAACCTTCCCAACCCTTCAAACCACAAAATGACCCACAAGCCTTAACCCTCATTCATCCTTCCCAAACCCTTGCCCCCAAAAAAGATTTCCCACTTCCGCCTCTTCTCCTCACTAGATATGACCCGTTTTATCATCCTCCCCTCACCCTCTTCTATATCTCTCTAGAGGTGATGCCCTTTGACCACTTCCTACAAGAGCTCCCATTTCATAAGCATGCCTCCCTTCATGAAAAGCTTGCCAACCCTTTGAGTTTGAGGACAAACTCAAAACAACCCGGGGAGTATGATGCATATTTCCATATGCATCATTTTTATTCAACTCCAATTTCAAAGAAGAAAAGGGTCAAAGAAGATCATGCTTGGAAGTGTGCTTATTTGGTCTTATTAAGTGAGTTCAAAGACTCACGACACCATGAAGAGGTCAAAAAGAGGTTAAGCTTTGCTAGAAATTTGGCGCTGAATTCATCCCTGCGGAACCCGATTTTTTGTGACCACTTTTGGACAAGCTCAAGTGGACCCACAACTTGAGGCTCCACATGGTTTTTGAAGTTTAAGATTTCAGCTTTCAAATAAGCCCAAGTTTGTTTAATTTGGACATCATTTGATTGGGCAAAATATCACTCAAAGATACGTTATGCTGATCCAGTCCAGTCTGAGATAGGTGCATTGTTTGGGCCATAACTTTCAAACCGCTTATCCAAATTGAGCAAATGAGCCCATTCTGGAAAATAGACTTCCAGGGCTTTCTAACAAGCCCAATAACGCGTGATTTGGCCAAGTATTTTGGAAGTTATGCTCTGTTGAAGTTGAGGCAGTTGCAAGGATTAATGCTGGGAATATGAAGAGTCTTCGGTTACATATACTTGTGTGGCTGATATTGTGCACGTTTTAGATGCTTCTAGATTGATGTAATCAGCTGCAAAAATCCTAGAATATTCCTTGTAACCTCCCCCACCCCTTTTATGATGAGTCTTTTCATTTTTCTTAGACTTTTCATTAGCTAGTTTTAATTGTTAGGAGTTATTTGAGTCTTTGATTGTCTTTTGCTGAGTCTATAAAAAGGGGAGGGGCATGTGAAGCTATCATTCAGCATTGTAAGAGATTTCCAAAGTAATACAAGCACCTTTGAGAGTGATTCTCATTTGTGTCTCAAAATTCCTAGTTCTATATCTTGAATTTGGCGCATTCAAGTGGTGTTCTAGGTTCTCTTCCTTTTCCAATTGGAGTGATTCCTTGGTTAAGACAAGAGAATTAGCCCAAGATCAAGTCATTGAGTGGCTCCGTGAAGGATTATCTTAATTACAAGGTCTTGTTTATCCTTTTTCTTTTTGTTATTATTCTTCAAACCATCTCAAACTATCTTCCTCCATATTCTCTTTTCTTTGGTTGATTCTTGTTTAGTTTGAGTTTGAGTTGATTTGGTTCACTTACCACCCACATCTACATCAACTCTCTTGAAGGGAATTGAGTCAACAAGATTTCTTAATGCTTAGGAAAGAGTTTAAGAAGGAAATCTTGTGTTTTATAGCTTAAACTTTCAGCTTATGTATGTTTAAGCTTAAACCGTGTATTACTAAGCATAGGATTAGTTTAATGACTTTCCCTGCCTAGAAGGAAAGCCCTTTTCATGTGGTCACAAGGCCATATAAGTGCCTTGGCTGCTCTTTCGTGAAACAACAAGCTTGAGTATTGAAATTAAGAAAAGACTTTGTGTCTTGTGTTCCTCTTAAACACTTAACTTGCTTATCCTTAATTAGGCCGATTAAGGTGGTGTTCAAGTGAGTCTTAATCATTGATTAGGTGGTGTATCTTATCCTAATCAAAGATTAAGGGCCCTAAGCTAGGTAGTTGGTGGTGTATCTTATCTAATCACAAAGCCTAGAACTATCGCAAACACATTGAATTCACTTAAAGCTCATAAAGCTAGCTTTTGGATTCCTTAAACCATAAGCTCTCTTTTGTGTTCTAATCAGTGAACTTCTCATTCTTTTCATTCCACACATTTCCTACCCTTTCTCATACTCTTTCCAAACTTAATCAAGGCCAAGACTTCTTGCTTTAATTCAATTTTTAGCCCAAATACAAAACCACTTCAAACCGTGAGAAGTCATAAACTTTAGGCGTGAAGGGCAGAAATTTGGCACGGCCACACCGTGTCCTTAAGCACGACCGTGCCCCCTTGGTTCGTGAGTTTTCCACTTGTTTTGGTTGTGTTCTTGTTGTAAGTTAGCTTGGTTGTTCCTACCTTTGAGACTTACATCAAATAATAGAAACAAAACCATGGACATGCGAAGGGGGTAACCCGGATACATGCTCCATGTCAGCTTGCAAAACAAGACTTGTTCCTTGGACTTAGACTTTGGTATATGGACTACCTTGACTAGGAGGACTTGTTGGGGATGTGTCAGGTTGATTTCCAGTAATAAGCCTCAATAGAAGCCCCACTAATCTGATTTGCTCCTAACTTTTAGTGATAGAGGTGGTGGCCATCCCTCACTTCCAGAATGTTTAGGCAAGAACCAAAAATCAAAAACAAGCCTAGACATCAAAATATACCATGCAGTCGGGTTAGATTGCGCTTACCCGTGAAATCTGGTCATGGTCACCTAATTTTAGGTGACTTAAGTCCTTAATTTTGGTGTTCTCATGAACCCTAGGATGTTAGGTTTCTAATAAAACAAGTTTCAGCCTCATTGGAGTTCATTTGCTCATCCAAAACCTATGTTTAAGTCAAACTGTCCTGAAGACAGTTTACATCCAGATTTTACCTAGTCTTGGAGAGTACATTTCTTAATCTTCCATGAGGTTTAAGTGTCCAATTTTTAAATCCCTGAAAAGCTTAAGATCTTAGCTTTCATTTCCAATTGGAATTACCAGATTCGGAGTTCAATTGGTTAGTGAATTAAGCTAATTAGTAAACCTGTGCTGTTTTGGAGTCCAATCTGCATGGTTTTGGGAATCAGGCTGATTCAAGGGGCAAATGACGTCCAATTGCTATGATTCAAAAAGGAGGGTAATCGAGACATCTTGAGGTTTCCATACATATAAGAAATGTAGCAATTAGTCAGCATTTGATGTGTCAAGCATGCGTGACAATTTGAGGTAGAAACTGGCTAGTTAACACCCGGTTACTTAGCCTAGTAGTTTTCCTCCTTCAAGTGGTTTGCTTAAGGTGTAAGCTTGCCTACTTGGTCAAATTGAGCTGCTTGGTAAGCTACCACTCAGCCACATAGGAGAGAGACACGTGGAAGCATGAAGAAGAAGACATTTTGCAAGCATGTATTCGGCCACCACCAACACACATGTCAAGCTCGAATTCAACAGCCTTTTCCTAGGTGGCAGCCGTGTATCTTTGCCCTCCAAGGAAGGAAAATGAGTCACAATTATGCCTTAGACATTAAGAAAGGTCTTAGGATAAGTAAACTTGTGTATTAAGCTTGACTATACCGGTTTTACTTTATTTTAGTTTAAACCGTGTATAAGTGTGCTTAGCTAGACTAATACCTTTCCTCCCTTAGAGGGAAAGGTTGTTTCATGACTTTAGTGGCCATATAAGGCCGTGTACTTCTCATTTTATGAATGAGATTTTGAGTTTAAAACTTTGAGAAAAGACTTTGTGTTTTGAGTTCCTCTTAAACACTTAACCTTCTTATCCTTAATTAGGCCGATTAAGGTGGTGTTCAAGTGAGTCTTAATCATTAATTAGGTGGTGTATCTATATCCTAATCAAAGATAAAGGGCCCTAAGCTAGATGATTGGTGGTGTGTCTTATCTAATCACAAAGCTTAGAACTATCCCAAACACATTGAATTCACTTAAAGTTCATAAAGCTAGCTTTTGGATTCCTTAAACCATAAGCTCTCTTTTGTGTTCCAATCAGTGAACTTCTCATTCTTTTTATTCCACACATTTCCTACCCTTTCTCATACTCGTTTTCAAGCTTAATCAAGGCCAAGACTTCTTGCTTTGATTCAGTTTTTAGCCCAAACACAAAACCACTTCAAACCATGAGAAATCACAATCGTTAGGCGTGAAGGGCAGAAGTTTGGCACGGCCACACCGTGTCCTTAAGCACGACCGTGCCCCCTTTGGTTCGTGAGTTTTCCACTTGTTTTGGCTGTGTTCTTGTTAAGTTGGCTTGGGTTGTTCTGTCCGTTGGGACTTACATCAATTTTGGTATCAGAGCAAGTTCATCCTTGCCTGGAACCTACCATACGCCTTTCCCAGCTTATCTCTGAATTTGAAACTCAAACACAATCCTGTTCATCCAAACTTCCAACATGAGTTCTAGCATGACCATGGAAGAGAAACTTGAAGCAATGGCCAAGCAGATGCATGAAATCTCTATATCCAATCAAGAAGTTAAGGCTCGAAATGAGTACTTGAGAAAACAGCTTAGAAACCACATGAAACAAAAACAAAAGCTTCAGGAAGACAGTGAATGAATTGGAACACGTTATGAAGGAGAAGAGGAAGCTAGCAATGCGTTATCTTTCTCTGATGATGAAGTACCATTCGAGAGGACAAGAAGAGGAGTACGGCCTACTGTCAACTCAAATGATTTCAAAGTTGAAATTCCTAAGTTTGAGGGTAAGCTAGACCCAGATGAAGAATGGTTACAAACTGTTGAGCGGATTTTTGAGTACAAGGAGATTCCAGAGGATTGGAAGGTGAAATTGGTTGCTCTTAGACTGAGGAAATATGCCTCCTTATGGTGGACAAACCTCAGTGCTAAGAGAACTAGAGAAAGGAAGAGCAAGATCAATACTTGGGACAAATTGAAATCTAAGATGAAGGCACGGTTTTTGCCATCCACTTATGTCCAAGACAACTACATGCTCTTTCATCATCTCACTCAAGGCAAAATGACTGTGGAAGAGTACACACGTGAGTTTGAAAAACTCATGATTAAATGTGACATTCATGAGCCTGAAGAACAAACCATGGCTCGTTACCTAGGAGGGCTCGATCCTAGGATAGCCAACGTGGTTAAATTACAGGCCTTCACCACTTTTGATGAGATTTGTGTCCTAGCTCACAAAGTGGAACAACAAAGAAGATCACGGTTTCATAACCATGAAGAAGTTCCCACATTCCTTCCTCAAGAACAACCATTCAAGTTAAACGTGATGCCTTTGGAGTTGCTATAGGTGGTGTTCTCACCCAAGAAGGTAAACCTCTAGCCTTCTTTAGTGAGAAATTATGTGATTCAAGGAAAAGTATTCCACCGATGATAAAGGGGTTTATGCTGTCATGAGATGCTTAGAGCATACGAGTCATTTTCTTATTGCAAGTATGTTTATTTTACATTCTAACCATGAGGCTTTGAAGTACATTCAAGGCCAACAAAAGTTAAACTCATGCCATGCCAAATGGGTTGAGTATCTCCAATTATTTCATTTCATAATCAAGCATAAATCTAGAAAACTCAACCAAGGAGCCGATGCTCTATCCTAGGGGTACTGATGTATAAGCGAGCACAAATGACCAAGACAAGATGTGTTTTTGGTTTTTTGAGGGGTGAGAACAAAGTAAAAATGAGAAAAGGATAGTTCAAGTATTTGACTAGAGATAATCCAATTGGAGCCACTCAAGCCAAATAACTTGGGCAATCTCCTAACTCAATCTAGGATACAGAAGTTAATCACCACCTAGATGAGGGAAGGGACCTAGAACACCACCTGAGAGGGCCAATTCTCAAGATATAGAACTAGGGATTTTTGAAAGAAGAGAGTATGCAACTCATTTCTGAACTTTGCTTTTCATTTGATGAATGCTTGATTAACACAATGTAAACTATGGCCTTTTATAGGCTGGCCTTACACATGAAAAGACTCAAACACATAAAGACTCAGTACTAGATAGAAAACAAAAGGACACGAAACTGAAATGTAACCTAAAAGACTAGAAAACCGAAAAGACACAACATACGCATGGCCATTTATCTACTTAAATGACAACCTATCAACTATCCACTTGAGAGACTTGAAAAGGTCACGTTTCAGCCTTGGAAGAAAGGGAAAAACGCAGCTTGAGCAAACCAAAAGACATGATGGTTCATGTATACACATTCAACTCATAAACGCGTTTACACCTACAGCAGGGCCAGATTCATTGGACCATAACTCCCTGATTTGTGATTCAAATTGAATGATTCTTGATTCTCTGAAAAGCCTGAAGAGTCTAGTTTCCAATGGAAGTGGTTTCACTATATTTGGACCGTCCGTTTAAAAGTTATGGGCTGAAGAGTGCAGACTACTCAGAACTGGACTGCATTTCAGCACTTTATGATGTGGGCCAAAGATAACCAACCAAATGGACTCCAAATGATGCATGGCTGGTCTTATTAGAAAGCTAACTCTTTAAGCTTGAATGAGGTGAAGGACTTCATGAGAATTACCCATCTTTTCTTGCTGCAATAGACATACAAAATCGGGCCTCGGCATGGACGAACTAAGCATGAAAAGAGGGTTAAACTCCATGGCTTTGCTGAACATAAGCACAATCTCCTTGACTTCTTTGGCTGCTTGTGATCTTCCTCGAGCTTAATAGGAGTAGTGGAGTTTACGGGCAAGCAGCATGATGGTCTTGATCCCCATTTGGGAAACCCCTTAGAATAAGGCACTTTGAAGTTCAAAACAAACTCCACAAAGTGTCTTGTATCATGGAACTCAAATAATGGGACCAAATATAAGTGTTTCCATGTATGATCTTGTTTGGCCTTTTCCTCCCTTGAAGTTGAGCTTGAGGAATGAAAATGATGCATATGGAAATATGCATCATACTCCCCGGGTGGTTTGGAGTTTGTCCTCAAACTCAAGAGTTCTTTATTCTTCTCATACAAGAGGGCATATTTATGGAATGTGGTTCTTTGAGGGAAAAATTCATAAGGCATCTTTTGCAAGGCTTTTTGTGGTTTGGGGGTTTGGGAAGGTTGAATGGGGCTAGGTTCATGCTCATCAAATCTTGGAGGTAGGCTCCAATTTATCTCATTATCTACTTCATCATAAGCATCAAAGATGGGAGGTAGATCAAAGTTAACGTCACTATTTTCTTGATAATGGCCTTCTCCAGTTAAGACAGATGGATAGCTAACTTCTTTTTCTTCCTTCATGGCTGCTTCCCATTCGGTCAAGGTGATGAATTCCTTATTGGGGCAGTCCGAGAGTGCATGACCAAAGCCTTGACACTTAGAACACCTTTTAATACTCATGCTAAAACTCATGGTAGGACTTGATGTGTATGGGGCTGATTTGTGGATGTGTTTGGGTTTCGAAGCTTGGTCAAGTAGGCAACCTAGGCTCTGATACCAATTGATGTATAAGCGAGCACAAATGACCAAGACAGGATGTGTTTTTGGTTTTTTGAGGGGTGAGAACAAAGTAAAAATGAGAAAAGGATAGTTCAAGTATTTGACTAGAGATAATCCAATTGGAGCCACTCAAGCCAAATAACTTGGGCAATCCCCTAACTCAATCTAGGATACAGAAGTCAATCACCACCTAGATGAGGGAAGGGACCTAGAACACCACCTGAGAGGGCCAATTCTCAAGATATAGAACTAGGGATTTTTGAAAGAAGAGAGTATGCAACTCAATTATGAACTTTGCTTTCCATTTGATGAATGCTTGATTAACACAACGTGAACTATGGCCTTTTATAGGCTGGCCTTACACATGAAAAGACTCAAACACATAAAGACTCATTACTAGATAGAAAACAAAAAGACACGAAACTGAAATGTAACCTAAAAGACTAGAAAACCGAAAAGACACAACATACACATGGCCATTTATCTACTTAAATGACAACCTATCAACTGTCCACTTGAGAGACTTGAAAAGGTCACGTTTCAGCCTTGGAAGAAAGGGAAAAACGCAGCTTGAGCAAACCAAAAGACGTGATGGTTCATGTATACACATTCAGCTCATAAACGCGTTACACCTACAGCAGGGCCAGATTCATTGGACCATAACTCCCTGATTTGTGATCCAAATTGAATGATTCTTGATTCTCTGAAAAGCCTGAAGAGTCTGGTTTCCAATGGAAGTGGTTTCACTATATTTGGACCGTCCGTTTAAAAGTTATGGGCTGAAAAGTGCAGACTGCTCAGAACTGGACTGCATTTCAGCATTTTATGATGTGGGCCAAAGATAACCAACCAAATGGACTCCAAATGATGCGTGGCTGGTCTTATTAGAAAGCTAACTTCTTTAGGCTTGAATGAGGTGGAGGACCTCATGAGAATTACCCATCTTTTCTTGCTGCAATAGACATACAAAATCGGGCCTCGGCATGGACGAACTAAGCATGAAAAGAGGGTTAAACTCCATGGCTTTGCTGAACATAAGCGCAATCCCCTTGACTTCTTTGGCTGCTTGTATCTTCCTCGAGCTTAATAGGAGTAGCGGAGTTTACGGGCACGGAGCATGATGGTCTTGATCCCCATTTGGGAAACCCCTTGGAATAAGGCACTTTGAAGTTCAAAACAAACTCTACAAAGTGTCTTGTATCATGGAACTCAAATAATGGGACCAAATATAAGTGCTTCCACGTATGATCTTGTTTGGCCTTTTCCTCCCTTGAAGTTGAGCTTGAGGAATGAAAATGATGCATATGGAAATATGCATCAGGTACTTACTTTTGTTTTAGTTAGATGCCTGCGTACTTGGTTTTGAGCATCTAAAGCGTTTATGTGCTGAAGATGAAGACTTTGGGGAGTTGTTTGCTACTTGTTCAAAACACCGCAAAGGTGATTTCTTAACCCAAGAAGGGTTTTTATTCAATGGTACACGTCTGTGTGTACCAAGGTGTAACATGAGAGAACTCTTGATTAGAGAAGCACATGAAGGTTCCTCAGCTAGCCATTATGGAGAAAACAAGATGCTCATTATGCTAAGGGAGCACTACTATTAGCCAGGTATGTAGAAGGACGCTCAAGACATCCTGAAAAGGTGTGGTACTTGTCAAGTTTCGAAGAGTCACTCTCTACCCCACGGCCTTTACGCACCTTTACCTATTCCCACCACTCCTTGGGTTGATGTAAGTATGGATATCATTCTTGGTTTGCCTAAAGGAGCAAAGATTCTATCTTTGTGATGGTAGATACGTTTTCTAAGATGTCTCATTCTATTCCATGTAACAAAATAAATGATGCTACACCACATTGTTAAGTTATACTTTAGGGAGGTCGCTAGATTACATGGTACACCCAGATTAATTATTTCTGATCAGAATATAAAGTTTCTTAGTTATTTATGGATTACATTGTGGAGGAAGTTGGGTACTAAACTCAAGTATAGTACCACTTACCATCCATAAACTGATGGGCAAACTAAGGTTACTAATCGAACCCTAGGGACTCTCCCAAGGGCTGTGATTAAACCTCATGCCAGAGCTTGGGATTTGCTTTTACCTCATGCAAAATTTGCCTACAACAAAGCTCCTAGCAAGGGTACTAGTCTATCACCATTCAAGGTGGTCTACGGGATTGATCGCATTGGTCCACTTGATCTCACTCCATACCCTTTGGACCAAAAGCCAAGTGCGGATATAGCAGCGAGTACAAGAAATCCAGAAGATATATGAGTTGGTGGGAAGCAGAATAGAGAAAAAAAATGCACCTTATCAAGCTCAAGCCAACAAGCACAGGAAGAATAAGGTATTTCAACCTAAAGAACTCATTTAGATACACCTAAGGAAGGAGGGATTCCCTTCAAAGAGGAAGAACGAGCTAATGCGAAGAGTAGAAGGTTCATCTGAGGTACTTGAAAAGATTAATGATAATGTTTATAAGGTTGATTTGCCCAGTGACTATGGAGTTTCAGCTACATTCAATGTAGTTAATTTAATCCCTTATCATGCTGATGATTGCCTTGCCGATTTGAGGATCAAATCTTCTGAACAAGGGGAGGATGACAGAGTCCCTTCAAGCCAAGACAAAGATTAATGTCCAACAAGTCTAGTAAGGCCCAATTCCAGCTCCAAAGTCCAAGTCATGACTCACAATTTGCTAAGGAGTGAAGGGGATGGTCCAGGGTTCCCTGACCAGAAAGTACCGAGTTTTGTTTATGTGATTTCTTAAGCTATATTATGGCTTAAGTCTAATATTTTTGCATTTTTGGGATCTCCTAGATGTTGCCTTTATTCTACATCGATGAAGTAAGCAAAGTGTTTGAGTCTGAAACTGCCCGAGTAAATGTTTAGGTTGAATTCTCCTACTGAAACAAGTCGTAACCTTGATTTCTTTGTGTTGAGGGGTTTGTATACGTCTTAAAGTTTCCTCCCATGGCCTTAAAACAAAATCATAACTAGTTTTGATGAGTTTAAAAAGGGCACAGAACCGGGTAGAAAATGAGCTCTTGAACCCGATGATGTGCTACGTGTGTTTTCCTCCTTCAAAGGGTTTACTCAGCTACTTGTGTGCTTGTTTACTTCCAATCATGGTTTAAGGCTACAAGAAACACCATCGTTTGCTGCAAACAAGCCTTGAAAAGAGCTTAGCCAATGGGAGAGTAAAGGAAGATTTGGTACCTTGCAATCTGATTGGTCAGCCGAAAAGGGACACTACTTTATTGATGGGGATCAGCCCCAAGGGGTTCTTATAGCTCAAGAGGTCACAAAGGCTTTCCAAGGATTAGAAATCACTCAAGACACGATCACTTGCATTCTGCCGGGCTCATCCCGCACATGGCCCTACTTTCTGACCTTGGTGACCTGATGACCTGAGGCTTTAAAGCCAAACTTTTGGTATGTCTGGAAAGATTGGGGAGTTAGCTGCCCAATAAATCAAGTTTCAGCCCATTTGGATGTCATTTGCCCATCCAAACCCTTTGTTAAAGCCAAACTGTCCAAAACTGTTTTCCAGGTCAGATTTTGTCCGGTTTTGGGAGCCCATTTTCCCCAACCTAAAGTAACCCTAACACCCTGGAATTTTAACCCCTAGATCCTTTTTTGAATTGGCTAAAAGGGTGGGAAAAGAAACCAGAGTCAAACGTGTCCCAAGGAGGCTAAAAGCAAGGAAACTTCTAAAGCTGCTTTTGGGAAGACAGCCTGCACCATCTCACTTGTTCTGTTTATATCTCCTGAACGGCTGCACCAAATGAGCTCCAAAAGTAGTCATATGAAAGACCACTTTCTAAGCTTTCTAATAAGGTATGTTGGAGCCAATTTGGGTAAGTAAGGACGAAGATACAGCTGCTGAAAGGTGACCCTGCAATCTGGAAAACTGGACAGCAACTGTCAACATCACCTTTTGTACTTTTCTTGCTTTTTGTGCTTCCCTTTTGTCTTGATCCGTTTGGCTTACATTGTAACCCATGTAATCTGAATTTTGAGGCTCCCTCCTATATAAGGGACCTTTAGGAATGTAAGAAGGCAGCTTTGAATATCATGCAATGAAATCTGAGTGTTTTTCTCTCCATTGAAACTCCTAGTTGCTTTAGCTTGAATTGGCTAGTTCAAGTGGTGATCTTCTAGGTTCCTTTCTCTTGCTTATGGTGGTGATATTCTGTATCCATAAGTGAAGAAGGAATAGCCCAACTTCTCCTCTAAGTGGCCCCTTTGGCTTATCTTAGACAAGAGAGTTGCACACTATCCATCAAGACCGGGTGAGCTCATTGTTCTTTTCGGTTTTTTTTTTTGCTTGTCCTTGTTTTCAATCTTCCCCATCATACATTCTCATCTTTGACATTCCCATGGTTAACATACATCATCTTGGTATTAGAGCTTAGGCTACCCTCTTGGCCAAGCTTCCACCCAAACACATTTCTCAAACACAAACCACAAAACATCCTTTCTTTATCCGCACGGGACAGAATTGTGGCACGGCCTACCCGTGCTTTAAGGCACGACCGTGCCACCTCTTTTCTGCACTTTTTTCACGGCAGTAACTTGGCACGGGAAGCCCGTGTCCCACGGCACGACCGTGCCACCCCATTCTCAGCCAAATCTCGTGTTTCTCTCCCACAAAGCCCACATATCATGTCTTCTAGCCAAACATCCGAGCAAGTGGCCGAACAAGCCTTAAGAGAAAAGGCCGAAATGGAAGCTAGAGTCAAGTACTTGCAAACTCAACTTCAAAGGCTCATGAAGGAAAGGAGAGACAACTTGAGGGATTCCCCTATTCCAAGTGAATCTAGTGACCCGGGTGAAAGTGATTCGGATTTCAACCCTTTTGGGTCACAAGGAAGAGCTAGTAGAGGATCAAGAAGACAAGAAAGGCATCAAGGAGGTGGATTCAACGACTTCAAAGTTGACATCCCCGAGTTTGAAGGCAAGCTTGATCCGGACGAGTTCTTGGATTGGCTCCAAACCGTGGAGAGGGTGTTCGACTACAAGGACATCCCGGATGAAAAGAAGGTAAAACTAGTTGCCCTTAAACTTAGAAAGTATGCTTCTACTTGGTGGGCTAATGTTTTATCTAAGAAGGCCAAGAAAGGGAAGGGGAAGATTAAAACTTGGAGGAAAATGAAAGAAAAACTCAAAGAGAAGTTCCTTCCATCTCACTACCTTCAAGAGAACTTTTCTAGACTTCACCATTTGAGACAAGGGTCTTTAAATGTGGAGGAATATACAAGGGAGTTTGAGCAATTGATCATAAAATGTGACCTTAAAGAGGATGAGGAACAAACTTTGGTGAGGTATCTTTGTGGGTTGGATGAGAAGATAGCCCATGTAGTGGAGTTGCACCCATACACCACCCTTGATGAGTTAAGTTCTTTAGCTCACAAGGTGGAACTACAAAAGAAGATTAAGGGAAAGAGTGAAGCCTTTAAACCACAAAATCGTGCCTACACTCCTCAAAGGCCTTCATACACCACGCCAAAGCCCTTTAACCCTCCAAACCCGAAACCTCCTCCCCTTTCGGTCCCCAAAACAGCCCCTCAAATGTCCACAAAACCAAAGGAGACAAGGAGGGGCTTTAGGTGCCAAGGCCTTGGACATATTGCATCCGAATGTCCAAACAAGAGAGTGGTCACCCTAGCCGAGTACCAAGCATCTTTTGAAGAAGAAATGGAAGAAGAAAAGGAGTTGTACTTGAATGAGGCCCTAGAAGATGTAGAGGAGGGCCCGGATGAAGGTGAACTCTTGGTGGTTAGGCGAGCTTTGAGTGGGTTGGCTACTCAAGATGGGAATGAACAAAGGGAGGCCATCTTTCACACGAGGTGCACCATAGGAGGCAAAGTATGTTCCCTCATCATTGAAGGAGGGAGTTGTACAAATGTGGCATCCAAGACCTTGGTGGACAAGCTTCAACTCACGGCATCTCCACACCCTTTTCCATACACCATTCAATGGCTCAATCAAGGCAAAGGTATCCAAGTCTCATCTCGTTGTTTAGTTTCTTTGAGCATTGGAAAGAACTATAAGGATGAAATTTGGTGTGATGTGATTCCCATGGATGCATGTCATGTACTCCTTGGTAGACCGTGGCTCTTTGATAGAAATGTTATGCGTGATGGCCGAATGAACACCTACTCCTTCATCCTAGACCACAAGAAAATCACCCTTACCCCCATTCGTCCTTCCCAACTCCTCAAGCCAAAAGAAACCCCACAAAAAGACATCCTACTCACTAACCTCCTCAAGTCCGAAAACCATGAGTATGAGTCATTCAAGGAGTGGCTCCTACTTGGCCTAGGTGAAACCGAAACCGTCACTCACTCCCATCCCCTCCTCATCCCTCTTCTCCTATAACCATGTGTTTCCGCAAGAAATTCCCCATGGCCTACCCCCTCAAAGAACCATCCAACACAAAATAGACCTCATTCCCGGATCCACCTTTCCAAATAAACCGGCCTATAGAATGAATCCACAAGAAACCCAAGAAATCCAAAGACAAGTGGATGAACTTTTGGCCAAAGGAATGATTCGGGAAAGCTTGAGTCCTTGTGCCATTCCGGCCTTATTGGTACCAAAGAAGGATGGAAGCATGAGGATGTGTGTGGATAGTCGGGCTATCAACAAAATTACTATTAAGTACCGCTATACCATCCCTAGATTGGAGGACCTACTTGATGAGTTGCATGGGGCCACCATTTTCTCTAAGATTGATCTTAGGAGTGGCTACTATCAAATTCGAATCTATGAAGGGGATGAATGGAAGACGGCATTCAAGACCAAGGGGGGACTATATGAATGGTTGGTCATACCATTCGGCCTTACCAATGCTCCAAGCACTTTCATGCGTCTAATGAATCAAGTCCTCAAGCCTTTCATTGGGAGGTTTGTAGTGGTCTATTTCGATGACATCTTGGTTTATGGCCAAGGTGAGAAGGAGCACGCTAATCACCTTCAACAAGTTCTTGATGTGCTCTCCCAAGAGAAGTTATATGGCAACTTGGAGAAGTGCCACTTCTTCACTCCCCAAGTTGTTTTCTTAGGGTATGTTGTTTCGGCCCATGGTATACAAGTGGACGAGAGCAAAGTTCAATCCATCCGGGAATGGCCGATTCCTTCCTCTATTCACCAAGTGAGGAGCTTTCATGGTCTAGCCTCTTTTTATAGGAGGTTTGTCAAGAACTTTAGCACAATCATGGCTCCTTTGACCGAGATTCTCAAATCCAAGAAATTTGAGTGGAATGAAAAGGCCCAAGCCGCCTTTGAAGATGTCAAGGAGAAGCTCACTAGTGCACCCATACTTGCTCTTCCAAGCTTCTCCAAGATATTTAAAGTGGAGTGTGATGCTTCGGGGGTGGGCATAGGGGCGGTCCTATCACAAGAAGGCCGACCATTAGCCTACTTTAGTGAAAAACTCAATGAGGCCAAGCGAAAATCCTCAACGTATGACAAGGAGTTTTATGCCATAGTGAGGGCCTTGGAACATTGGAGACATTATTTGGTGGGGGGAGAGTTCATCCTCCACTCGGATCATGAAGCACTCAAGTTCATACAAAGTCAACACAAGCTCAACCCAAGGCATGCTAAGTGGGTGGAATATCTTCAAGCTTTCCACTTTGTGATCCACCACAAATCCGGGCACTTAAACAAGGGTGCGGATGCCTTGTCTAGAAGATATCTACTCTTCTCCTCCCCTGACTCAAGAGTCCTTGGGTTTGAATTGATCAAGGAGTTGTACACCAAGGATGAAGACTTCAAGGAGACCTTTGAAGTATGCTCACGGCACCCCCATGGTCCATTTCACATTGAAGAGGGGTTCTTATTCAAAGGAAACCGGTTATGGATCCCTAAAGGAAGCATTAGGGAGCTTTTGATTAAAGAAGTGCATGGAGGAGCTTTGGCCGGCCACTTTGGCATTGAGAAGACCTCACTCATGTTGAAGGAGCACTACTATTGGCCCAAGATGGTCAAGGATGTTGAGCATTATGTTAAAAGGTGCTCTACTTGTCAACTTGCCAAAAGCCATGTCGTGCCTCAAGGTCTTTACTCGCCCTTACCGGTCCCAAAGGCTCCTTGGGAGGATGTGAGTTTAGATTTCATTACCGGCCTACCAAGGACACAACGGAACAAGGACTCCATAATGGTGGTAGTTGATCGGGTTTCGAAGATGGCACACTTTGTCTCATGCCATACTACCCATGATGCCACTCAAATTGCAAGCCTCTACTTCAAAGAGATCGTGAGGCTCCATGGCATCCCCAAAAGCATGGTGTTCGACCGGGATAGCAAGTTCATGAGCCATTTTTGGCTCACTCTATGGAAGAAGATGGGCACTCATCTCAAATTTAGCACATCATGTCACCCCCAAACGGATGGCCAAACCGAGGTCACCAATAGGACCTTGGGTACTGATGTAAGTCTCAAGGGTAGGAACAACCCAAGCCAACTTACAACAAGAACACAACCAAAACAAGTGGGAAACTCTCGAACCAGGGGTGGCACGGTCGTGCTTCAAGGCACGGGGGCACCGTGCCAACTTGCTGCCTAAGCACGCCTAGTTTGTGATTTTCACGATTTTTGAGATAGCTTTTGTGTTTGGGCTCAAAACTGAATCAAAGCAAGAATTCTTGGCCTTGATTAAGCTTGAAATGAATATGAAAAGAAAAAAAGAAGAGAAGAATGAAGTTCACTGATTAGAACATGAAAAAAAGGAGAGCTTTGGTTTAAGGAACCCAAAGCTAACTTCATGAACTTTAAGTGAATTCAATGGAATTTGGATAGTTCTAAGCCTTGTGATTAGATAAGATACACCACTAATCACTTAGCTTAGGGCCCTTAACCTTTGATTAGGATACAGATACACCATCTAATCAATGATTAAGACTCACTTGAACACCACCTTAATCGGCCACAATTAAGGATAAGCAAGTTAAGTGTTTAAGAAATCACAAGACACAAAGTCTTTGTTCTCAACTTTAATACTCAAAACTTGTTGTTTTTACAAAAGAGCAGCCAAGGCACTTATATAGCCTTGTGATTACATGAAAAGAGCTTTCCTTCTAGGCAAGGAAAGTCATCGAACTAATCCTATGCTTAGTAATACACGGTTTAAGCTAAAATATACATAAGCTGAAAGTTTAAGCTACAAAATACAAGATTTCCTTCTCAAACTCTTTCCTAAGTATTAAGAAACCTTATTGACTCAATTTCCCTTCGAGGAAGGTAAGAGAGCATGGCTGCCACCTCAAAAGGACTGAAAATTGCATGTGTGCCATGTCATGCTTGAGTGGTCGAATGAGAGCTTGCAAAATGGTGGCTTTTCACTAGCTCCACGTGTCTCTCTCTCAAGTAGCTGAGTGGTGCTTAATCAAGCAGCTCAAAATGACCTGCTTGGCAGCCTTCCACCTTAAGCAAACCCCTTGAAGGAGGAAACCCCCCAGGCTAAGCAACCGGGTGTCAAGCAGCCGGTTTCTGCCTCCACTTGCAACGCATGTTTGACACCTCCAATGATGACTAATTGCTACGTTTCTTACATGGTTGGAAACCTCAAAATGTCTAGATTAGCCTCCTTTTTGAATCATAGCAATTGGACGTCATTTGCCCCTTGAATCAGCCTGATTTCCCAAACCGTGCAGATTGGACTCCAAAACAGCACAGGTTTACTAATTAGCTTAGTTCACTAACCAATTGAACTCCAAATCTGGTAACTCCAATTGGAAATGAAAGCTAAGATCTTGGGGACCCAAAATATGTAAAAATTCAAGACTTAAGCTAAACTATATCATAAGAAATAAAAAGAACAAAACCGGGTTCATCCTGGCCCTGCTGGGCAGTTTTGACACCTTGGGCTTAATTGCTGATTTGAATGACCAAATGAAGTCCAAATTGGATGAAACTTGATTTGTTGGAAAGCTAACATCTTGATCTTCAAATCCATCAAAAATATTAGACATAAACCCTTAGTATGTTTGAGAAATTAAGCACACAAAAACGGGTTAGCTGCTGGATTTAATCCTTGCCCTGCAGTTTCAATGTTTAATCAAAACTTGGATGATTTATTCATCCTTAAACCAGCATAATAAGATTACCTAATTTGATTTGATTCTTTTTTAACAAAAGGGATGGAGGGATTTCCATCATACTCCCCTTGTTAAAAATGACTTGCCCTCAAATCATAGTAGGTAATGAACTCCTCTTTTGCTTCAATTCTGGTTGAAATAAAATCAACCATGAAAACAAGTCTCTTTTGAACTTAGAGACTTTCTTCTTTACCTTCCCCTTTTTGATTGGAATGGTGGACATAGGGGGCTCCTTGAACATGATTGGAACCACTTTCTCACATGCTCTTAATTCAGGATTAGGAACTGTAAGGAATGATTCTGAATTGAATTGACAGAAGGTTTGTTTGAGTGTTTTGGTGTGGGTGGAGTGGGGGAAAAGGTTGATGGTTCACCAAAAGTCATGAAAAGAATATTTCGATTCTCTTTGTATTTTGGTGGGTGGTAAGTGTCTAAGGTGAGCATTTCACCTTCATCCGCCTCAATCACTATCTCCTCGAGATCATCTTCTTTATCCTCTTTCTTTTCCTCATCTATTTCGACCTCCTCAGTTGCCTTCCATTCAGCCAAGGTAACATACCTTCGGTTTGTACAATCTGATGCTAAGTGACCAAAGCCTTGGCACTTAAAACACCTTGGGATGTTTTTAAGAAGGGGTTTTGGTGTGAGTTGTGGGGGTAGGCCCTTTGGTGGAGTTTGGTTTTTTGGTGGAGAAGGGGAAAGGGATGTCGTGGGTTGAGGGACATAAGATGAACTCTCCTTGTTTAAGGTTTGTTCATATGGTGAGGGATTTGGATTTTCATGCCGTGAGGGAGGTTTGCTCTTCTTTTGCTGCTCAACCTTGTGAGCTAGCACACATACTTCATCAAAAGAAGTGTAAGCTTGCAAATCAACAAAATTAGCATACCTAGGATCAAGACCTCCCAAGTATCTAACAATTGTTTGTTCTTCTGACTCTTGCAAATCACACTTAATCACAAGCTTTTCAAATTCACGAGTGTATTCTTCTACACTCAAATTACCTTGGTTCAAATGGTGGAGTTCTGAGTAGCAATCTTGAACATAGGTAGAAGGAAGAAATCTAGCCTTGAGCTTTGACTTCATCTTCTCCCAAGTTCTGATTTTGGACCTCTTTTCTCTTACTCTTTTGGCACACAAGTTAGTCCACCATAGAGAAGCATACTTACGAAGCCTTAAAGCAATCAGCTTCACCTTCTTGTCTTCTGGGATGTCCTTGTACTCAAAACTCTTTCAACTGTGTGTAACCAATCCAAAAAATCTTCAGGATCAAGCTTGCCTTCAAATTCTGGAATTTCAACCTTGAAATCATTTGCACTAGCTTGATTCTGTGAGCCTTGTCTAGTCATTCTCAATGGTTCATCTTCACTAGATGAATCAAGAGTATGGCTAAACACTTGTTCTTGCCTCCATGGTTCGGATTGGATGGGTTCTTCACACGCCTTTTGCTTTTGCTTCATGTAGTTTCCAAGTTTTTTTCTCAAGTACTCATTTTGAGCCTTGAGTTCTTGATTACTCACACTCATTTCTTGCATTTGCTTGGAAAGAACTTCAAGCTTCTCTTCCACAGACATGCTAGTACTCATTGTGATCGCAGGAAGGAACGGTTTATGCTTGACTGTGTTTGGATTGAATTTGTGAGCGTGGGGTTCAGGCAAGGATCTGAACTTGCTCTGATACCAAAAATGATGTAAGTCTCAAGGGTGGGAACAACCCAAGCTAACTTACAACAGGAACACAACCAAAACAAGTGGGAAACTCACGAACCAGGGGTGGCACGGTCGTGCTTCAAGGCACGGGGGCACCGTGCCAACCTGCTGCCTAAGCACGCCTAGTTTGTGATTTTCACGGTTTTTGAGATAGCTTTTGTGTTTGGGCTCAAAACTGAATCAAAGCAAGAATTCTTGGCCTTGATTAAGCTTGAAATGAATATGAAAAGAAAAAAAAGAAGAGAGGAATGAAGTTCACTGATTAGAACATGATAAAGGAGAGCTTTGGTTTAAGGAACCCAAAGCTAACTTCATGAACTTTAAGTGAATTCAATGGAATCTGGATAGTTCTAAGCCTTGTGATTAGATAAGATACACCACAAATCACTTAGCTTAGGGCCCTTAATCTTGGATTAGGATAAGATACACCACCTAACCAAAGATCAAGACTCACTTGGTCACCACCTTAATCGGCCACAATTGAGGATAAGCAAGTTAAGTGTTTAAGAAATCACAAGACACAAAGTCTTTGCTCTCAACTTTAATACTCAAAACTTGTTGTTTTTACAAAAGAGCAGCCAAGGCTCTTATATAGCCTTGTGATTACATGAAAAGAGCTTTCCTTCTAGGCAAGGAAAGTCATTAAACTAATCCTATGCTTAGTAATGCACGGTTTAAGCTAAAATATACATAACCTGAAAGTTTAAGCTACAAAATACAAGATTTCCTTCTTAAACTCTTTCCTAAGTATTAAGAAACCTTGTTGACTCAATTTCCCTTCAAGGAAGGTAAGAGAGCATGGCTGCCACCTCAAAGGACTGAAAATTGCATGTGTGCCATGTCATGCTTGAGTGGTCGAATGAGAGCTTGCAAAATGGTGGCGTTTCACTAGCTCCACGTGTCTCTCTCTCAAGTAGCTGAGTGCTTAATCAAGCAGCTCAAAATGACCTGCTTGGCAGCCTTCCACCTTAAGCAAACCCCTTGAAGGAGGAAAACCACCAGGCTAAGCAACCGGGTGTCAAGCAGCCGGTTTCTGCCTCCAGTTACAATGCATGTTTGACACCTCAAATGATGACTAATTGCTACATTTCTTACATGGTTGGAAACCTCAAGATGTCTAGATTACCCTCCTTTTTGAATCATAGCAATTGGACGTCATTTGCCCCTTGAATCAGCCTGATTTCCCAAACCGTGCAGATTGGCCTCCAAAACAGCACAGGTTTACTAATTAGCTTAGTTCACTAACCAATTGAACTCCAAATCTGGTAATTCCAATTGGAAATGAAAGCTAAGATCTTTGGGACCCAAAATATGTAAAAATTCAAGACTTAAGCTAAACTATATCATAAGAAATAAAAAGAACAAAACCGGGTTCATCCTGGCCCTGCTGGGCAGTTTTGACACCTTGGGTTTTATTGCTGATTTGAACGACCAAATGAAGTCCAAATTGGATGAAACTTGATTTGTTGGAAAGCTAACATCTTTATCTTCAAATTCATCAAAAAATATTAGACATAAACCCTTAGTATGTTTGAGAAATTAAGCACACAAAAACGGGTTAGCTGCTAGATTTAACCCTTGCCCTGCAGTTTCAATGTTTAATCAAAACTTGGATGATTTATTCGTCCTTAAACCAGCATAATAAGATTACCTAATTTTATTTGATTCTTTTTTAACAAAAGGGATGGAGGGATTTCCATCAGGTACTTTGTTGAGGGTCCTAGCCAAGAAGAGCACAAAGGGTTGGGATGAGTTGCTTAGCCATGCCGAGTTTGCCTACAATCGAGTGCCAAGTAAAGCCACCGGTCTTTCTCCATTCCAAGTTGTATATTGATGCATATTTCCATATGCATCATTTTTATTCAAGTCCAATTTCAAAGAAGAAAAGGGTCAAAGAAGATCATGCTTGGAAGTGTGCTTATTTGGTCTTATTAAGTGAGTTCAAAGACTCACGACACTATGAAGAGGTCAAAAAGAGGTTAAACTTTGCTAGAAATTTGGTGCCGAATTCATCCCTGCGGAACCCGATTTTTGTGACCACTTTTGGACAAGCTCAAGTGGACCCACAACTTGAGGGCCCATGTGCTTTTGAAGCTTAAGATGTCAGCTTTAAAATAAGCCCAATTTTGTTTAATTTGGACATCATTTGATTGGGCAAAATATCACTCAAAGATACGTTGTGCTGATCCAGTCCAGTCTGAGATAGGTGCATTGTTTGGGCCATAACTTTCAAACCGCTTATCCAAATTGAGCAAATGAGCCCATTCTGGAAAATAGACTTCCAGGGCTTTCTAACAAGCCCAAGAACGCGTGATTTGGCCGAGTATTCTGGAAGTTATGCTCTGTTGAAGTTGAGGCAGTTGCAAGGATTAATGCTGGGAATATGAAGAGTCTTAGGTTACATATATTTGTGTGGCTGATATTGTGCACGTTTTAGATGCTTCTAGATTGATGTAATCAGCTGCAAAAATCCTAGAATATTCCTTGTAACCTCCCCCACCCCCTTTTATGATGTGTCTTTTCATTTTTCTTAGACTTTTCATTAGCTAGTTTTAATTGTTAGGAGTTATTTGAGTCTTTTGATTGTCTTTTGCTGAGTCTATAAAAGGGGAGGGGCATGTGAAGCTAATCATTCAGCATTGTAAGAGATTTCCAAAGTAATACAAGCACCTTTGAGAGTGATTCTCATTTGTGTCTCAAAATTCCTAGTTCTATATCTTGAATTTGGCTCATTCAAGTGGTGTTCTAGGTTCTCTTCCTTTTCCAATTGGAGTGATTCCTTGGTTAAGACAAGAGAATTAGCCCAAGATCAAGTCATTGAGTGGCTCCGTGAAGGATTATCTTAATTACAAGGTCTTGTTTATCCTTGTTCTTTTTGTTATTATTCTTCAAACCATCTCTTCCACCATATTCACTTTTCTTTGGTTGATTCTTGTTTAGTTTGAGTTTGAGTTGATTTGGTTCACTTACCACCCACATCTACATCAATTGGTATCAGAGCAAGGCTTTTAAGTGACCCACATCATACCCAAACACATCCCAAAAAGCCAAAATACAAAAAAAAAAGAGGCACAAACCGGCAATCCAAAGTCTTGAAGACCAGAGAAGCAGCACGGTGCCCCAGTGCCACAACACACGACCGTGCCATATTCTTTTTCCAGGAATCTTCAAGTCGAGACGGAGCACGGTGCCCCCGTGCCGCCAAGCACGACCGTGCCACTCTACTTTTCTGCATTTTCTTCAGCCGAAGCATAGCACGGCCTGACCGTGCCCCCTTGCACGACCGTGCCACTTTCCCTGCTGCATATTCTTCCTTCAACGCATCTCCAACATGTCTAAAAAGTCCACAAGAAGCGACCAAGCACGTGTGGAAGAGTTAGAAGCACAACTCACTTATCTTCGAACTCAACTTGGGCAACTTTTGGAGGAGAAAAGAAGGTGGGTTCATAGCCCCACTCCCTCTCATCCTCATGAACCGGTGGTTGAATCTGAAGAGGAAGTCCATCACTCCCATGCCAATTCAAGTGATGAGGAACCCCCAAGGAGACGAAGGCAAGGAGGAAATATTGGTGGTGTCCGAATTGACATCCCCGAATTTGAAGGCCAACTTGATCCGGACTTATTTCTCGATTGGTTGCACACCATTGAGAGGATCTTTGAATATGAGGACATCCCGGAAGATAAGAAGGTAAAGCTTGTAGCCCTTAAACTCAGAAAATATGCTTCAATCTGGTGGGCTAACCTTGGAGCGAAAAGAGCAAGAAACGGGAAAGGGAAAATCAGAACTTGGGCCAAAATGAAAGAAAAACTCAAGGCCAAGTTTCTTCCCTCTCACTATGTGCAAGACAATTATCTCAAGCTCCATCGACTCAAGCAAGGATCCAAGAGTGTGGAAGAATACACTCGGGAGTTTGAACAACTCCTACTCAAATGCGATTTGAGAGAAGACGACTCACAAACCTTGGTAAGATACTTGACCGGTCTTGATGAGTCCATTGCTCATGTAATTGAGTTGCAACCCTATTCATCCCTAGATGACTTGAGTTCTCTAGCCTATAAGGTAGAGCAACAAAAGAAATCTAAGGAAAAGAGCATCTTTTCCAAGACTCCTTCCCGTCCTTTTTCTCAAGAATCACCTTACTTTCCCCCACAAATTCAAACCCCCTCACCCGCCAAAAGTGTCCCTCCCATCACCCCTCCACCTCCCACAAAAGTGCCCTCACGGCCAAAAGACCAGGTTCGTTGTTTCCGTTGTCAAGGTATGGGACATTTTGCATCTGAGTGTCCTAACAAGAAGATTGTTTCCCTGGCTGAGTACCAAGCTTCTTTTGAGGAGCATGACCATGAAGAAGAGGAAAGTTTGGAGGAAAAAGAAGAAGAGGTTATCATAGGCCCCGATGAAGGTGAGTTGCTTGTCATTAGGCGAGCATTGAGCGGATTTGCTACTCAAGAAGGCTTGGAGCAAAGAGAGGCGATTTTCCACACAAGGTGCACTATTCAAGGGAAAGTTTGTACCCTCATCATTGATGGAGGTAGTTGTACAAATGTTGCATCCAAAACCATGGTGGACAAGCTCAAACTTGAGACTACACCCCATCCTAAGCCTTATAGCATCCAATGGCTAAATCAAGACAAAGGTATATACATTTCTCATCAATGCCTCATTTCTCTTTCTATTGGAGACCACTATAAGGATGAGATATTGTGTGACATTCTTCCTATGGATGCAAGCCATATATTATTGGGTAGACCAGGGATGTTTGATCGCCATGTAATTCATCATGGGCGCCTCAACACCTACTCCTTTATTAAGGATGAGAAGAAAATCACCTTGACCCCTATTCCATCGTGCCAAAGCCCCAAGCCACAAAGGACCGACAAGCCTTAACCCTCATTCATCCTTCCCAAACCCTTGCCCCCAAAGAAGATTTCCCACTTCCTCCTCTTCTCCTCACCAGGTATGACCCGTTTTATCATCCTCCCCTCACCCTCTTCTATATCTCTCTAGAGGTGATGCCCTGTGACCTCCTCCCCCAAAAGCTCCCATATTGTAAGCGCGACCCCTTTCTTGAGAGGCTTGCCAACCCTTTGAGTTTGAGGACAAACTCAAAACAACCCGGGGAGTATGATGTATATTTCCATATGCATCATTTTTATTCAAGACCAATTTCAAAGAAGAAAAGGGTCAAAGAAGATCATGCTTGGGAGTGTGCTTATTTGGTCTTATTAAGTGAGTTCAAAGACTCACGACACTATGAAGAGGTCAAAAAGAGGTTAAGCTTTGCTAGAAATTTGGCGCTGAATTCATCCCTGCGGAACCCGATTTTTTGTGACCCATTTTGGACAAGCTCAAGTGGACCCACAACTTGAGGCTCCACATGGTTTTGAAGTTTAAGATTTCAGCTTTCAAATAAGCCCAAGTTTGTTTAATTTGGACATCATTTGATTGGGCAAATATCACTCAAAGATACGTTGTGCTGATCCAGTCCAGTCTGAGATAGGTGCATTGTTTGGGCCATAACTTTCAAACCGCTTATCCAAATTGAGCAAATGAGCCCATTCTGGAAAATAGACTTCCAGGGCTTTCTAACAAGCCCAAGAACGCGTGATTTGGCCGAGTATTCTGGAAGTTATGCTCTGTTGAAGTTGAGGCAGTTGCAAGGATTAATGCTGGGAATATGAAGAGTCTTAGGTTACATATATTTGTGTGGCTGATATTGTGCACGTTTTAGATGCTTCTAGATTGATGTAATCAGCTGCAAAAATCCTAGAATATTCCTTGTAACCTCCCCCACCCCCTTTTATGATGTGTCTTTTCATTTTTCTTAGACTTTTCATTAGCTAGTTTTAATTGTTAGGAGTTATTTGAGTCTTTTGATTGTCTTTTGCTGAGTCTATAAAAGGGGAGGGGCATGTGAAGCTAATCATTCAGCATGTTAAGAGATTTCCAAAGTAATACAAGCACCTTTGAGAGTGATTCTCATTGTGTCTCAAAATTCCTAGTTCTATATCTTGAATTTGGCTCATTCAAGTGGTGTTCTAGGTTCTCTTCCTTTTCCAATTGGAGTGATTCCTTGGTTAAGACAAGAGAATTAGCCCAAGATCAAGTCATTGAGTGGCTCCCGTGAAGGATTATCTTAATTACAAGGTCTTGTTTATCCTTGTTCTTTTTGTTATTATTCTTCAAACCATCTCAAACTATCTTCCACCATATTCACTTTTCTTTGGTTGATTCTTGTTTAGTTTGAGTTTGAGTTGATTTGGTTCACTTGCCCACCCACATATACATCATATATGGTTTCAACCCTTGTACACCTATGGACCTTACACCCCTCCCTAGTCCAACCAAGTTTAGTTGGGAGGCCGAGAAGAGAGCAAAGGAAATCCAAGAGCTCCATGCACAAGTGAGGGCTAAAATTGAGAAGTTCAATGATCAGACCAAGGATCGGGTAAACAAGCACCGCAAGGAAGTCCAATTTAAGCCCGGAGATTTAGTATGAATCCACCTAAGAAAGGAGCGATTTCCTAGCAAAAGAAGGTCCAAGCTTCTTCCACGCTCGGATGGCCCATTCAAGATCCTTGAAAAAGTCAATTCCAATGCATACAAGGTTGATTTGCCCGGTGACTATGGAGTATCCGCTACATTCAATGTAGCCGATTTGAGGCCCTAATTTGATGAAGAAGACGAGCTACCAAGTTTGAGGACAAACTCTTCCCAAGCTGGGGGGGATGATGGGGATCACCCCCAAGGGGTTCTTATAGCTCAAGAGGTCACAAAGGCTTTCCAAGGATTAGAAATCACTCAAGACACGATCACTTGCATTCTGCCGGGCTCATCCCGCACATAGCCCGATTTTCTGACCTTGGTGACCTGATGACCTGAGGCTTTAAAGCCAAACTTTTGGTATGTCTGGAAAGATTGGAGAGTTAGCTGCCCAATAAATCAAGTTTCAGCCCATTTGGATGTCATTTGCCCATCCAAACCCTTTGTTAAAGCCAAACTGTCCGAAACTGTTTTCCAGGTCAGATTTTGTCCGGTTTTGGGAGCCCATTTTCCCCAACCTAAAGTAACCCTAACAACCTGGAATTTTAACCCCTAGATCCTTTTTGAATTGGCTAAAAGGGTGGGAAAAGAAACTAGAGTCAAACGTGTCCCAAGGAGGCTAAAAGCAAGGAAACTTCTAAAGCTGCTTTTGGGAAGTCAGCCTGCACCATCTCACTTGTTCTGTTTATATCTCCTGAACGGCTGCACCAAATGAGCTCCAAAATAGTCATATGAAAGAACACTTTCTAAGCTTTCTAATAAGGTATGTTGGAGCCAATTTGGGTAAGTAAGGACGAAGATACAGCTGCTGAAAGTTGACCCTGCAATCTGAAAAACTGGACAGCAACTGTCAACATCACCTTTTGTACTTTTCTTGCTTTTTTGTGCTTCCCTTTTGTCTTGATCCGTTTGGCTTGCATTGTAACCCATGTAATCTGAATTTTGAGGCTTCCTCCTATATAAGGGACCTTTAGGAATGTAAGAAGGCAGCTTTGAATATCATGCAATGAAATCTGAGTGTTTTACTCTCCATTGAAACTCCTAGTTGCTTTAGCTTGAATTGGCTAGTTCAAGTGGTGATCTTCTAGGTTCCCTTCTCTTGCTTATGGTGGTGATATTCTGTATCCATAGGTGAAGAAGGAATAGCCCAACTTCTCCTCTAAGTGGCGCCTTTGGCTTATCTTAGACAAGAGAATTGCACACTATCCATCAAGACCGGGTGAGCTCATTGTTCTTTTCGGTTTTTGCTTGTCCTTGTTTTCAATCTTCCCCATCATACATTCTCATCTTTGAAATTCCTGATGGGGATCAGCCCCAAGGGGTTCTTATAGCTCAAGAGGTCAGAAAGGCTTTCCAAGGATTAGAAATCACTCAAGACACGATCACTTGCATTCTGCCGGGCTCATCCCGCACATGGCCCGACTTTTTGACCTTGGTGACCTGATGACCTGAGGCTCTAAAGCCAAACTTTTGGTATGTCTGGAAAGATTGGAGAGTTAGCTGCCCAATAAATCAAGTTTCAGCCCATTTGGATGTCATTTGCCCATCCAAACCCTTTGTTAAAGCCAAACTGTCCAAAACTGTTTTCCGGGTTAGATTTTGTCCGGTTTTGGGAGCCCATTTTCCCCAACCTAAAGTAACCCTAACAACCTGGAATTTTAACCCCTAGATCCTTTTTTGAATTGGCTAAAAGGGTGGGAAAAGAAACCAGAGTCAAACGTGTCCCAAGGAGGCTAAAAGAGAGGAAACTTCTAAAGGTGCTTTTTGGAAGTCAGACTGCATCATCTCACTTGTTCTGCTTATAACTCCTGAACGACTGCACCAACTGAGCTCCAAAAGTAGTCATATGAAAGAGCACTTTCTAAGCTTTCTATTAAGGTATGTTGGAGCCAATTTGGGTAAGTAGAAAGTGAGATATGGCTGCTGAAAGTTGACCCTGCAAAACTGGAAAGCTGCCAGCAACTGTCACCATCACCTTTTGTACTTTTCTTGCTTTTTGTGCTTCCCCTTTTGTTTTGGTCCGATTGGCTTGGTTTGTACCCCTTGTAATCTGAATTTTGAGGCTCCCTCCTATATAAGGGGCCTTTAGGAATGTAAGAAGGGAGCTTGAATTTGAAATACAAAAAGAAAGTGAGTGTTTACTCTCTCTTTGAAATTCCTAGTTGCTTTAGCTTGAATTGGCTAGTTCAAGTGGTGTTCTTCTAGGCTCCTCTTCTTGCTTATGATGGTGATTTAATTCTGTATCCATAAGTGAAGGAGGAATAGCCCAACTTCTCTTCTAGGTGGCGCCATTGGCTTATCCTAGACAAGAGGGTTGCATTCTATCTTCCAAAACCGGTTAGAGGTACTTGTTTTTGCTTGGTTTGGTTTTCTATCTTTCCCATCTTTTATCTTCATTCTTGGCATCACCTAGGCTACATACATCAATTCCCATGGTTAACATACATCATTTATGGCTGCTTTTCTCCCCTGTTCTCTAGAATTCTAATATGTTAAGGCTAATCAAGTGTATTAGTGTTAAGTTTAGTCATTTGTTTTGCATTATTAAGCTTACATATTGTAATTATCTTAAGTTAATCAAGCTTTGTAATTAGCCTAGTTCTAAGCACATATTAAACGTGCTTAAGAGTTTTCCTCCCTTGGAAGGAAACCACCTACCTTCCTTAGGCCATGTGTATAACACCATTTGAGGCTCATTTTGTAACTTAGCTTGAATATTACATTGAATCAGAATTGAGAGCATTGCTCTTGTTTCCTTTAAACACTTAACTTGGTTATCTCTAACTAGGCCTGTTAGAGTGGTGATCAAGTGAGTCTTAAGCCTCGATTCGGTGGTTACATCTGTATCCTAATTAAGCTTAAGGGCCCTAAACTCAAGCTTAGTGGTGATAGTTGTATCTAAGTAAGAGTTTAGATTAATTTATCCTTCTTACACTCTCGGATTCCACATAGACTCATGTTTGATTTCAGCTTCCTTCCGTGCATTTGGAATTAGATTTGACTGTTAGTCGAGTTTATCCATAGATACATCATATCTAGTTTCAGAGCCAAGTTTCTCCTTAGCCTAGTATTCCCCTCCACCCTTCCAGATTCAATCTCGCACGAAATCCAAACACATGTCTCGTTTTTATTCTAATGATAAATCGGTTACAAGATGAGTTCAAGTTTGACTTTGGATGAGAAATTTGAGGTAGTCATGAAGAACTATCCATCACTCAAAATGAGATGTTGATGAGGAAAATCAATGTGGATGCTCAACGTGATCAAGAGCTCAAAGCTCATAATGATTACTTGACAAAACAACTTGGTGCCATTTTGAAGCAAAAGTAGAAGATATGCGAAGAACCACCTCAATTTGATCTTGGAAGACAAGTGATGCATATTTCCATATGCATCATTTTTATTCAAGACCAATTTCAAAGAAGAAAAGGGTCAAAGAAGATCATGCTTGGAAGTGTGCTTATTTGGTCTTATTAAGTGAGTTCAAAGACTCACGACACTATGAAGAGGTCAAAAAGAGGTTAAACTTTGCTAGAAATTTGGTGCCGAATTCATCCCTGCGGAACCCGATTTTTTGTGACCACTTTTGGGACAAGCTCAAGTGGACCCACAACTTGAGGGCCCATGTGCTTTTGAAGCTTAAGATGTCAGCTTTAAAATAAGCCCAATTTTATTTAATTTGGACATCATTTGATTGGGCAAAATATCACTCAAAGATACGTTGTGCTGATCCAGTCCAGTCTGAGATAGGTGCATTGTTTGGGCCATAACTTTCAAACCGCTTATCCAAATTGAGCAAATGAGCCCATTCTGGAAAATAGACTTCCAGGGCTTTCTAACAAGCCCAAGAACGCGTGATTTGGCCGAGTATTCTGGAAGTTATGCTCTGTTGAAATTGAGGCAGTTGCAAGGATTAATGCTGGGAATATGAAGAGTCTTAGGTTACATATACTTGTGTGGCTGATATTGTGCACGTTTTAGATGCTTCTAGATTGATGTAATCAGCTGCAAAAATCCTAGAATATTCCTTGTAACCTCCCCCACCCCCTTTTATGATGTGTCTTTTCATTTTTCTTAGACTTTTCATTAGCTAGTTTTTAATTGTTAGGAGTTATTTGAGTCTTTTGATTGTCTTTTGCTGAGTCTATAAAAGGGGAGGGGCATGTGAAGCTAATCATTCAGCATTGTAAGAGATTTCCAAAGTAATACAAGCACCTTTGAGAGTGATTCTCATTTGTGTCTCAAAATTCCTAGTTCTATATCTTGAATTTGGCTAATTCAAGTGGTGTTCTAGGTTCTCTATCTTTTCCAATTGGAGTGATTCCTTGGTTAAGACAAGAGAATTAGCCCAAGATCAAGTCATTGAGTGGCTCCGTGAAGGATTATCTCAATTACAAGATCTTGTTCTATCCCTTTTTCTTGTGTAGTGAAGTTCTTCATCCATCTCATCCATCTTTCATTTCTCTTTCCAATTTGGCTTATTTGAGTTGGAGTTTGATTTGGTTCACTTGCCCACCCACATATACATCAATTGGTATCAGAGCCAAGGCTTTTAAGTGACCCACATCATACCCAAACACATCCCAAAAAGCCAAAATAAAAAAAAAAAAGAGGCACAAACCGGCAATCCGAAGTCTTGAAGACCAGAGAAGCAGCACGGTGCCCCCGTGCCACAACACACGACCGTGCCATATTCTTTTTCCAGGAATCTTCAAGTCGAGACGGAGCACGGTGCCCCCGTGCCGCCAAGCACGACCGTGCCACTCTACTTTTCTGCATTTTCTTCAGCCGAAGCATAGCACGGCCTGACCGTGCCCCCTTGCACGACCGTGCCACTTTCCCTGCTGCATATTCTTCCTTCAACGCATCTCCAACATGTCTACAAAGTCCACAAGAAGCGACCAAGCACGTGTGGAAGAGTTAGAAGCACAACTCACTTATCTTCGAACTCAACTTGGGCAACTTTTGGAGGAGAAAAGAAGGTGGGTTCATAGCCCCACTCCCTCTCATCCTCATGAACCGGTGGTTGAATCTGAAGAGGAAGTCCATCACTCCCATGCCAATTCAAGTGATGAGGAACCCCCAAGGAGACGAAGGCAAGGAGGAAATATTGGTGGTGTCCGAATTGACATCCCCGAATTTGAAGGCCAACTTGATCCGGACTTATTTCTCGATTGGTTGCACACCATTGAGAGGATCTTTGAATATGAGGACATCTCGGAAGATAAGAAGGTAAAGCTTGTAGCCCTTAAACTCAGAAAATATGCTTCAATCTGGTGGGCTAACCTTGGAGCGAAAAGAGCAAGAAACGGGAAAGGGAAAATCAGAACTTGGGCCAAAATGAAAGAAAAACTCAAGGCCAAGTTTCTTCCCTCTCACTATGTGCAAGACAATTATCTCAAGCTCCATCGACTCAAGCAAGGATCCAAGAGTGTGGAAGAATACACTCGGGAGTTTGAACAACTCCTACTCAAATGCGATTTGAGAGAAGACGACTCACAAACCTTGGTAAGATACTTGACCGGTCTTGATGAGTCCATTGCTCATGTAATTGAGTTGCAACCCTATTCATCCCTAGATGACTTGAGTTCTCTAGCCTATAAGGTAGAGCAACAAAAGAAATCTAAGGAAAAGAGCATCTTTTCCAAGACTCCTTCCCGTCCTTTTTCTCAAGAATCACCTTACTTTCCCCCACAAATTCAAACCCCCTCACCCGCCAAAAGTGTCCCTCCCATCACCCCTCCACCTCCCACAAAAGTGCCCTCACGGCCAAAATACCAGGTTCGTTGTTTCCGTTGTCAAGGTATGGGACATTTTGCATCTGAGTGTCCTAACAAGAAGATTGTTTCCCTGGCTGAGTACCAAGCTTCTTTTGAGGAGCATGACCATGAAGAAGAGGAAAGTTTGGAGGAAAAAGAAGAAGAGGTTATCATAGGCCCCGATGAAGGTGAGTTGCTTGTCATTAGGCGAGCATTGAGCGGATTTGCTACTCAAGAAGGCTTGGAGCAAAGAGAGGCGATTTTCCACACAAGGTGCACTATTCAAGGGAAAGTTTGTACCCTCATCATCGATGGAGGTAGTTGTACAAATGTTGCATCCAAAACCATGGTGGACAAGCTCAAACTTGAGACTACACCCCATCCTAAGCCTTATAGCATCCAATGGCTAAATCAAGGCAAAGGTATATACATTTCTCATCAGTGCCTCATTTCTCTTTCTATTGGAGACCACTATAAGGATGAGATATTGTGTGACATTCTTCCTCTGGATGCAAGCCATATATTGTTGGGTAGACCATGGATGTTTGATCGCCATGTAATTCATCATGGGCACCTCAGCACCTACTCCTTTATTAAGGATGAGAAGAAAATCACCTTGACCCCTATTCCATCGTGCCAAAGCCCCAAGCCACAAAAGGACCGACAAGCCTTAACCCTCATTCATCCTTCCCAAACCCTTGCCCCCAAAGAAGATTTCCCACTTCCGCCTCTTCTCCTCACCAGGTATGACCCGTTTTATCATCCTCCCCTCACCCTCTTCTATATCTCTCTAGAGGGTGATGCCCTGTGACCTCCTTCCCCAAAAGCTCCCATATTGTAAGCGCGACCCCTTTCTTGAGAGGCTTGCCAACCCTTTGAGTTTGAGGACAAACTCAAAACCACCCGGGGAGTATGATGCATATTTCCATATGCATCATTTTTATTCAACTCCAATTTCAAAGAAGAAAAGGGTCAAAGAAGATCATGCTTGGAAGTGTGCTTATTTGGTCTTATTAAGTGAGTTCAAAGCTCACGACACTATGAAGAGGTCAAAAAGAGGTTAAGCTTTGCTAGAAATTTGGCGCTGAATTCATCCCTGCGGACCCGATTTTTTGTGACCACTTTTGGGACAAGCTCAAGTGGACCCACAACTTGAGGCTCCACATGGTTTTGAAGTTTAAGATGTCAGCTTTAAAATAAGCCCAATTTTATTTAATTTGGACATCATTTGATTGGGCAAAATATCACTCAAAGATACGTTGTGCTGATCCAGTCCAGTCTGAAGATAGGTGCATTGTTTGGGCCATAACTTTCAAACCGCTTATCCAAATTGAGCAAATGAGCCCATTCTGGAAAATAGACTTCCAGGGCTTTCTAACAAGCCCAAGAACGCGTGATTTGGCCGAGTATTCTGGAATTTATGCTCTGTTGAAGTTGAGGCAGTTGCAAGGATTAATGCTGGGAATATGAAGAGTCTTAGGTTACATATATTTGTGTGGCTGATATTGTGCACGTTTTCGATGCTTCTAGATTGATGTAATCAGCTGCAAAAATCCTAGAATATTCCTTGTAACCTCCCCCACCCCCTTTTATGATGTGTCTTTTCATTTTTCTTAGACTTTTCATTAGCTAGTTTTAATTGTTAGGAGTTATTTGAGTCTTTTGATTGTCTTTTGCTGAGTCTATAAAAGGGGAGGGGCATGTGAAGCTAATCATTCAGCATTGTAAGAGATTTCCAAAGTAATACAAGCACCTTTGAGAGTGATTCTCATTTGTGTCTCAAAATTCCTAGTTCTATATCTTGAATTTGGCTCATTCAAGTGGTGTTCTAGGTTCTCTATCTTTTCCAATTGGAGTGATTCCTTGGTAAGACAAGAGAATTAGCCCAAGATCAAGTCATTGAGTGGCTCCGTGAAGGATTATCTCAATTACAAGATCTTGTTCTATCCCTTTTTCTTGTGTAGTGAAGTTCTTCATCCATCTCATCCATCTTTCATTTCTCTTTCCAATTTGGCTTATTTGAGTTGGAGTTTGATTTGGTTCACTTACCCCACCCACATATACATCAACAAGAACAAGTACTTAGTCATAATGTGGATTCATCTAGTGAGGATGAACCTTCAAGAATGGCAAAGACCAGAACCAAGGTTTCAAGCAAACCCTAATGACTTTAGAGTTGAGATTCCCGAGTTTGAAGGCAAGCTTGATCCTGAAGAGTTCTTGGATTAGATGCACATAGTTGAGTGTGTTTTTGAGTATAAAGAAGTTCTAGAAGAGAAGAAGATGAAACTAGTGGCTTTAAGGATCAGAAAATACGTCTCCCTTTGGTGGACAAGTCTATATGCCAGGATGGTTAGAGATAGAAAAGCAAAGATCCAAACATGGGAGAAGATGAAGGCCAAGCTTAAGGCTTGATTTCTACCCCAACCTACATTTAATATTTCTATTCTCAACTCAATCATGTGACACAAGGTAATTAGGTGCAACCGAGTAGATTCAGGCAGAACACAGGATTGGTTTGGATGCCACATATCATATGCAAAATGTGGGCATGATTTGGATTAGCACATATGGCTCGAAAGCTCTGGATGTCTCCTAACTCCTTCAAGTGGAATCACACGTTTATGACTTCATTTGATGTTCCAAAACCTCAGAAAACCCAATTGGTCAAAACTGGGTTCCAGCCTGCGCTGTTTGCAAAAACGACCTGGTGCTTTAACTTCCAGTTGACTTAACTTGAATTTCCCAATTGGACCAGGTAGATAACATCTTCAGGAACCAAAATATGTTAAAATATCAGACTTAAATCCAAAAGAAGTCTAAGGAATGTAATACATAAAATTGGACTCATTCTGTCTCAACCGGACAGTTAAGAAAGTTTAGGTTTAACGGCTGATTTGGATGGGAAAATGAAGTCCTAATAACTTGGAACTTGCTTTATTAGAAAGATGTCTTCTTGAACTTCAAACTCATGGCAAAATATTGGACTTTAATCTCATGGAAGTCAAAGTTATAAAGGACACAAAATCGGGATTGTATTCTGATTTTATCTCAGAACCTACTATTTGTGTTCCTTAATAAAATATAGGTATTTTTTTGGACTTTGACTGTGGAATTGATTTATCTTAGCTTATTTGAATGTCTTAAACATACTTCCTTGAGGGCTCTCCATCAAGGTTCCTTTTACAGGAGGTTTGTTAGGAACTTCAGCACCATAATAGCTCCAACGACTGAGGCAATTAAGGGTACATCATTCAAGTGGTCCCTAAAGCCCAAGCTGCCTTTGAGGAAGTTAAGAAAGATTAACTCAAGCACCCATTCTAGCTTTGCCGTGCTTTGAGAAAGTCTTGGAAGTTAAATGTGATGCATCAGGTGTTGGAATAGGTGGTGTTCTTATTCAATAAGGCAAACCTTTAGCCTTCTTTAGTGAGAAATTGTGTGATTTAAGACAAAAGTATTCCACCTATGACAAAGAGTTTTATGCAATTGTCCGTGTTTGGAGCACTAGAGTCATTATCTCATGGGTAGTGAGTTCATTTGCATTCTGATAATAAGGCTTTGAAGTATATTCAAGGCCAACACAAGTTAAACTCACACCATGCAAAGTGGCGTAAGTATCTCCAGTCATTTCATTTCACTATTAAGCACAAATCTGAAAAACTCAATCAAGGAGCCGATACATTATCTAGGAGGTATCTCCTACTGCTTCAATTAGATGCTTGTGTTCCTGGTTTTTAGCATCTGAAAAGTTTGTGTGCTGATAATAAAGACCTTGGGGAGTTGTATTATGTGTGCCAAAAGCACCCCAAGGGAGATTTATTAGCCCAAGAGGGCTTTCTGTTTAAGGGTACTCGATTACGTATCCCTAAGTGCAGCACCCATGAGCTCTTGATTAGAGAAGCACATGGTGGTTCTTTGGCTAGTCATTTTGGAGAGTCCAACACCTTAATTATGTTAAAGGAGCATTACTACTAGCCAGTAATGGAGGAGGATGTTCAAGACATCTTGAGGAGAAGTGGAACGTGCTAAGCTGCCAAAAGTCACACCCTTCCCCACGGCTTACACACACCCTTTCGGAACCTATTTTACCTTGGGTGGATGTAAGCATGGATTTCATTTTGGGTTTGCGTAAAACCCAAAGGAACAAGGATTCCATATTTGTCGTGGTGGATAGGTTCTCAAAGATGGCACACGTATACCATGCAACAAAACAAACGATGCTACCCACATTGCTGAGGGATACTTCAAAGAGGTAACCAGATTACATGGTATCCCTAAGTTCATTGTTTCTGATGGGGATACAAAGTTTTAAAGTCATTTTTGGATTTTATGGAAGAAGCTGGGTACTAAACTTATGTGTAGTACCAATTGTCACCCCGAAATTGAAAGCCAAACTGACGTGACTAATCGAACCCTAGGCACTCTCCTAAGGGCTTTGATTAAACCTCATGCTAAAGCTTGGGATTTACTCTTACCTCATGCTGAATTTCTCTACAATAAGGTACCTAGTAAGGCTACTGGTCTTCTCCCTTCAAGGTGGTCTATGGAATTGGTCCCTTAAGCCCCCTTGATCTCTAATGTATCTATGGAGGATTCCAACAAACACTCTATACTGATTCCAAATGTAATGAATGCAAACTAAAATCAATGGAGAGTCTAAATGGAATCTGAATGTGAGGGGCCGACAAATGAGTCATAAACTCTTGCTTAGATACAGATGTCACCACTAAGCTTGATTTTGGGGCCCTTAACTTAATTAGGACACAGATATCACCACCTCGTTAAGGCTTAGGACTTACTTGATCACCACTCTAACCGGCCCAGCTAGAGATAAGCAAGTGAAGTGTTTAATAAACAAAAGGAGCAAAGCTCTAAATTCTCTTTTAATTGTATTATCAAAGCTTGGTTGCAAAATAAGCCTTTCAAAGGCCTTATACTTATGGCCTAAGGTAGCAAAGTGAGCGAAGGAGGTTTCCTTCCTAGGGAGAAAATCTCTTAAGTGTGCTTAGGATGCGCTTAAAACTAAACTAGTTGTAAAGCTTGATTAACCTAAGCTAATTACATTATGTGAGCTAAGGAATGCAAAACAAATGATCAAGCTTAACATTAATACATCCAATTAGCCTTAACAAATTAGGTTACTAGAGAAAAAGTGGAGAAAAGTAGCCGTAAAGCAACATTCCTTTTCGGCTGGCCAATCAGAACGCATGGTGCAGAATCTTCCTTTTCTCTCCCATTGGTTAAGCTCTTTTCTAGGTTCAAAAGTAGCAAATGATGATGTGCCCTAAAGCCTTGTCTCATGATTGAAGCAAACAAGCACTTAGGTAGCTGGGCAAACCCTTTGGAGAAGGAAAAACACATAGCTCTCTAACTGTGTTCAAGGAGCAATTTTCAGCCTAGTTTTGTGCTTTCTTTCATACCAATCAAACCTGAGCATAATTTTGTTTTTATGCCATGGGGGGAAACTTTAGGATGTGTACAAACCCCCTAAGTAAAGAAATCAAGGTTATGACTTGTTTAAGCGGGAAAATTCCACCTAAACATTTTGCCGTGCAGTTTTGGACCCAAACTTATAGATTGGGCCAAATGGCTTGATTTCTTCACTTCAACTGACCATGATTGGCTTTGCTTGCTTGGACCAAAAAGGAGACATCTAGGGGAACCCAAAAATACAAAACATATTGGACTTAAGCCACAATGTAGCTTAAGAAACCACATGAAGAAAATCGGGAACATTCTGGCCATGTAACATGGGATCACCCTCTTGATTCTTTAGCAAAATGTGAGTCATGGCTTAGACTTTAGAGCTTGAATTGGACCTTACTGGACTTGTTGGACCTTCATCTAAGTCTTGGCTTGAGGGGACTCCGTCATCCTCCCCTTGTTGAGAAGATCTTATCCTCATCGACACGATAATCATCGGCATGATAAGGGCTCAAATCAGCTACATTGACTGTAGCTGAATCTCTATAGTCACCTAGCAAATCAACCTTATAAGCATTGTCATTAATCTTTTCAAGTACCTCAAATGGACCATCAGCTCGTGGCATTAGCTTGTTTCTTCTCTTTGAAGGAAATCTTTCCTTCCTTAAGGGCATCCAAATGAGGTCACGAGGTTGATAAACCTTCTTCTTCTTGTGTTTGTTGGCTTTGTGTTTGTTGGCTTGAGCTTGATAGGTGGTGTTCGTTTTTTCTATTCTACTCACTAACTCATGCATCTTATGGATTTCTTCTACCCTTGTTGCTGCATTTGCACTTGGCTTTTGATGTAAGGGATGTGGAGTGAGATCAAGTGGGCTAATAGGACTAATCCCAAAGACCGCCTTGAATGGTAATAGACTAGTAGCCTTGCTAGGAGCCTTGTTGTATGCCAACACTACATGGGATAATAGCAAATCCCAAACTTTGGCTTGAGGTTTAATGAAGGCCCTTAGGAGTGTCCCTAGGGTTTGATTAGTAACCTCAGTTTAACCATCAGTTTATGGATGGCAAGTAGTACTATACTTGAGTTTAGTACCCAACTTCCTCTACAACGTAATCCAGAAATGACTAAGTGATGGAGGTCCATCCCCTAACATGATCCATGGCCATCAAGGGAGCCCAAAAGGTCCAAACCTCATGTCCAAGCTGCAAGAAATCAACCTAAGGGAGCAAGGAAATTATTTCCTCAAAACTGGAATTTCAGGCGTGCACAAACCCGGTTTTGTGCACGTTATTTTCTAAACTTCCCAAGGCTAAAACGGGGTTGCAGGAAGCCTAAGTTCAAGTTCAAGTTGTGCTCTTTCCATCAAGACCTCTTGCAAGTCATTTGGAGTTCATTTGATACCTCAAAACCTCAAGCAAAGTCAATCACTACATCCTGGCGCTGAACTGGGTAGGGCTGAAACAAGAGGTTGTTTGGTGGCCCATTTCTCCTCTATTTGGGTTGAAACTTTTATTGTTTGAAAGTACTTTAAAAATATTATCAAGTGACCATAAAAAATCTCAGCCAAATTACACTCATGGGGAGCTATTAACCACCAAAACAAGGGAAGAAACACCCTTTTAACCGGGTAATGGGGCAGCCGGGTACAAGAGAGAAGAGTGAGGTGTTTTATTGCTCTAACCCATGCTTAGCCACTTGCGAGAGTCATCATGAAGGGTACTTAGCTGCCAAGAAGCTTCCATTCACCCCTAGGCCGACACATCATCCTCAAGATTAGCATTGAAGAGGTGTCAAGTGGAGGATGCCTCTACCCTTTTTTGTTTTGATATGATCTATGTATTTTTGCCTAGTTTAGCTTATAGTGCAACCTAGGGCCTATGATTTGTACTTGGAACTTTGGTATTAATACCCCCACAAGCCCCTTGGCCGGCCACTAAGCTTGTTTATTGAATGAAAGTTGAGCTTTGCTCCTTTGAATCCTCAAACTCTCTTCTAACTTATCTCATCTTTTGGCCAAGTTGAGTGGTGATCTAGTAAGAGTCTTAACTTCCTTCTTGGTGGTGTTTCTGTATCCAAGAGGGTGTTAAGGGCCCTAACATCAAACCTTGGTGGTGTTTCTGTATCCAAGGTAGGTGTTAGTTCCGGTTCTATCCTTCCCAACTCAAGGTGAGTTTGTGAATTCAAAGTTTCCTTGTTGTTACCTTCCATTGCTTTCATCTCACCCTCGTTCCTATCCTCTTGGGTTTTCCTTGAGGATACATCACTAAGAAACATGGTGTCCCGATTGGAAGCAATTAATCTAGGAATAACATGCAATGTAGCCACTTCTCTAAAGTATAATTCAGTAATATGTGTAGCATAATTGGTCTTGTTATGTAGAATGAAATGGGACTTCATTGAAAATCTGTCCACTAGCATAAAGATAGAATTTTTGTTCCTTTGAGTTCTAGGCAAACCAAGAATGAAATCCACACTTACATCAACCCAAGGAGTGGTGGGAATGGGCAAGGGTGTGCAAAGGCTATGGGGTAGAGATTGACTCTTTGCCATTTGATAAGTTCCACACCTTTTTAGTATGTCTTGGATATCTTTTTCCATACCTGGCCAATGGTAATGCTCCCTTAGCATAACAAGTGCCGTGGTTTCTTCATAATGGCCATCTAATGAACCTCCTCATACTTCTCTAATCAGAAGCTCTCGCATGCTACACCTTGGTACACATAGCTGTGTACCCTTGAATAAAAAACCTTCTTGGACTAAGAAATCACCTTTAGGTGCTTTGAACAAATAGCAAACATGATGTATGTTAACCATGGGAATGTCAAAGATGAGAATGTATGATGGGGAAGATTGAAAACAAGGACAAGCAAAAAACCGAAAAGAACAATCAGCTTACCCGGTCTTGATGGATAGTGTGCAACTCTCTTGTCTAAGATAAGCCAAAGGCGCCACTTAGAGGAGAAGTTGGGCTATTCCTTCTTCACGTATGGATACAGAATATCACCACCATAAGCAAGAGAAAGGAACCTAGAAGATCACCACTTGAACTAGCCAATTCAAACTAAAGCAACTAGGAGTTTCAATGGAGAGTAAAACACTCAGATTTCATTGCATGATGTTCAAAGCTGCCTTATTACATTCCTAAAGGTCCCTTATATAGGAGGGAGCCTCAAAATTCAGATTACATGGGTTACAATGCAAGCCAAACGGATCAAGACAAAAGGGAAGCACAAAAAGCAAGAAAAGTACAAAAGGTGATGTTGACAGTTGCTGTCCAGTTTTCCAGATTGCAGGGTCAACTTTCAGCAGCCGTATCTTCGTCCTTACTTACCCAAATTGGCTCCAACATACCTTATTAGAAAGCTTAGAAAGTGTTCTTTCATATGACTACTTTTGGAGCTCATTTGGTGCAGCCGTTCAGGAGATATAAACAGAACAAGTGAGATGGTGCAGGCTGACTTCCCAAAAGCAGCTTTAGAAGTTTCCTTGCTTTTAGCCTCCTTGGGACACGTTTGACTCTGGTTTCTTTTCCCACCCTTTTAGCCAATTCAAAAAAGGATCTAGGGGTTAAAATTCCAGGTTGTTAGGGTTACTTTAGGTTGGGGAAAAATGGGCTCCCAAAACCGGACAAAATCTGACCTGGAAAACAGTTTTGGACAGTTTGGCTTTAACAAAGGGTTTGGATGGGCAAATGACATCCAAATGGGCTGAAACTTGATTTATTGGGCAGCTAACTCTCCAATCTTTCCAGACATACCAAAAGTTTGGCTTTAAAGCCTCAGGTCATCAGGTCACCAAGGTCAGAAAGTAGGGCCATGTGCGGGATGAGCCCGGCAGAATGCAAGTGATCGTGTCTTGAGTGATTTCTAATCCTTGGAAAGCCTTTGTGGCCTCTTGAGCTATAAGAACCCCTTGGGGCTGATCCCCATCATCCCCCCCAGCTTGGGAAGAGTTTGTCCTCAAACTTGGTAGCTCGTCTTCTTCATCAAAGTAGGGCCTCAAATAGGCTACATTGAATGTAGCGGAGGAGTCACCGGGCAAATCAACCTTGTATGCATTGGAATTGACTTTTTCAAGGATCTTGAATGGGCCATCCGAGCGTGGAAGAAGCTTGGACCTTCTTTTGCTAGGAAATCGCTCCTTTCTTAGGTGGATCCATACTAAATCTCCGGGCTTAAATTGGACTTCCTTGCGGTGCTTGTTTACCCGATCCTTGGTCTGATCATTAAACTTCTCAATTTTAGCCCTCACTTGTGCATGGAGCTCTTGGATTTCCTTTGCTCTCTTCTCGGCCTCCCAACTAAACTTGGTTGGAGTAGGGAGGGGTGTAAGGTCCATAGGTGTACAAGGGTTGAAACCATATACAACTTGGAATGGAGAAAGACCGGTGGCTTTGCTTGGCACTCGATTGTAGGCAAAGTCGGCATGGCTAAGCAACTCATCCCAACCCTTTGTGCTCTTCTTGGCTAGGACCCTCAACAAAGTACCCAAGGTCCTATTGGTGACCTCGGTTTGGCCATCCGTTTGGGGGTGACATGATGTGCTAAATTTGAGATGAGTGCCCATCTTCTTCCATAGAGTGAGCCAAAAATGGCTCATGAACTTGCTATCCCGGTCGGACACCATGCTTTTGGGGATGCCATGGAGCCTCACGATCTCTTTGAAGTAGAGGCTTGCAATTTGAGTGGCATCATGGGTAGTATGGCATGAGACAAAGTGTGCCATCTTCGAAAACCGATCAACTACCACCATTATGGAGTCCTTGTTCCGTTGTGTCCTTGGTAGGCCGGTAATGAAATCTAAACTCACATCCTCCCAAGGAGCCTTTGGGACCGGTAAGGGCGAGTAAAGACCTTGAGGCAAGACATGGCTTTTGGCAAGTTGACAAGTAGAGCACCTTTTAACATAATGCTCAACATCCTTGACCATCTTGGGCCAATAGTAGTGCTCCTTCAACATGAGTGAGGTCTTCTCAATGCCAAAGTGGCCGGCCAAAGCTCCTCCATGCACTTCTTTAATCAAAGCTCCCTAATGCCTCCTTTAGGGATACATAACCGGTTTCCTTTGAATAAGAACCCCTCTTCAATGTGAAATGGACCATGGGGGTGCCGTGAGCATACTTCAAAGGTCTCCTTGAAGTCTTCATCCTTGGTGTACAACTCCTTGATCAATTCAAACCCAAGGACTCTTGAGTCAAGGGAGGAGAGGAGTAGATATCTTCTAGACAAGGCATCCGCACCCTTGTTTAAGTGCCCAAATTTGTGGTGGATCACAAAGTGGAAAGCTTGAAGATATTCCACCCACTTAGCATGCCTTGGGTTGAGCTTGTGTTGACCTTGTATGAACTTGAGTGCTTCATGATCCGAGTGGAGGATGAACTCTCCCCCCACCAAATAATGTCTCCAATGTTCCAAGGCCCTCACTATGGCATAAAACTCCTTGTCATACGTTGAGTATTTTCGCTTGGCCTCATTGAGTTTTTCACTAAAGTAGGCTAATGGTCGGCCTTCTTGTGATAGGACCGCCCCTATGCCCACCCCCGAAGCATCACACTCCACTTCAAATATCTTGGAGAAGCTTGGAAGAGCAAGTATGGGTGCACTAGTGAGCTTCTCCTTGACATCTTCAAAGGCGGCTTGGGCCTTTTCATTCCACTCAAATTTCTTGGATTTGAGAATCTCGGTCAAAGGAGCCATGATTGTGCTAAAGTTCTTGACAAACCTCCTATAAAAAGAGGCTAGACCATGAAAGCTCCTCACTTGGTGAATAGAGGAAGGAACCGGCCATTCCCGGATGGATTGAACTTTGCTCTCGTCCACTTGTATACCATGGGCCGAAACAACATACCCTAAGAAAACAACTTGGGGAGTGAAGAAGTGGCACTTCTCCAAGTTGCCATATAACTTCTCTTGGGAGAGCACATCAAGAACTTGTTGAAGGTGATTAGCGTGCTCCTTCTCACCTTGGCTATAAACCAAGATGTCATCGAAATAGACCACTACAAACCTCCCAATGAAAGGCTTGAGGACTTGATTCATTAGACGCATGAAAGTGCTTGGAGCATCGGTAAGGCCGAATGGCATGACCAACCATTCATATAGTCCCCCCTGGGTCTTGAATGCCGTCTTCCATTCATCCCCTTCATAGATTCGAATTTGATAGTAGCCACTCCTAAGATCAATCTTAGAGAAAATGGTGGCCCCATGCAACTCATCAAGTAGGTTCTCCAATCTAGGGATGGGATAGCGGTACTTAATAGTGATTTTGTTGATAGCCCGACTATCCACACACATCCTCATGCTTCCATCCTTCTTTGGTACCAATAAGGCCGGAACAGCACAAGGACTCAAGCTTTCCCGAATCATTCCTTTGGCCAAAAGTTCATTCACTTGTCTTTGGATTTCTTGGGTTTCCTGTGGATTCATTCTATAGGCCGGTTTATTTGGAAGGGTGGATCCGGGAATGAGGTCTATTTTGTGTTGGATGGTTCTTTGAGGGGGTAGGCCATGGGGAATTTCTTGCGGAACTTGTCTCAAATGGTGAAGTCTAGAAAAGTTCTCTTGAAGGTAGTGAGATGGAAGGAACTTCTCTGAGTTTTTCTTTCATTTTCCTCCAAGTTTTAATCTTCCCCTTCCCTTTCTTGGCCCTCTTAGATAAAACATTAGCCCACCAAGTAGAAGCATACTTTCTAAGTTTAAGGGCAACTAGTTTTACCTTCTTTTCATCCGGGATGTCCTTGTAGTCGAACACCCTCTCCACGGTTTGTAGCCAATCCAAGAACTCGTCCGGATCAAGCTTGCCTTCAAACTCGGGGATGTCAACTTTGAAGTCGTTGAATCCACCTCCTTGATGCCTTTCTTGTCTCCTTGATCCTCTACTAGCTCTTCCTTGTGACCCAAAAGGGTTGAAATCCGAATCACTTTCACCCGGGTCACTAGATTCACTTGGAATAGGTGAATCCCTCAAGTTGTCTCTCCTTTCCTTCATGAGCCTTTGAAGTTGAGTTTGCAAGTAGTTGACTCTATGATGTACCTGCCGAGGGTTCAAGCTAATACTCAAGTTAAGAGTGAAAGCTTACAAACCAAGGTAGATACAATCAAGGGAAAACCAAGGAAAGTGGACACATAATATGATGGTTGTGAAGCATCAAACATGTGAGGGAGGAATGGAACTTAGAATCAAGTGATTCTAAATGAGAAAACAAATAGAATTTGATGTGAATTGATGTATGTCTCAAGGGATGGAAGGAACCAAGTAGCAAGCTACCAAGTACACGAAGCTAGCAAGTGAAATCAACACAAAAGGGGGACGTTCAAGGGAGGCACGGTCGTGCCTATAAGCACGGTATGGCCGTGCCAACTTGCTGCCATGTTCGTCAAGTTTAGTGGTGTTTCACGGTTTGAGATGGGCTTAGTGTTTGGGTTGCAAGCTAAATCAAAAGGGATACCTTTAGCCTGGGTCAAGCATGAAAATGGATGTAAGAAGGGTTATGGTTGTGTGGAATGGAAAGAAGAATCAAAGTTAGGAATTACTAACTCAAGATTAAGCTAGCAAACTCACTTTAACTCTCTTTGAACACTTGAGATAAAACACCAAATGAGATAGAACTAAACTTGAAGAATGGATACAGAAACACCACCAAACTCAAGTTTAGGGCCCTTAAACTATGATTAAGATACAGATATCACCACTTAATCAAGTTTAAGACTTCACTTGAACACCACCTTAATCGGCCAAAATTAAGGATAAGCAAGCTAAGTGTTTGGAGTGTGCCTAAGCACCGAAAGCACAATGCTCTCAACTTTTAGTTTGATTCAAATCTGGTATATCTCATACAAAGGGCGTGCAAGCTCTTTAAATAGAGCTAAGCTAGCAAGCAAGCACACACACAAGCACCTTGACCTTTCCCTCCTAGTGAGGAAAGGTATTAAGAACTAAACAAGCTGATTTGTGCTAATCTAAAATACAAGCTTGCTTAAACTAATCTAATACACTCTAAACATAAAGTAAAACAATACTAATATGTATTATACATTAATCTACTCTTAAACTAAGCTAAAACATGCTGAAGAGTTGCTGAATTCCCATTGGATAGCCGAAAAGCAAGTGTTACTTTATGGCTAGCCAATCACACGCAAGAGACCAAAAGATGGCTGCTTGTTCTTCATTGGTTGAGCATTTCAAGGCAGCATCCTATCTTGAGAGGGCTTAGGGACGTGTGCCAAGCCTAGGAAAGTGTGCCAAATCTGCTGAGTTGAAGGAAACTCACCGGTGAAGGCAAGAATAAACCGGGACAGCAAATCGGGTTCAAGGACAGTTTCTGGCCGGTTTTGGGACTAGGATTAGGCTTAGCAAAAGTGATGATGATTCGGTTTTCAGGCCATGGGGGGTCACTTTGGGATGTGTATAAACACCCCCCACAAAGAAATCAAGGTTGTGACATGTTTAAGTAAGGTAATCAGACTTAAACATTTTACCGCGCAGATTAGAGCTTAATCTGACCGGTTTGGAAAAAGTCCTTGATCTCTCATCCTCTTGTGGGTATGATTGACAACTAATGCTTGGACCTGAAAGTAGACATCATGAGGATTCCAAAAATGTATAATTCCAAGACTTAAGCCATCATATAGCTTGAGTTATGAAGTAACCAAAACCGTGCATAATCTGGTCCTGCTGAGCAGTTTGGACACCTTAGGTTTAATTGCTAATTTGAATGGGCAAATGAAGTCCAAATTGGATGAAACTTGTTTTGCTGTAAAGCTGACTTCTTGAACTTCAAATCCATAGAAAAATATTAGACTTAAACCTTGAGGATGCGTGATGAATTAAGCACACAAAAGTGGGTTAGCTGCTGGATTTAACCCTTGCCCTGCAGTTTCAATGTTTAATCAAAACTTGGATGATTTATTCATCCTTAAACTAGCATAACAAGATTACCTAATTGATTTGATTCCTTTTTAACAAAAGGGATGGAGGGATTTCCATCATACTCCCCTTGTTAAAAATGATTTGCCCTCAAATCATAGTAGGTAATGAACTCCTCTTTTGCTTCAATTCTGGTTGAAATAAAATCAACCATGAAAACAAGTCTCTTTTGAACTTAGAGACTCTTTTCTTTACCTGCCCCTTGTTGATTGGAATGGTGGGCGTAGGGGACTCCTTGAACATGATTGGAACCACTTTCCCACATGCTCTTAATCCAGAATTAGGAATTGTAAGGAATGATTCTGAATTGAATTGACAGAAGGTTCGTTTGAGTGCTTTGGGTGTGGGTGGAATGGGGGAAAAGGTTGATGGTTCACCAAAGGTCATGAAAAGAATACTTCGATTCTCTTTGTATTTTGGTGGGTGGTAAGTGTCTAAGGTGAGCATTTCACCTTCATCCGCCTCAATCACTATCTCCCCAAGATCATCTTCTTTATCCTCTTTCTTTTCCTCTTCTATTTCGACCTCCTCAGTTGCTGATGTATGTGTGGGTGGAAAGTGATCCAAATCAAACTCAAATCAAACTAAGCAAAATGAAAAGAGAGAAAGATGGGAAAGATGAAGAATATCACCAAACAGGATAGAGATGGATAGTGTAAGACTTTGTGTATGAGATAATCCTTCCGGAGCCACTCACACCTTGGTGTTGGGCTAATTCCCTTCACTCTTCTGAGGAATCACTCCAAAGAAAGGAAAGAGAACCTAGAACACCACTTGAATTAGCCAAATTCAAGATATAGAACTAGGAATTTTTGGGACACAAATGAGAATCACTCTCAAAGGTGCTTGAATTACTCTTGAAAATGCCTTAGAAATCTGATCTACAATGCTCACACGCCCTCCCCTTTATATAGGCTCAGCAAAAGACAACAAAAGGACTCAAATAACTCCTAACAATTAAAACTAGTAAAATGAAAAGACTAAGATAAATGGAAAGACACATCATAAAAGGGGTGGGGGAGGTTACAAGGAATATTCTAGGATTTCTTAGCTGATTACACCAATCTAGAAGGCTCCAAAAACGTGCACAATGTCAGCCACACAATCACATGTAACCGAAGACTCTTCATATTCCCAGAATTAATCCTTGCAGCTGCCTCAACTTCAACAGAGCATAACTTCCAGAATACTCTGCCAAATCACGCGTTCTTGGGCTTGATAGAAAGCCCTGGAAGTCTAGTTTCCAGAATGGGCTCATTCGCTCAATTGGGATAAGTGGTTTAAAAGTTATGGCCCAAATAATGCACCTATCTCAGATTGGACTGGATCAGCATAACGTATCTTTGAGTGATATTTTGCCCAATCAAATGATGTCCAAATTAAACAAACTTGGGCTTATTTGAAAGATGAAATATTAAACTTCAAAACCATATGGGCCCTCAAGTTGTGGGTCCACTTGAGCTTGTCCAAAAGTGGTCACAAAAATCGGGTTCCGCAGAGGATGAATTCGGCACCAAATTTCTAGCAAAGCTTAACCTCTTTTTGACCTCTCCATAGTGTCGCGAGTCTTTGAACTCACTTAATAAGACCAAATAAGCACACTTCCAAGCATGATCTTCTTTGACCCTTTTCTTCTTTGAAATTGGACTTGAATAAAAATGATGCATATGGAAATATGCATCATACTCCTCGGGTTGTTTTGAGTTTGTCCTCAAACTCAAAGGATTGGCAAGCTTCTCATGAAGGGAGGCATGCTTATGAAATGGGAGCTCTTGTAGGAAGTGGCCAAAGGGCATCATTTGTAGGGTGGCATAGAGGAGGGGGATGAGAAAGACATCCAAGTGAGGACTGTCTTTGGGTTTGGGAGATGGAATAAGGTCAAAAGGCAGCACTTGAAAAGCAATATGCACAGAGGTTTGATAAAAGTGGGTGTGGGAAGGGTGAAAACTAAGGTGAGATTCGGTTGGGGAAAGAGAGGTGAGTAATAGATCATTTTGTGAGGCTTTATGTGGTTTGAGGATTTGGGAAGGTTGAATGGGGGTTAATGTGATTTTGTGGGGAAAGGATAGGATATGGTCTTGCTCCTTTGGATTGAAATGAATATTTGCATGCTCTTCTTCAATTTCGTTTGGCTTTTGAGAAACCTTCTCTAAGTGAAGTATTTCTTCTTTTTCAACCTTGAGTTCAATTTCTTCTTCAAGGCTTTCCTCCTGATCGTTCTCCCCCTTTTCTTCCTCCATGGCTACTTCCCATTCGGTGATGGTGATGAATTCCTTGTTGGGGCAGCCCGTAGGTGTGTGACTAAAGCCTTGACACTTAGAACACCTCCTAAGGTTCAAAGGGTCGGGGTTAGGTCGATCTGCAAGGGCTTGGCTTGTTTGTGGAGTTTGCTTCTTTTGTGGAGTGGAAGGGGCTAAAAATGTGGGTTGAGGGGATGGAATTGAGCTTCCCTTGTTGAAAGAGAGGTTTTTAGAAGAGGAATCAAAGTTGTTTACCTCAAAGGAAAGTAAAGGATGGTTGTGTAAGTAAGAGGTTGGAGCGAAAGTATCCATTAATTTACCTCTTAACTTAACCCATGTTGTGATCTTACTTTTTCCTCTCTTCTTCCTCTTATACTTGTACTTTTCCCACCATTCAAGCGCATGGCCTCGGAGCTTCTTGATAACCACCTTAAACTTCTCTTGCTCGTCAATATTGTAGCGAGTAAAAACTTGATCCACTTTGGAAATCCAGTAAGGGAAATCTTCTTTTTGGCCACGAAACTTTGGAGTTTCAAGGATGACCATCTCCTTTTCAATCAAAGCAATCTCTTTTCTCAAGTTTCCAAGAGAAATCATGATGGATGAATGCTTAAGGGTTCTTTGTGGGTTATGTGTTTAGGCTAGAAAAAGGCTGTTTTGGAGAAGAGGAGGGAGGGCACGGTCGTGCAAGGGGGCACTGGGGAACCGTGCTATGCTTCGACTTGAGGAAATGCAGAAAAGTATAGTGGCACGGTCGTGCTGGGTGGCACGGGGGCACCGTGCTGCTTCTCTGGTCTTCGAGACTGGGTTTGCCGGTTTGTGCCTTTTTTTTTGTTTTTGTGTTTGTATTTTGGCTTTTTGGGATGTACTTGGGTGTGAAGTGGGTCACTTAAGAACCGTGGCTCTGATACCAATTGATGTATATGTGGGTGGACAGTGATCCAAATCAAACTCAAATCAAACTAAGCAAAATGAAAAGAGAGAAAGATGGGAAAGATGAAGAATATCACCAAACAGGATAGAGATGGATAGTGCAAGACTTTGTGTATGAGATAATCCTTCCGGAGCCACTCACACCTTGGTCTTGGGCTAATTCCCTTCACTCTTCTGAGGAATCACTCCAAAGAAAAGAAAGAGAACCTAGAACACCACTTGAATTAGCCAAATTCAAGATATAGAACTAGGAATTTTTGGGACACAAATGAGAATCACTCTCAAAGGTGCTTGAATTACTCTTGAAAATGCCTTAGAAATCTGATCTACAACGCTCACACGCCCCCCCTTTATATAGGCTCAGCAAAAGACAACAAAAGGACTCAAATAACTCCAAACAATTAAAACTAGTAGAATGAAAAGAATAAGATAAATGGAAAGACACATCATAAAAGGGGTGGGGGAGGTTACAAGGAATATTCTAGGATTTCTTAGCTGATTACACCAATCTAGAAGGCTCCAAAAACGTGCACAATGTCAGCCACACAATCACATGAAACCGAAGACTCTTCATATTCCCAGAATTAATCCTTGCAGCTGCCTCAACTTCAACAGAGCATAACTTCCAGAATACTCGCCAAATCACGCGTTCTTGGGCTTGATAGAAAGCCCTGGAAGTCTAGTTTCCAGAATGGGCTCATTTGCTCAATTTGGATAAGCGGTTTAAAAGTTATGGCCCAAACAATGCACCTATCTCAGACTGGACTGGATCAGCATAACGTATCTTTGAGTGATATTTTGCCCAATCAAATGATGTCCAAATTAAACAAACTTGGGCTTATTTGAAAGATGAAATATTAAGCTTCAAAAGCACATGGGCCCTCAAGTTGTGGGTCCACTTGAGCTTGTCCAAAAGTGGTCACAAAAATCGGGTTCCGCAGGGATGAATTCGGCACCAAATTTCTAGCAAAGCTTAACCTCTTTTTGACCTCTCCATAGTGTCGTGAGTCTTTGAACTCACTTAATAAGACCAAATAAGCACACTTCCAAGCATGATCTTCTTTGACCCTTTTCTTCTTTGAAATTGGACTTGAATAAAAATGATGCATATGGAAATATGCATCAGTTGCCTTCCATTCAGCCAAGGTAACATACCTTCGGTTTGTACAATCTGATGCTAAGTGACCAAAGCCTTGTGATGGAGGTCCATCCCCTAACATGATCCATGGCCATCAAGGGAGCCCAAAAGGTCCAAACCTCATGTCCAAGATGCAAGAAATCAACCTAAGGGAACAAGGAAATTATTTCCTCAAAACTGGAATTTCAGGCGTGCACAAACCCGGTTCTGTGCACGTTATTTCCTAAACTTCCCAAGGCTAAAATGGGGTTGCAGGAAGCCTAAGTTTAAGTTCAAGATGTGCTCTTTCCATCAAGACCTCTTGCAAGTCATTTGGAGATCATTTGGTACCTCAAAACCTCAAGCCAAGTCAGACACTACATTCTGGCCAGAAACTGGACTGTCCGAATTTAAGGGCTGTGTTGGTGGACCTTTTCTCCTCTATTTGGTTTGAAACTTTTATGGCTTGAAAGTACTTTAAAAATATTATCAAATGGCCATAAAAAAACTCAGCCAAAGTACACACATATAGAGCTATTAACCACCAAAACATTGCACAAAAACATCCCTTTACCCGGTACGTGCCCAGCCGGTACAAGAGAGAGAGGAGTGAGGTGTTTTGCTCTTTTCCATGCTTAGCCACTTGCAAGAGTCATTATGGGAAGTACCAAGCTGCCAAGGAAGCTTCCATTCACCCCAAGATCGACACATCATCCTTAAGATTAGCATTAAAGAGGTGTCAAGTGGAGGATGCATCTATCCTTTTTTGCTTTCATTTGATCTTTGTATTTTTGCCTAGTTTAGCTTGTAGTGCAACCTAAGGCCTATGCTTGTACTTGAAAAGCTTGTATTAATACCCCCCCAAGGCTTGGCCGGCCACTCACCCAAGCATTTGTATGAAATGAAGTTGAGCTTTGCTCCTTTGAACTCTCAAACTCTCTTCTAGCTTATCTCTTCCTTTGGCCGGGTTGAGTGGTGATCTATCAAGAGTCTTAACTCCTTCTTGGTGGTGTTTCTGTATCCAAGGGGTGGTTAAGGGCCCTAACATCTTTCCTTGGTGGTGTTTCTGTATCCAAGGTTCGTGTTAGTTCCGGTTGCTTATCTAAGTCTAAGGTGAGTTTGTGGTTTCAAAGTTGCCTTGAACTTCTTGCACTTTTCTTACATCTGTCCCATCCTCTTGGCTTTCCCTAGAGGATACATCATATTTGGTATCAGAGCTAAGGTTTCCCTAGGCCTAAGCTTGCTGCCCAACACCCTTCCAAACACCCCAAACACATTCCCCCCTCAAAAACACCAAACTGTGCTCCATAGATTTTCACCATCCAGAAAATCGGCGCGGTCAGCCCGTGCCAAACAGCACGACCGTGCCACCCTCACATTCCAGCCACACTTCCTTTTTCATCCACACCCAATACTTCAGCACGGTCACCCCGTGCCATGTCGCACGACCGTGCCACCCCTTTTCCAGCAACATCTCAACTTCACTCCCGTCCAGAACCAGAGCACGGCCGCCCCGTGCCTCACAGCACGCCCGTGCCACATTCAGGCCGTGAACTTCCTGCTTATTTCAACACAAGCACTACTAGCATGACCATGGAGGAAAAGTTTGAGGCTCTCATGAGGAATTATGAGGCCTTGAAGCTACAGAATGAAGAGATCAAAGGTCAGAACGAGAATTTGAGGCGACAACTTGGAGACTCCTTGAAGCAAAAACGAAAGGAGGTTAGAAGTTCCCGATCTTCTAACTCCTCCGACTCCGAACCGGAAGCGAGAGAAGCCCCACACTTGAGCTCGTCAAGTGAAGAGGAGGCTTATGGAAGATCAAGAAGAGGAAGGCGGACAACCTCTCATCAAGGAGACATTAGAGTGGAGATTCCAGAATTTGAAGGGAAGCTAGACCCCGATGAGTTCTTGGAATGGATGCAAACCGTTGAGAGAATCTTTGACTACAAAGAGATTTCCTAGGGAAATAAGGTAAAACTTGTGGCCCTTAAACTTCGTAAATATGCTTCTCTTTGGTGGTCCAACCTTTGTGCTAAGAGAGTTAGGCAAGGGAAGGGAAAGATTCGAACATGGGAAAAGATGAAAACCAAACTCAAAGCCCGTTTCTTACCCCCATCTTACCTACAAGACAATTATTCTCAACTTCACAATCTCACCCAGGGGAACTTGAGTGTTGAGGAGTACACTAGGGAATTTGAGAAGTTGTTAATCAAGTGTGACTTGAGAGAGCCCGAAGAGCAAACCATAGGGAGATATTTGGGTGGGTTAGATCCTAGGTATGCCCATGTGGTGGAATTGCAACAATACACCACTTTTGATGAAGTGTGTGTCTTAGCCCACAAAGTTGAACAACAAAGGAAATCCAAACTCTACAAAAGGGAACCTCCCAAACCCTTTCCCAAGAGCCAACCTTTCAACAAGGGGAGCTCTTATCCACCTCCCAAACCCGCAGTTACTACACCCCCACCTCCACAAAAGAACCAAGCTCCCCAAGAGACTCCACCGTCCCAAAACCATCCCAACCCTAAGCCAAATGACCAAAGAAGATGTTTCAAGTGTCAAGGTCTTGGGCACATTGCTTCGGAGTGTCCAAATAGGAGAGTTATCACCTTGGCCGAGTGGGATGAGAGAAGAGAAGAAGAGGGAGAAGAGGAGGAAGAAAGAGGAGGAAGAAAGAGAAGGTGTGTATTACATGGAGAAACGAGAAGAAGTGATTGAGGAAGCGGATGAAGGAGAGTTACTTGTATTGAGGAGAGCTTTGAGTACCAAAAGAGGAGAGCATGAAGAACAAAGAGAGAACATCTTCCATACACGTTGCACCATTCAAAGCAAAGTGTGTTCCCTCATCATTGATGGTGGGAGTTGTGCGAATGTGGCATCCTCAACTATGGTGGAGAAGCTTGGCCTTCAAGCTTCGGCTCATCCTCACCCCTACAACATTCAATGGCTAAATCAAGGTAAGGGGATGCAAGTTAATTCAAGATGCTTGATTTCATTTTCCATTGGCAAGCACTATCATGATGAGTTGTGGTGTGATATCATCCCCATGGATGCATGTCACCTTTTGTTGGGAAGACCATGGTTGTTTGACCGGAAAGTCATGCATGATGGCTACTTAAACACTTACGCTTTCCACAAGGATGGGAAAAAGATCACCCTTGCCCCATTAAGCCCTTCCCAACTCCACAAAAGCAAGCCCCAACCAACCCATGACCGTTCGGATATGCTTCTAACCGTGAGTGAGCCTCTCCTTAAGGCTTCTCACCATGAATTCAAGGCCTTTAAGGAGTGGATCCTAGCCTCTCTTGAAGAAGCCGAAACTCCCACACCATCACATCCTCTAGCCATTTCCCTCCTTGAACATTTTAGCCATGTCTTCCCCGAAGAAATACCCCCCGGCTTACCACCACAAAAAACCATCCAACACCATATTGATCTCATACCCGGTTCCATTCTCCCAAACAAACCGGCTTACCGGACAAACCCCAAAGAAACCATGGAAATCCAAAGGCACGTTGATGAGCTTATGGATAAGGGGTTGATTAGAGAGAGCTTGAGCCCTTGTGCGGTTCCGGCCCTCCTTGTGCCAAAGAAAGATGGGAGCATGCGTATGTGCGTTGATAGTCGAGCAATCAACAAGATAACCATCAAGTATAGATATCAAATTCCCCGCCTTGAGGATATGCTTGATGAGTTATATGGTTCTAGTGTGTTCTCTAAGGTGGATTTGAGAAGTGGTTACTACCAAATTCGCATTGGAGAGGGAGATGAATGGAAAACGGCCTTCAAAACCAAAGGAGGCTTGTATGAGTGGCTAGTCATGCCATTCGGATTGTCAAATGCTCCAAGTACCTTCATGCGGCTCATGAACCAAGTATTCCGGCCCTTCATTGGCAAATTCGTTGTGGTGTATTTTGATGACATCCTCATCTATAGCAAGAATGAAGAAGAGCGCCTTCAACATCTCACACAAGTCATGAAGGTTCTAGAGAAGGAAAAGCTCTATGGTAACCTCAAGAAGTGTGCATTTTTCACTCATGAGGTAACCTTCCTTGGTTACATTGTCACAAGTGAAGGCATCAAAGTTGATGAGAGTAAAGTGGGAGCAATTCGGTATTGGCCAATCCCCAAGAGTATTCATGATGTGCGAAGTTTCCATGGGCTTGCCTCATTCTATAGGCGGTTCATTAGAAACTTTAGTACCATTATGGCCCCTATGACCGAGGTTATCAAAGGTGCATCGTTCAAGTGGACTCCCAAGGCTCAAGAAGCCTTTGAAACCATCAAGTCCAAACTCACCCAAGCACCGGTTCCTGCCTTGCCATGCTTTGACAAAGTGTTTGAGGTAGAGTGTGACGCATCGGGAGTTGGCATTGGAGGAGTTCTCACTCAAGAAGGGCGGCCCATAGCCTTCTTTAGTGGGAAGCTTTGTGACTCAAGGAGGAAGTACTCCACTTATGATAAGGAGTTCTATGCAATAGTGAGGTGCCTTGAGCATTGGAATCATTACTTGGTGGCTAGGGAGTTCATCTTGCACTCCGATCATGAAGCCTTGAAATACATTCAAGGGCAACATAAACTTAACTCACGGCATGCCAAGTGGGTGGAGTTCCTCCAATCTTTCAACTTTACCATCAAGCATAAATCCGGAAAGCTCAACCAAGGAGCCGATGCCTTGTCAAGGAGGCACTTATTGCTATTCCAACTTGATGCTTGCATTCTTGGTTTTGAGCATTTGAAGTCCCTCTATGAGAATGATGAAGATTTGGGAGAGCTCTACAAGGAGTGCCTTCGACATCCCAAAGGTGACTTCCTTGTCCAAGATGGGTTTTTATTCAAAGGATCAAGATTGTGTGTGCCTAAGTGTGGCACAAGAGAGTTACTCATACGTGAGGTCCATGGAGGATCTCTTGCCGGTCATTTTGGAGAGAACAAGACCCTTATGATGCTAAGGGAACATTACTATTGGCCGAGTATGAGCAAAGATGTGCAAGATGTGTTGAAGAGATGTGCAACTTGCCAAGTTGCCAAGAGCCACCTCCTACCCCACGGCTTATACACTCCCTTACCTACTCCCAATCATCCTTGGGAGGATGTGAGCATGGACTTTGTTCTTGGCCTTCCAAGAACACAAAGGGGTAAAGATTCGATCTTTGTCATTGTTGATCGTTTTTCTAAGATGGCCCATTTTATACCTTGTACCAAGACCAATGATGCCACCCACATTGCCGAATTATACTTCAAGGAAGTAATGAGGCTACATGGCATCCCTAGATCCATTGTTTCGGATAGGGATACTAAGTTCCTTAGCCATTTTTGGGTGACACTTTGGAAGAAGATGGGAACCAAGCTCAAGTATAGCACTTCGTGCCACCCTCAAACGGATGGGCAAACCGAAGTAACCAACCGGACTTTGGGAACCCTCTTAAGAGTGCTAGTGAAATCCAACATCAAAGCTTGGGACTTAGCCCTGCCACAAGCCGAATTCGCCTTCAACAAGTCACCTAGCAAGGCCACGGGCTTATCTCCATTCAAGGTAGTCTATGGGATGGATCCTTTGAGTCCCCTTGATCTTGCTCCAAGAGAAATGAATGAGAAGCCTCACATGGAGGCTAGCAAACGGTGGAAGAGATCCAAAAGCTCCATGAAACCGTGAAGGCCAAAATTGAGAAGGCCAATGCCTCATACAAAGACCATGCCAACAAGCATAGAAAGAAGATGGTGCTTCACCCCGGTGATTTAGTATGGGTTCACTTAAGGAAGGAACGGTTTCCTTCTAAGAGGAAGAGCAAATTGATGCCAAGGGCCGATGGTCCTTTTGAAGTATTGGAACGCATCAATGATAATGCATACAAGATCAATTTGCCCGGTGAGTATGGAGTTTCGGCTACTTTCAACGTAACCGACCTTAGCCCTTATGAGGAGGATGATAATCTTATTAATTTGAGGGCAAATTCTCTTCAACAAGGGGAGGATGATGGAGGTCCACCCCCTAACATGATCCATGGCCATCAAGGGAGCCCAAAAGGTCCAAACCTCATGTCCAAGATGCAAGAAATCAACCTAAGGGAACAAGGAAATTATTTCCTCAAAACTGGAATTTCAGGCGTGCACAAACCCGGTTTTGTGCACGTTATTTCCTAAACTTCCCAAGGCTAAAATGGGGTTGCAGGAAGCCTAAGTTTAAGTTCAAGATGTGCTCTTTCCATCAAGACCTCTTACAAGTTATTTGGAGATCATTTGGTACCTCAAAACCTCAAGCCAAGTCAGACACTACATTCTGGCCAGAAACTGGACTGTCCGAATTTAAGGGCTGTGTTGGTGGACTTTTTCTCCTCTATTTGGTTTGAAACTTTTATGGCTTGAAAGTACTTTAAAAATATTATCAAATGGCCATAAAAAAACTCAGCCAAATTACACACATATAGAGCTATTAACCACCAAAACATTGCACAAAAACATCCCTTTACCCGGTACATGCCCAGCCGGTACAAGAGAGAGAGGAGTGAGGTGTTTTGCTCTTTTCCATGCTTAGCCACTTGCAAGAGTCATTATGGGAAGTACGAAGCTGCCAAGGAAGCTTCCATTCACCCCAAGATCGACACATCATCCTCAAGATTAGCATTGAAGAGGTGTCAAGTGGAGGATGCATCTATCCTTTTTTGCTTTAATTTGATCTTTGTATTTTTGCCTAGTTTAGCTTGTAGTGCAATGATGTATGTTAACCATGGGAATGTCAAAGATCAGAATGTATGATGGGGAAGATTGAAAACAAGGACAAGCAAAAACCGAAAAGAACAATCAGCTCAACCGGTCTTGATGGATAGTGTGCAACTCTCTTGTCTAAGATAAGCCAAAGGCGCCACTTAGAGGAGAAGTTGGGCTATTCCTTCTTCACTTATGGATACAGAATATCACCACCATAAGCAAGAGAAAGGAACCTAGAAGATCACCACTTGAACTAGCCAATTCAAGCTAAAGCAACTAGGAGTTTCAATGGAGAGTAAAACACTCAGATTTCATTGCATGATATTCAAAGCTGCCTTCTTACATTCCTAAAGGTCCCTTATATAGGAGGGAGCCTCAAAATTCAGATTACATGGGTTACAATGCAAGCCAAACGGATCAAGACAAAAGGGAAGCACAAAAAGCAAGAAAAGTACAAAAGGTGATGTTGACAGTTGCTGTCCAGTTTTCCAGATTGCAGGGTCAACTTTCAGCAGCTGTATCTTCGTCCTTACTTACCCAAATTGGCTCCAACATACCTTATTAGAAAGCTTAGAAGTGTTCTTTCATATGACTACTTTTGGAGCTCATTTGGTGCAGCCGTTCAGGAGATATAAACAGAACAAGTGAGATGGTGCAGGCTGACTTCCCAAAAGCAGCTTTAGAAGTTTCCTTGCTTTTAGCCTCCTTGGGACACGTTTGACTCTGGTTTCTTTTCCAACCCTTTTAGCCAATTCAAAAAAGGATCTAGGGGTTAAAATTCCAGGTTGTTAGGGTTACTTTAGGATGGGGAAAATGGGCTCCCAAAACCGGACAAAATCTGACCTGGAAAACAGTTTTGGACAGTTTGGCTTTAACAAAGGGTTTGGATGGGCAAATGACATCCAAATGGGCTGAAACTTGATTTATTGGGCAGCTAACTCTCCAATCTTTCCAGACATACCAAAGTTTGGCTTTAAAGCCTCAGGTCATCAGGTCACCAAGGTCAGAAAGTCGGGCCATGTGCGGGATGAGCCCGGCAGAATGCAAGTGATCGTGTCTTGAGTGATTTCTAATCCTTGGAAAGCCTTTGTGACCTCTTGAGCTATAAGAACCCCTTGGGGCTGATCCCCATCATGCAACCTAAGGCCTATGCTTGTACTTGAAAAGCTTGTATTAATACCCCCAGAAGGCTTGGCCGGCCACTCACTCAAGCATTTGTATGAAATGAAGTTGAGCTTTGCTCCTTTGAACTCTCAAACTCTCTTCTAGCTTATCTCTTCCTTTGGCTGGGTTGAGTGGTGATCTAGCAAGAGTCTTAACTCCTTCTTGGTGGTGTTTCTGTATCCAAGGGGTGGTTAAGGGCCCTAACATCTTTCCTTGGTGGTGTTTCTATATCCAAGGTTCGTGTTAGTTCCGGTTGCTTATCCAAGTCTAAGGTGAGTTTGTGGTTTCAAAGTTGCCTTGAACTTCTTGCACTTTTCTTACATCTTTCCCATCCTCTTGGCTTTCCCTAGAGGATACATCATATGTGGTATCAGAGCTAAGGCTTCCCTAGGCCTAAGCTTGCTGCCCAACACCCTTCCAAACACCCCAAACACATTCCCCCTCAAAAACACCAAACCGTGCTCCACAGATTTTCACCATCCAGAAAATCGGCACGGTCAGCCCGTGCCAAACAGCACGACCGTGCCACCCTCACATTCCAGCCACACTTCCTTTTTTCATCCACACCCAGTACTTCAGCACGGTCACCCCGTGCCATGTCGCACGACCGTGCCACCCCTTTTCCAGCAACATCTCAACTTCACTCCCGTCCAGAACCAGAGCACGGCCGCCCGGTGCCTCACAGCACGCCCGTGCCACATTCAGGCCGTGAAGTTCCTGCTTGTTTCAACACAAGCACTACTAGCATGACCATGGAGGAAAAGTTTGAGGCTCTCATGAGGAATTATGAGGCCTTGAAGCTACAGAATGAAGAGATCAAAGGTCAGAACGAGTATTTGAGGCGACAACTCGGAGACTCCTTGAAGCAAAAACGAAAGGAGGTTAGAAGTTCCCGATCTTCTAACTCCTCCGACTCCGAACCGGAAGCGAGAGAAGCCCACACTTGAGCTCGTCAAGTGAAGAGGAGGCTTATGGAAGATCAAGAAGAGGAAGGCGGACAACCTCTCACCAAGGAGACATTAGAGTGGAGATTCCAGAATTTGAAGGGAAGCTAGACCCCGATGAGTTCTTGGAATGGATGCAAACCGTTGAGAGAATCTTTGACTACAAAGAGATTTCCGAGAGAAATAAGGTAAAACTTGTGGCCCTTAAACTTCGTAAATATGCTTCTCTTTTGTGGTCCAACCTTTGTGCTAAGAGAGTTAGGCAAGGGAAGGGAAAGATTCGAACATGGGAAAAGATGAAAACCAAACTCAAAGCCCGTTTCTTACCCCCATCTTACCTACAAGACAATTATTTCCAACTTCACAATCTCACCCAGGGGAACTTGAGTGTTGAGGAGTACACTAGGGAATTTGAGAAGTTGTTAATCAAGTGTGACTTGAGAGAGCCCGAAGAGCAAACCATAGTGAGATATTTGGGTGGGTTAGATCCTAGGTATGCCCATGTGGTGGAATTGCAACAATACACCACTTTTGATGAAGTGTGTGTCTTAGCCCACAAAGTTGAACAACAAAGGAAATCCAAACTCTACAAAAGGGAACCTCCCAAACCCTTTCCCAAGAGCCAACCTTTCAACAAGGGGAGCTCTTATCCACCTCCCAAACCCACGGTTACTACACCCTCACCTCCACAAAAGAACCAAGCTCCACAAAAGACTCCACCTTCCCAAAACCGTCCCAACCCTAAGCCAAATGACCAAAGAAGATGTTTCAAGTGTCAAGGTCTTGGGCACATTGCTTTCGGAGTGTCCAAATAGGAGAGTTATCACCTTGGCCGAGTGGGATGAGAGAAGAGAAGAAGAGGGAGAAGAGGAGGAAGAAAGAGAAGGTGTGTATTACATGGAGGAACAAGAAGAAGTGATTGAGGAAGCGGATGAAGGAGAGTTACTTGTATTGAGGAGAGCCTTGAGTACCAAAAGAGGAGAGCATGAAGAACAAAGGGAGAACATCTTCCATACACGCTGCACCATTCAAAGCAAAGTGTGTTCCCTCATCATTGATGGTGGGAGTTGTGCGAATGTGGCATCCTCAACTATGGTGGAGAAGCTTGGCCTTCAAGCTTCGGCTCATCCTCACCCCTACAACATTCAATGGCTAAATCAAGGTAAGGGGTTGCAAGTTAATTCAAGATGCTTGATTTCATTTTCCATTGGCAAGCACTATCATGATGAGTTGTGGTGTGATATCATCCCCATGGATGCATGTCACCTTTTGTTGGGAAGACCATGGTTGTTTGACCGGAAAGTCATGCATGATGGCTACTTAAACACTTACACTTTCCACAAGGATGGGAAAAAGATCACCCTTGCCCCATTAAGCCCTTCCCAACTCCACAAAAGCAAGCCCCAACCAACCCATGACCGTTCGGATATGCTTCTAACCGTGAGTGAGCCTCTCCTTAAGGCTTCTCACCATGAATTCAAGGCCTTCAAGGAGTGGATCCTAGCCACCCTTGAGGAATCCGAAACCTCCACTCCATCACACCCCCTAGCCCTTTCCCTCCTTGAACACTTTAGCCATGTCTTTCCCGAGGAAATACCTCCCGGCTTACCACCACAAAGAACCATCCAACACTACATAGACCTCATACCCGGTTCCATTCTCCCAAACAAACCGGCTTATCGGACAAACCCCAAAGAAACCATGGAAATCCAAAGACAAGTTGATGAGCTTATGGATAAGGGGTTGATTAGAGAGAGCTTGAGCCCTTGTGCGGTTCCGGCCCTCCTTGTGCCAAAGAAAGATGGGAGCATGCGTATGTGCGTTGATAGTCGAGCAATCAACAAGATAACCATCAAGTATAGATATCCAATTCCCCGCCTTGAGGATATGCTTGATGAGTTATATGGTTCTAGTGTGTTCTCTAAGGTGGATTTGAGAAGTGGTTACTACCAAATACGCATTAGAGAGGGAGATGAATGGAAAACGGCCTTCAAAACCAAAGGAGGCTTGTATGAGTGGCTAGTCATGCCATTCGGATTGTCAAATGCTCCAAGTACCTTCATGCGGCTCATGAACCAAGTATTCCGGCCCTTCATTGGCAAATTCATTGTGGTGTATTTTGATGACATCCTCATCTATAGCAAGAATGAAGAAGAGCACCTTCAACATCTCACACAAGTCATGAAGGTTCTAGAGAAGGAAAAGCTCTATGGTAACCTCAAGAAGTGTGCATTTTTCACTCATGAGGTAACCTTCCTTGGTTACATTGTCACAAGTGAAGGCATCAAAGTTGATGAGAGTAAAGTGGGAGCAATTCGGTATTGGCCAATCCCCAAGAGTATTCATGATGTGCGAAGTTTCCATGGGCTTGCCTCATTCTATAGGCGGTTCATTAGAAACTTTAGTACCATTATGGCCCCTATGACCGAGGTTATCAAAGGTGCATCGTTCAAGTGGACTCCCAAGGCTCAAGAAGCCTTTGAAACCATCAAGTCCAAACTCACCCAAGCACCGGTTCTTGCCTTGCCATGCTTTGACAAAGTGTTTGAGGTAGAGTGTGACGCATCGGGAGTTGGCATTGGAGGAGTTCTCACTCAAGAAGGGCGGCCCTTAGCCTTCTTTAGTGAGAAGCTTTGTGACTCAAGGAGGAAGTACTCCACTTATGATAAGGAGTTCTATGCAATAGTGAGGTGCCTTGAGCATTGGAATCATTACTTGGTGGCTAGTGAGTTCATCTTGCACTCCGATCATGAAGCCTTGAAATACATTCAAGGGCAACATAAACTTAACTCACGGCATGCCAAGTGGGTGGAGTTCCTCCAATCTTTCAACTTTACCATCAAGCATAAATCCGGAAAGCTCAACCAAGGAGCCGATGCCTTGTCAAGGAGGCACTTATTGCTATTCCAACTTGATGCTTGCATTCTTGGTTTTGAGCATTTGAAGTCCCTCTATGAGAATGATGAAGATTTGGGAGAGCTCTACAAGGAGTGCCTTCGACATCCCAAAGGTGACTTCCTTGTCCAAGATGGATTTTTATTCAAGGGATCAAGATTGTGTGTGCCTAAGTGTGGCACAAGAGAGTTACTCATACGTGAGGTCCATGGAGGATCTCTTGCCGGTCACTTTGGAGAAAACAAGACCCTTATGATGTTAAGGGAACATTATTATTGGCCGAGTATGAGCAAAGATGTCCAAGATGTGTTGAAGAGATGTGCCACTTGCCAAGTTGCCAAAAGCCACCTCCTACCCCACGGCTTATACACTCCCTTACCTACTCCCAATCATCCTTGGGAGGATGTGAGCATGGACTTTGTTCTTGGCCTTCCAAGGGGGGTAAAGATTCGATCTTTGTCGTTGTTGATCGTTTTTCTAAGATGGCCCATTTTATACCTTGTACCAAGACCAATGATGCCACCCACATTGCCGAATTATACTTCAAGGAAGTAATGAGGCTACATGGCATCCCTAGATCCATTGTTTCGGATAGGGATACCAAGTTCCTTAGCCATTTTTGGGTGACACTTTGGAAGAAGATGGGAACCAAGCTCAAGTATAGCACTTCATGCCACCCTCAAACGGATGGGCAAACCGAAGTCACCACCCGGACTTTGGGAACCCTCTTAAGAGTGCTAGTGAAATCCAACATCAAAGCTTGGGACTTAGCCCTGCCACAAGCCGAATTCGCCTTCAACAAGTCACCTAGCAAGGCCACGGGCTTATCTCCATTCAAGGTAGTCTATGGGATGGATCCTTTGAGTCCCCTTGATCTTGCTCCAAGAGAAATGAATGAGAAGCCTCACATGGAGGCTAGCAAACGGGTGGAAGAGATCCAAAAGCTCCATGAAACAGTGAAGGCCAAAATTGAGAAGGCCAATGCCTCATACAAAGACCATGCCAACAAGCATAGAAAGAAGATGGTGCTTCACCCCGGTGATCTGGTATGGGTTCACTTAAGGAAGGAACGGTTTCCTTCTAAGAGGAAGAGCAAATTAATGCCAAGGGCCGATGGTCCTTTTGAAGTATTGGAACGCATCAATGATAATGCATACAAGATCAATTTGCCCGGTGAGTATGGAGTTTCGGCTATTTTCAACGTGGCCGACCTTAGTCCTTATGAGGAGGATGATAATCTTATTAATTTGAGGGCAAATTCTCTTCAACAAGGGGAGGATGATGGAGGTCCATCCCCTAGCATGACCCATGGCCCACAAGGAAGCCCAAAGAGTCCAATTTCCACGTCCAAAGTGCAAGAAATCAGCCTAGGAACACAAGAGAACTTTTTTGTCAAAACTGGAATTTCAGGCATGCACAAACCCGGTTTTGTGCACCTAATTTCCTAACCTTCCCAAGGCTGAAATGGGGTTGCAGGAAGCCTAAGTTTAAGTTTAAGAAGTGCTCTTTCTATCAAGACCTCTTGCAAGTCATTTGGAGATCATTGGTACCTCAAAACCTCAAGCCAAGTCAAACACTACATTCTAGCCAGAAACTGGACTGTCCGAATTTAAGGGCTGTGTTGGTGGACTTTTTCTCCTCTATTTGGTTTGAAACTTTTATGGCTTGAAAGTACTTCAAAAATATTATCAAATGGACATAAAAAAACTCAGCCAAAGTACACACATATAGAGCTATTAACCACCAAAACATTGCACAAAAACATCCCTTTACCCGGTACGTGCCCAGCCGGTACAAGAGAGAGAGGAGTGAGGTGTTTTGCTCTTTTCCATGCTTAGCCACTTGCAAGAGTCATTATGGGAAGTACCAAGCTGCCAAGGAAGCTTCCATTCACCCCAAGATCGACACATCATCCTCAAGATTAGCATTGAAGAGGTGTCAAATGGAGGATGCATCTATCCTTTTTTGCTTTGATTTGATCTTTGTATTTTTGCCTAGTTTAGCTTGTAGTGCAACCTAAGGCCTATGCTTGTACTTGAAAAGGTTGTATTAATACCCCCCCAAGGCTTGGCCGGCCACTCACTCAAGCATTTGTATGAAATGAAGTTGAGCTTTGCTCCTTTGAACTCTCAAACTCTCTTCTAGCTTATCTTTTCCTTTGGCCGGGTTGAGTGGTGATCTAGCAAGAGTCTTAACTCCTTCTTGGTGGTGTTTCTGTATCCAAGGGGTGGTTAAGGGCCCTAACACCTTTCCTTGGTGGTGTTTCTGTATCCAAGGTTCGTGTTAGTTCCGGTTGCTTATCCAAGTCTAAGGTGAGTTTGTGGTTTCAAAGTTGCCTTGAACTTCTTGCACTTTGCTTACATCTTTCCCATCCTCTTGACTTTCCCTAGAGGATACATCATATTTGGTATTAGAGCTAAGGTTTCCCTAGGCCTAAGCTTGCTGCCCAACACCCTTCCAAACACCCCAAACACATTCCCCCCTCAAAAACACCAAACCGTGCTCCATAGATTTTCACCATCCAGAAAATCGGCACGGTCAGCCCGTGCCAAACAGCACGACCGTGCCACCCTCACATTCCAGCCACACTTCCTTTTTCATCCACACCCAATACTTCAGCACGGTCACCCCGTGCCATGTCGCACGACCGTGCCACCCCTTTTCCATCAACATCTCAACTTCACTCCCGTCCAGAACCAGAGCACGGCCGCCCCGTGCCTCACAGCACGCCCGTGCCACATTCAGGCTGTGAAGTTCCTGCTTATTTCAACACAAGCACTACTAGCATGACCATGGAGGAAAAGTTTGAGGCTCTCATGAGGAATTATGAGGCCTTGAAGCTACAGAATGAAGAGATCAAAAGTCAGAACGAGTATTTGAGGCGACAACTTGGAGACTCCTTGAAGCAAAAACGAAAGGAGATTAGAAGTTCCCGATCTTCTAACTCGTCCGACTCCGAGCCGGAAGCAAGAGAAGCCCCACACTTGAGCTCGTCAAGTGAAGAGGAGGCTTATAGAAGATCAAGAAGAGGAAGGCGGACAACCTCTCACCAAGGAGACATTAGAGTGGAGATTCCAGAATTTGAAGGGAAGCTAGACCCCGATGAGTTCTTGGAATGGATGCAAACCGTTGAGAGAATCTTTGACTAAAAAGAGATTTCCGAGGGAAATAAGGTAAAACTTGTGGCCCTTAAGCTTCGTAAATATGCTTCTCTTTGGTGGTCCAACCTTTGTGCTAAGAGAGTTAGGCAAGGGAAGGGAAAGATTCGAACATGGGAAAAGATGAAAACCAAACTCAAAGTGATGCATATTTCCATATGCATCATTTTTATTCAAGTCCAATTTCAAAGAAGAAAAGGGTCAAAGAAGATCATGCTTGGAAATGTGCCTATTTGGTCTTTTTAAGTGAGTTCAAAGACTCGCGACACTATGGAGAGGTCAAAAAGAGGTTAAGCTTTGCTAGAAATTTGGTGCCGAATTCATCCCTGCGGAACCCGATTTTTGTGACCATTTTGGACAAGCTCAAGTGGACCCACAACTTGAGGGCCCATGTGCTTTTGAAGCTTAAGATGTCAGCTTTAAAATAAGCCCAATTTTATTTAATTTGGACATCATTTGATTGGGCAAAATATCACTCAAAGATACGGTGTGCTGATCCAGTCCAGTCTGAGATAGGTGCATTGTTTGGGCCATAACTTTCAAACCGCTTATCCAAATTGAGCAAATGAGCCCATTCTGGGAAATAGACTTCCAGGGCTTTCTAACAAGCCCAAGAACGCGTGATTTGGCCGAGTATTCTGGAAGTTATGCTCTGTTGAAGTTGAGGCAGTTGCAAGGATTAATGCTGGCAATATGAAGAGTCTTAGGTTACATATATTTGTGTGGCTGATATTGTGCACGTTTTAGATGCTTCTAGATTGATGTAATTAGCTGCAAAAATCCTAGAATATTCCTTGTAACCTCCCCCACCCCTTTTATGATGAGTCTTTTCATTTTTTCTTAGACTTTTCATTAGCTAGTTTTAATTGTTAGGAGTTATTTGAGTCTTTTGATTGTCTTTTGCTGAGTCTATAAAAGGGCAGGGGCATGTGAAGCTAATCATTCAGCATTGTAAGAGATTTCCAAAGTAATACAAGCACCTTTGAGAGTGATTCTCATTTGTGTCTCAAAAAATTCCTAGTTCTATATCTTAAATTTGGCTAATTCAAGTGGTGTTCTAGGTTCTCTATCTTTTCCAATTGGAGTGATTCCTTGGTAAGACAAGAGAATTAGCCCAAGATCAAGTCATTGAGTGGCTCCGTGAAGGATTATCTCAATTACAAGATCGTGTTCTATCCCTTTTTCTTGTGTAGTGAAGTTCTTCATCCATCTCATCCATCTTTCATTTCTCTTTCCAATTTGGCTTATTTGAGTTGGAGTTTGATTTGGTTCACTTGCCCACCCACATCTACATCAATTGGTATCAGAGCCAAGGTTCTTAAGTGACCCACATCACACCCACATACATCCCAAAAAGCCAAAATACAAAAACCAAAAAGAGGCACAAACCGGCAATCCGAGTCTCGAAGACCAGAGAAGCAGCACGGTGCCCCCGTGCCACCATACACGACCGTGCCATATCATTTTTCTAGAAATCTTCAAGTCGAGACGGAGCACGGTGCCCCCGTGCCACCAAGCACGACCGTGCCACGGTAAGTTTCTGCATTTCTTCAAGTCGAAGCATAGCACGGCCTGACCATGCCCCCTTGCACGACCGTGCCACCTTTGCCACAGCCAACTTTCGTTTCAAATCAATCCACGAAGAACCCTAGACCTCATCCTTTATGCCGTCTTCAAAGAACTTCGAGAAAGAACTAGCTCTTATTGATATTGGATATGCTTGCTTTGCAATTCCAAAATTTCATGGCGAAAAGGAAGAGTTCGCAGGTTGGTTATCTAAGGTGGAACGAGGTTTTGCTTGTTGTATCCTTAATGACCAACAGAAGTTCGAAGTGGTTATTTCAAGATTGAGAGGATGTGCACTTCAGTGGTGGAATAAATACAAGTTTGAACGAAAAAAGAAAGGAAAAGAAAAGGTGAGAACTTGGAAGAAATTGAGTAGTAAGTTGAAGGGTTCCTTTTACCCATCCACTTACATGCCCGTGGAAGAAAGTATCTCCGTTAAGCTCACGGGTTCATTCCCTTCCACCCCACAAAAAGAACCAACCCCACAAATGATCTTTCCACCACAACCTAGGAGGTGTCTCAAGTGCCAAGGGCTTGGACACTTATCCACGGATTGCCCAAATAACGAGGTCATTACCTTGGAAGAAAGGAAAGCCGTGAAAGAAGAGAAAGATCAGGAGGAAAGCCTTGAAGAAGAAATTGCACTCAAGGTTGAAAAAGAAGAAATACTTCACTTAGAGAAGGTTTCTCAAAAGCCAAACAAAGATGAAGAGATCCTTGGAGAAAAAGCTTCAAGCCTAGTTGACCTACCTCCTGTTTTTGATGACTATGGTGATGAAGAGACCTTTGAACTTGAGGCCCAAAGATCCGAGTTGAAGCAAGAAGAGATTGTGCAAGAAATTGAGCAATCCTTCATCCAAGAAGGGTGCCAAGAAGATAATGAGGTGAATTTGAGCATAACCCCAAGAATTGAAGAGCATGTAGTCAAAGACCTTGAAGTGATGAAGCCTTGTATGGTTGCTGAAGAGTTTGAACAACTCTTGATTCAAGAAGTACGCCCTACCGAACTCCAAGCATCCGAGTTGGAGGCATGTGGGGTTATTGAAGAAGTTGAGCAACTCTTGACCCAAGAAGAATTCACCTTAACCCCAATTCAACCTTCCCAACCCCTCAAACCACAAAAGGACCGACAAGCCTTAACCCTCATTCATCCTTCCCAAACCATTGCCCCCAAAGAAGATTTCCCACTTCCGCCTCTTCTCCTCACCAGGTATGACCCGTTTTATCATCCTCCCCTCACCCTCTTCTATATCTCTCTAGAGGTGATGCCTGTGACCTCCTTCCCCAAAAGCTCCCATATTGTAAGCGCGACCCCTTTCTTGAGAGGCTTGCCAACCCTTTGAGTTTGAGGACAAATTCAAAACAACCCGGGGAGTATGATGCATATTTCCATATGCATCATTTTTATTCAAGTCCAATTTCAAAGAAGAAAAAGGTCAAAGAAGATCATGCTTGGAAATGTGCTTATTTGGTCTTCTTAAGTGAGTTCAAAGACTCGCGACACTATGGAGAGGTCAAAAAGAGGTTAAGCGTTGCTAGAAATTTGGTGCCGAATTCATCCTTGCGGAACCCGATTTTTGTGACCACTTTTGGACAAGCTCAAGTGGACCCACACCTTGAGGGCCCATGTGCTTTTGAAGCTTAAGATTTCATCTTTCAAATAAGCCCAAGTTTGTTTAATTTGGACATCATTTGGTTGGCCAAAATATCACTCAAAGATACGTTAAGCTGATCCAGTCCAGTCTGAGATAGGTGCATTGTTTGGGCCATAACTTTCAAACCGCTTATCCAAATTGAGCAAATGAGCCCATTCTGGAAAAGAGACTTCCAGGGCTTTCTAACAAGCCCAAGAACGCGTGATTTGGCCGAGTATTCTGGAAGTTATGCTCTGTTGAAGTTGAGGAAGTTGCAAGGATTAATGCTGGGAATATGAAGAGTCTTAGGTTACATATATTTGTGTGGCTGATATTGTGCACGTTTTAGATGCTTCTAGATTGATGTAATCAGCCGCAAAAATCCTAGAATATTCCTTGTAACCTCCCCCACCCCCTTTTATGATGTGTCTTTTCATTTTCTTAGACTTTTCATTAGCTAGTTTTAATTGTTAGGAGTTATTTGAGTCTTTTGATTGTCTTTTGCTGAGTATATAAAAGGGGAGGGGCATGTGAAGCTAATCATTCAGCATTGTAAGAGATTTTCAAAGTAATACAAGCACCTTTGAGAGTGATTCTCATTTGTGTCTCAAAAATTCCTAGTTCTATATCTTGAATTTGGCTAATTCAAGTGGTGTTCTAGGTTCTCTATCTTTTCCAATTGGAGTGTTTCCTTGGTAAGACAAGAGAATTAGCCCAAGATCAAGTCATTGAGTGGCTCCGTGAAGGATTATCTCAATTAC